>JAMWYP010000115.1:1427938-1869944 GCA_025563575.1 Acacia pycnantha
GTAAAAAAATTATATAAAAAAATTATAAAATAATTATTTTATATAATATTAATTAATTAATTAAATTATAAAAACAGGAAAAAAAGAGAATGGCAGCCGAAATTTTGAGCAAAAAATGGGATAAGATTGAAGCAAAATAATATCTAGATATTATTTTGCAAGTTGCAATATAAAATTAATAAAATGGAATATTCTATGGAATATTCTGTAAAACAAATAGTGATAAATGACCACCGACAGAGACATTCGATCCCATCTGAAAACCATGAATTAGGCCGAGGTCGAGTATTTTATACAACCCATTTTTATCTCGGATTGAAATGTCTTCGAGTCATTTAGAGACCTGGAATACCTTTGTAATAAAGACGAAAAAGAAATAAGGCAGGATAGTAGAAATGAAAACCTATAGAAAATAAATCCTAACTCAATATCACGGGGATGAGTTGGTAAACATCTGGACATATTATGAATCGGTGAATTTTTGTCCAGTTGGCAATCACGCAGGAAGGCGTTTCAGAATCGGCAGGCGTTACGAAAATCTTCAGCGGAACCGATGACACCCTGAATAGGATTAAAAATTTTGTTGACCCAAATATTTTGAAAGAGTAAAAAGAAATCTTCAGGGCTATATCCCCGGAATTTTGAGATTTTGTAAGATTACGCGATTCGAACACCGAACAGAGAACTTTATCGATAGAAACTCATAAAGCACATGGGTGACATCATGATGATGATGTCATTTTGGAGAAAGATGATGTAAGGAGGTGGATTGTGTGGCCAAGAATGAAGCTTCTAGAAACCCTAGAATTTGTGGCCTAAAATGAAAGTTGGAAGTTGGAAGTTTTGCCAAGAATACATCGAATTCTTCTATAAATAGACCCTCAGTTCTCTTCATTTCTCACACCAAATTCAAGAGCAATATTTCGAAATAGAGAGAAGGAAGAGAGGAGGAGGATTCTGGAGAAAGAGTAGCGAAGCTCTGGGTAAGTTTTGATGCAGGAGTGCTTAAGTTCTAGTTTTCAATTCGGTAGTTATAGTAGAAATGTTGTTTTGATCTTTAATCTTCCAAGTTAGTTTAGATATCATGTTTTAAGGTTAAATATGATATATATTTCAAAAATTATGTTGGAGTAGGAGTTATGTTGAAATTCTGGAAGATTAGGGGTCAAAAATGTCAGTCTTTGGCGAAATTAGCCGATTAGGGGCATCAGGGGCAAAATGGTCATTTATGCCTAAAATTCCTGTTAAGATGTCAAATGTTAATAGAATGTGATATTATCCTTATAGGATATCTGTAATCAACAGACCATCAACCACAAGTACGCATACAACACTCATACTACATACATGCATACAGTAAACATCAGAGTTAGTGTTACAGTACGCGAACGTACCTTCGTTGACGGTAGACGGTATGACCGTTGGTCAGAACACAATCACAGATATCCTATAAGGACAATAGCGCATTTATTAATGATCAAACATTATGACGAACATTTTAGTCATGAATTACCATTTTACCCCTGTCCCCCTAATCGGCGGAATTTCGCCAGAGCTTCGCTACTTTAACTCTAATCTTCCAAAATTTCAACATATCTCCAACTCCAACATAATTTTCGTAATTAATACCTTAATTACCCCTAAAACATAATATCTAATCATACTTGGAAGATTAAAGATCAAAACAACATTCCTACTATAACTACCGAACGAAAGACTAAAGCTTAAGACTCGATACCGAAGAAAGTACCCAGAACTTCATTGCTTCTTCCTCCGGGTTCCTCCTTCTCTCTACCTTCTCTATAGAATTCAAAATGCTCAAGGAATTTTTGAGGAATGAAGTGAACCAAAGGGGTCTATTTATAGGTAAAGTTGATGGATTTCAACCCTTGGATCAACTTTATGGAATTCAATCTCAACCTTCCATTTGAAAAATTAGTAAACAAGTTTTCTCCTTCATTCTCCTCCATACATTTTGTCCCCCTATGTCATCCTTTGTCACCAAGTCACTTTGGGTAATAACATCTTTGGGACAAAAATCCACTGATTCATAATATGCCCAGATGTTTACCACCTCATCCCTGGATTTCAAGTTATGGCTTAGTTTCTATAGATTTCCATTTATCTGATTTGCTTTTTCACAGAATATTATTTTTCCTTAGAATATTCTTCAAACCACAACCTTGTTCACACTACACATTCTTTTTCTTCCTTTTCTTTCTATTTTTTTCAAAAATTGAAGGCTACTTCTTGGCTAAGTTTTTGAATTTTCAACTCTTTTTTAATCACTTAGATTATGCCTTAATTACCTTAATTAATGATTAACAAATTGGCTAATTAAACCCTTATATACCACCTCATCCATTTTCCAAACAATTAGCCATTAAATACTTATCTAATCACTTACTAATTGTTGACAATTTTCTTAATTAGGATTAATTATTATCTCACAACTATTGGACTGACACGGTATTTTATGCTCCATGTAAAATATTAAAAATCATGGGGTCGATTATGGCCCACACAATACTTTTTGATTTTTTCTCTTTTAATTTTTCCAAGGTTATAATTTATTAAATTGTCTAAATAAAGGAAAATATTCTTTCTAATTTTTAATAATTATTTCACTGACCTTTAGAATTTATCATAATATTTTTAGGCCATTTTATACCTCACAAGGGCATTTTAGTAATTTTGGCACTTTATTTCTTCTAATTTTCATTACAAACTTTCCCTAGAAAATAGAATAAGTATTCTACAATGTTTTGACACCACATATTCACCTATTTTCAATAAGTATTATTTTCTAATTTATGATATTTATCATAAATGCGATTTTTAGGGTATTACAGATTAGATCTCTCGGATAGATTTAATTAATATATTTTAAATCCAGATTCAAAATTTAAATTTCAAATTAATGAGGTTTAATTCTGAATATAATACGCCTACTAGGTTTAGAAAAACCTACGCGACTTTTGGTCAAGCGTATTAGAAAAGTCGCAAGAAACCCTAGATAGAAAATAGAGAGACGCACAGTGCAGAGGCGCTAGCACGCTTCCGTTCGTGTTTCTGAAGGCTGTTCGTGTGGATACCGGTAGAGGAAGGCGATTCGTAGAGTCAACTTCTGCTGATCGAGAAGGTAGCCCATCAGTCCAAATGTTCTGCATAGGTACGATTCAGAAACCCTAAACCTTGATTTAAACTCCGTTGAGCGATCCTTGGATGGGATTCGTAAAAGTTTTACTCTGCTGTGTGTACGGATCCCAACAAGATTCACAACACAGTTATTAAGTTTTAACCATTTTATAATTTAGTGTTATAAAAATATTAGATGATGTAGATAACCATAAACTCCCAATTCTTAACTTTTTATGTCCAACTCCATAACCTCTCTCTAATGAATGTTCTTTATGAGTTTTTACTTTCATAACTCAAAGAATACATATTGTATATATACTTTTAAGAATTCATTTTTTTAATTCATTCTAATAACTCTTAGTTGAAGTTGGAGGCATATAAATAGAGGTTTTGTGATATACATTGTAAGCATTTAAATAGATAAGTGTTAACTCTTAGAAATTGACAACATTCCAGCACATTTTCTGTCTCTTTTACCTATTTTGGGCTTTAAGTATACATAGAAAATGAAGTGTATAGAAGAAAATGTGCATATCAAAGTATCAACGAAAATCAAAGAAATTCTTGTTATATCTTGTAGAGTTTGTAATTCAAGTGAAAATTGATAATTCCTTTCTCTTTTGTAGGAGGATGGAGTCAAGTTTTGAAGCTCTATAAGAACCAAGAAACAAGGGAAGAAATGGCCGCAGCCAGTCGTGAAAAAGTGCAGAAAGTACAGCTGCGCGTTTTTCACATTAGAAACATAAAAACCCTATTTAACCTAAAGGGAAGGGCCGAAAAACACACTTTTTGCACAAGGGAACAAGTGGGCAACAAGAGGAGAGCTTGGGAGAGAGATCTTGGTAACTTCGGAGGCTTGGGTGCTCAACCTAGAAGAGATTTTTGGGGATTTCACCTTGGTTCTTCCTCTTTTCTCCTCTTCTCCTCTTACATTCTTCATGTATTCAGTATCTTTGCTTAGGCTCTCTTTGTATTTGAACATGAGTAGCTAAATCTTTCATTCTAGGGTTCTTTTGACCCTTTGTATGGATTAATACTTGAATATTCCTCTCTTTTGGTGGATTAATATATATGTGTGTTGATTTCAACCTTGGCTTAATGCTTCTAAGTGATTGGCCTCCATTTAGATTATTTATTCACTTAGGTTGTGACTTGAGAGAGCCAATCTAGGTGTAGAACTTGATTGAAATCATGCTTGTCTTGAAGTTTACTTGATAAATGGATGGTTTGTTGGTAAAATAGAGATATATTTACTAACCTTGCATTGTCACATTAGGGTTGTTGCTTAAATATTGATTCTCATTAATTGTAGCAAGAGATTGTGCATTTTAATGAGAAGAGAAACTTGATTTTGACTTGAGAGAGCGGGTCAAGTGTTTTAGAACCTTAGACTAACACATATATGTATTGAAATGCTACTAGAGAGGAAATTAACCAAGTTTTATGAAATGCAAAAGGGGGAAAAGAACTCTAGGCTTTATTATCCTTGAAGTCAAAGAGTCATTTGTCTTTATCAATTTTAAGTTTTAGAAATAGTCTTTAAAAATTCTCATTCCAACTCAAAACTTTGTTTTAGCTCAACTTGATGAAATTCACTAAGCCTCTTGCTTGACCAATTTGTTAAACAAATCCTCGTGGGAACGATACTTTATTTATCACTTTATTATTTGCGAATCTCGTACACTTGCGAGGCGAACAATAAGATATTCACTCCTTCTTTTTCTCCAATTCTCACTTGTCATGCTCATCTCTCTCATCCCACATCTCTCTTGTATTCTTATTTTCACATATTCAGCGCAAGTTTGTTATGATGATTTGAGGTATAAGTTCTTCGTAAATTAATATGTTCTTGTGGTATACAATGCTACTCTCTATTAGCTTCCCCTT
Source organism: Acacia pycnantha (assembly GCA_025563575.1). Lineage (NCBI taxonomy): Eukaryota > Viridiplantae > Streptophyta > Magnoliopsida > Fabales > Fabaceae > Acacia > Acacia pycnantha. The sequence goes on from JAMWYP010000115.1 coordinate 1,432,967, forward strand.
ACTCAATTATTCCCCTTACGCAATTATCATGTACAATTTTAATTTTCTATATATTTACTAAAAACATTATTTTGTTATTTTATATTATTTATTGTGTTGTTCTTTTCTATAGATTTTAATATAAATTATTAAGTTGTTCTAGGTCTCTTTTATTTGTAATTTGTTGCTTTAACATTATCTCATTTATATTGTTTTTACCATGTGACTTTTAATTTGAATTATACTGTTTTGTAATTGATATATATAATATAATGTTGTTTATACGTACATAAAAACGGTTCATGTGGACATCGTTAATGTTTATTTTTCTTTGTATCACTAGTGCAAAAAAGGGTTTTAAGATCGCCTCGTTTAGACTGGAGTATTGATGCTCTTGTCTTAAAAGGATGACCGGTGGTAGTTTTATAAATATCAAGAACTTCTTGGCCCGGATCCTTTATACATAGTTCTAAAATATATTATTTAGACCGGTTTCCAAAACAACGGGTACTAAAAATGTTTTTAAAAAATTGAAATATCAATTACTTTTTAGAGAAATCTCATACGACCGGACTTAAATTGTATCATGTCCAAAATATAAGGAAAAATTTAAATATAAAAGTCTATAAATTTTAAGACCAAATATATTTAGAAGCCGGTCTCAAAAGTTACAATTTTAAGATTGGACTTAAATTGTGGGCGATACAAAAGATAAGAAAAAATTAAAAAAAATTAAATACTTTTAAGACTGGAGTTTAATTAGGACTAGTGTTAAAGGTTCACTTTTAAGTCCGGCTTCTAAATTATTCGGTCTTAAAATTACAGCGCCAAATATATTCTCTTCTTCGCACCGAAACCTGTAGTTGCTATCCAATAATGTGATGAGTTTGATCAATAATAGAAGCAAATAAGGCATAATCTCTCTTAGTAAAATGAGTGAAATTGTTGCCTTTTTGCATGATATTTCTGGAGTAAATATACCAGATAGCTCTGTGCAAAGCAAGCATAGCAACTGGAGCAAACTTTAGGGACCCTAATGGTTCACCTGGGTCTTAGGATTTGAAAAATTTCCTCATTTGTATAATTAAGAATAGGCACAGAAGGAAGATCAATGATCCTTAATAGAGTGTTAATGTATTTTGCTGTTACAATGATTCTTTTTCCTCTAGCAAAGGTTGTCATCCTAGCTTCTTGAAAATCGCCATTAGCATCTAGAAGATTGGAGATCCTCATGTTGAAATAAAAGTTTTTGACAACATAAGGGGAAAAAAAAGTTGAAATAGCAAGCAAATTCTTAAAGGGTTTCGGCGTTGCAGGGAAAAGAGTAGAGAGACTCGAGGGAAGATGAACAATGAAGTACATGTATATATAGAATTAAAAATTAACTCAAGGCAAATAAAACTTGACTTGAGGTGAACGATAGAGCTTACCTGGCTGTCAAGTATGTAATGAGAATACTTGACTCGAGGTAATTCCACATGAACTTGAGGCAATGAATGATTTCAAATAGAGTTGTCCTCTGTCCTTATCTAACTCGAGGCACGCCACTTATGAACTCGAGGCACTAGGTCTTCTTCAATGTGATTTGCGTGTTGCTTCTTTTTGCCTCGAGGTAAACGAAGTTCAACTTGAGGAAAATAGTTCTTAGCTCAAGTAATTTATTCTCTCATCGTTGTTGACTGGACAAACTTATGAGGGTGACTTGAGGCAGTGATAATTGAATATTTCATACACTTCTTTTTTATCTCTTGACTAATAATTTAGGACTTTTTAGTTAATAAATAATGGCTTTTATACTTATTTTGCATTTGGGCATTTGATTATATTTTAGCCATTTTTAATAATAAAATATCATTTTTACATTGCTTCACTATTTTCACCATAACTCTTGAACCAAACACCGGATTAGCCTAATTTGTGTTTCATATTTCAGATGATTCAAAGATCTACAATTGTTATGAAGACATGAGAGTAAATTCGGACAGGAGGGCGATCAATCTTGGAGCCGAAGTCAGATGTATATTTCTTGATTTTTATTTGGGCTCGAATTTTGTAATTAAAGCCCATTTTTATTGTATTTCTTTTTTGGGCTGAACCATTGGAGCCCAATCCGTTTTGTAATTATGTTTTTACCTAGGTCAGCCACCAACACTAGCTCATTTATGTTTTTAGACAGATTTGGATTAAATACTGAAGTTTAATTTTCTCTCAATTGTTCTTCGTGTTCATGATGAACTTCTTCATTTTTGTTCGATTTTCGTTCTGCATTGCCATCAAGGGCAAAGCTAATGTGATTGATCCATGGATTGAGGATTCCACTATCTAGAGGACTCGTTCTTAAACGGTAACAAAACTCGTTTATGTTTTGTAATTTCAGATTTGATTTACTTTCAGATTGGGTGTTAGATTTAACGCCCATATTGAGATATCCCAAGGATTCAGTTTAAACTAGGTTAAAGTATTGTTGTGCGATTGGACAGTGAGATTCCACTGTTCGGACAAATGCTAGGCGATTGTCTATTCGAGGGATTTTCTGGACGAACGCAGAGATTTTGGTTCGTTCAGAATCAATCGCGAGTTTGTTTCAAAATCTGTTTTCGTTCGAGGAAGGATAGTGGTGGAATTCGAAATCCTGGGTTGATCTTCTATTTATCTATTTAATTTGTGTTTTATTTCATTTTGTTTTTAGTTCTGCGTTTAAGTTTAATTGCACTGAAAAACTCCCCCCAAATTGTTACTGTTCTGTTTTTGTTCCATTGCATTGTTGTTACTGATCTAGACCCACTACGAATTCGTTGGGAAAATGATCAAAGTTTCTGTTATACTGCAAAATTATATTGATCCTGGTTATTTTGGGACATTACTGAAAATCTCTGTCAAAATATGGCGTTGCTGTCGAGGAATTTACATCGGTCTAGATTAACAGTAGTGTAAATAGTGTCGTTTCAGTGGTTTGGGTGGCTGTACATAAATTTTTCTGACCCATAACACTCAAACCAGGTCTTATTCCCAAGGAATTGAGCTTCCTAAAAGGAAGTGTGGTCTCACCTATTTTCCTCAAATTCAAATGTTTAGACCACTTTTTCGCTGTTTTAAGTTTTGATTTTGTGATTTCTACTAGGACATTTTTTTGGAGTATCTCTGATTTGGCTGTAATTTGGTACAGTGGTGGAAAATGGCCTAATGACCAGGACACATCGCTTATGCGATGTGGTCTCGAGATTTTAGCTAAATTCCATCGTTTAGACCACTTTTTCAATTTTTGAAGTTATATTTGGATTCCTCAATAGTGTAGAATTTGCCCTGTGCAAGTCCCATTAATTTTAAAAATCATTTGATATTTCTTGACTTGTTTTGGTCAGTTTCTAACATAGGTTTTTGTTTTTGTGATGTCTTAGTATTTTTCTACTTTTTACCACTTCTGGTGGCATTTTCGTAATTCAGTGTTTTTGCTTTTTACCACTTCTTGTGGCACTTTTGTAATTTTGTGTGTCTGCCAATTCTGCCTTGTATGCTGCATGAGTGCTAGGAGTATTATTAATCCAGATGATTTGTTACCATTTGATCTTGAAATAGAGAGAACAATTCTTACTGCTATAGAGTTGTTTGGCTAAGTCATAGGATTAATACTAAATTGGACACTGAACTTGAGTCTGATTGTGAGTATTCTGATTGTGTCCATTCTGTTGATCTTTCTAATTGTGTTTCTGATAGTCTTGTTGTTTTCACTGATTTTAGTAGCAATTTGCTAACTCAGAAATAATCATGGCAGAACAAGCTGATTGTCCTACTTTGAAAGAATTAGCTACCCTTGATGTGGGCAATCAAAATTCACTACTACAAAAATGCTAAACAACGACCTAAATAAGACCCAATTAACGACCCTTTTCTGAGGGACGTCTTGGAGGGGGTAGAGGAAAATTTCCAAAATGACGACCTGATCCAAAATTAGGTCGTCTTATTAAGCGAACGATATTAGATCGGGTCGTTTTAATAGAGACTTTGATTTGAAATCGTCGCCTTATTTACCTATATAAGGCGACACGATTGGAAATCAGTCGCCTTATATAGGTAAATAAGGCGACCTGATTTCAAATCAGGTCGCCTTATTAAGCTAAATTTTAGATAGAGAATTGCCTTAAAGGCGACACTGATATTCTTATCGGTCGCCTTAATTTCAAGAAAGGCGACCTGATTTTGAAATCAGGTCGCCTTTGTTGAATTTTAAGGCGACCTGATATTCGAATCAGTCGCCTTATCGTAATAAAGGCGACTGATTTAAAAATGGTCGCCTTTGTTGAAATTTTTTTTTTAAAAAGTAAACTACAAAATATGAACATCTACCAAGGCTGTTACAGAAGAATCACACTCTGATCTAACAGAAGAATCAGCCAGAAACCACCACAAGCAACAGAAGAATCTCACTCTAACACAATACATAAACAGACTATATATAACACCAAAATTGCATATTTTGTACGTACAAAACACCAAATACATACAAATGAACAACGGTTAACATATTAATTAATCATGCTCAGTACTAACTAGACGCTATGTGTTGAAGAAGATATCTAGATATCATGTCTCGAACCGAATCGATCTCATCCTGCGAGTACGGATCCTTAGTACCCAAAAACTGTAAATTGGGGAAACAAGGTATAAGATAAACCAATTAAGTGAAGGAAATAATTAACAACTCAAGTACAACAACAAAAATTAAATAAACTTGAGAATCACAGAGCGATTACGGACGTTTTGAAAACCTTGAGTACGTCCGCTGTTAACGATGGATTGCATCCAACTCATAACGTAATATCCGCACTCGGTGCTCCCTGGTTGTTGATGGCACTATAAATCAAAGGCAAATTGTTAAAAACGAATAAAGGCATATCTAAAGCTACTGTGTCAATGAATCCAAACTCTTTGACTACTTCATCAAAACGATGATTCCAGCTCCGAGATGCTTGCTTCAATCCATAAATGGACCTTTGAAGCTTACAAATTTTACCAGAGTCCTTTGGACGCACAAAACCCTCAGGTTGTGTCATGTACACATCCTCAAGGAGATTTCCATTAAGGAAGGTTGTTTTGACGTCCATCTGCCATATATCATAGTCATAATATGATGCAATGACAAGAAGGATTCTAATTGATTTGGCCATTGCAACTGGGGAAAAGGTTCCATCATAGTCTACACCATGAGTTTGGGTGAATCCTTTTGCAACCAATCGTGCCTTGAAGATATTTACTTTGCCATCCATGTCAGTTTTCTCTTTGAAAACCCACTTGCACCCAACGGTTTTACACCTTCGGGTGGATCGACTAAGGCCCATACCTCACCGCCGTACATGGATTGCATTTCGACTTCATGGCACCAAGCCATCTTTCGGAGTTGGGTCCCACCATGGCCTCGTGATAGGTAGTTGGATCATTGTGCTCAATGAGCAAAACATCACGGCTTCCGAATGTAAATCCATATCTCGAGGTTGTAGTCATGTTCTATCGGACCTTCGTGGGTCTTGTGTTACATGAGTAGGCTCAACAACTTGTTGTGAGTCTTCTCCGTTTTCTATCTGTGGTTCTATGTCGTCTTGTGACTCTTGAAATTCTTCGAGGTTCACCTTACTCCCACGGTTCTTTTAGAGATAAACTTTTTTCCAAAAAGACACCATTCCGAATAACAAACATTTTGTGATCGGTGGGATTGTAGACATAGTATCCTTTAGTTTCCTTAGGATACCCCACAAAAAGGCATTTTGAGGATCTGGATGATAATTTATCAGAGGCTTGATGTTTGACATAAACCTCACATCCCCAAATTTTTAAGAAATGACAAACTGGGTTTCTTCCCAGTCCATATCTCATATGGTGTCTTTTCAAGCGCCTTTGACGGAACACGGTTTAGTGTGAACGCAACTGTTTCTAGGGCATGGCCCCAAAAGGAAGGTGGAAGATCTGTTTGACCCATCATAGATCGAACCATATCTAATAGAGTTCGATTCCTCCGCTCAGAAACACCATTCCATTAAGGTGTTCCTGGAGGAGTAAGTTGCGAGACGATCCCACAACTCCTAAGATGGTCAATGAACTCTTGGCTCAAATATTCACCACCCCGATCAGATCGAAGTGTCTTAATTGTTTTTCCAAGTTGATTTTGCACTTCATTTTGGAATATTTTGAACATTTCAAAAGATTCTAACTTATGTTTCATTAAATAGATATATCTATATCTACCGAAATCGTCTATAAATGTAATGAAGTAAAAATGACCTCCTCTAGCGAGATGTATTCATTGGTCCACACACATCAAGATGTATGAGGCCCAATAAATTGGTGGCTCTCTCACTGTGTCCAAAAGGTGCATTTGTCATCTTTCCCAATAAACAAGACTCGCATGTATCAATTGATTCAAAATCAAATGAGTTAAGAAATCCATCTTTATGGAGTTTCGAAATGCGTTTCTCATTTATATGGCCTAGACGACAATGCCATAGATAGGTCGGATTCAAATCATTTGACTTGAACCTTTTACTATTTATGTCATAGATATGTCCATTCAATTTTCTATTGTCCTTGAGATCCTACATTTATTCAAATGTGAGATCCACATGTAGTATCCAATACCCATGTTGAGGAAGTAGAAAACGAATATCTATGACATAGATACTTGAAGCGATAGCCCCGCTATCCTTCTTGTTCTTGTCCAGATCTTCGAGGTAGAGTTTGCAATTTCTTTTCAAATGACCAAGTTCATTGTAAAAGAAGTGACTCTATCCTTCGGAGGTTTTGCCTTCTTGGCTTTCGGTTTCATACCCCTTCCTTTCGAATGGACAAAACAGAACTAGGCCTCTCTAAGGCTCGGCTTAGCAATTTTGAGCATCTCATGCAGTTCGAAATTGATTCCTCCATGTTGTAATCCATGACAAAGTTATCATAACTTCACGGGAGTGAGTTCAAGATCACATCTGTAGCTAACTCCTGGGACATGGGGAATCCAAGCCTCTCAAGGTGATCAATGTAGCCCTTATCTTCAAAACATGAGGACTAACTGATGCACCCTCAGCCAGCTTGCAGGAATGAAAGGCCTTTGTGGTCTCATACCTCTCTTGCCTTGCCTGTTACTGGAACATTTCCGTAGGATGAACAATCATCCCAGAGGCCTCCACATGTTCTAGATCTCTATTGAGGTCTAAAAGCATAGTGGCAAGCATCAGGCATCCTGTATCCACAGAGTCATCCTTATGCTTCGTATAAGCATTAGTCAGAGCTCTTGGATCAGCAGCTGCAGGCTCGTCAGGAATGGGTTGATTGATGAGATATTCTTTTTTCTTTCGTGTTTAGGATCAACACTTAAGTTCCCAAACATGTCAAGAAAGTTTGTCTCATCAAGTTTGTCCTTCTTAAGGACTGATCGCATTGATGGTGTTGAAGTATTACTAGACTACATGATTCTACAACTAAAGATATGCAAAGTTTAAGTAGTAACCTCCCACCTGAATTAAGAACCCTCATTATAATTAGTGGGCTAAGATCCATATTTGGCTTAAATTTAAGTCCGCTTTGGCAGGACGCTTAAATTAAGTTATTTAGGTAGGCAAACCCCTTGCCAATTACATCATATGTAACTCTTAGATCTTTATGGGATTCAATCATCATATGACGTGTCATGTTTAATCCCATCTAATGCCTTGAGATCCAAAACCGTTTTGATAATCTCAATTAAGTCTGGACAATAATGAATATTGAGTATCACCATTACTCACTCTTGTCTCACCAAGATAACTCAGATGCATCCACTTTGGTGGAACATACAAATGGGCGATCTAGGTTTTGACAAGTATTCAATTATTGGTGGCATTATGACTTAAGATTTTATTTAGAGGGTATAATTAGATTAATCCTATTAATTATACTTATATGAATGCAATCACTATTGTATCTCATATAATATCTAAATTAATTATGAGTGATCTAATCAAAACATAATTAAAACTCTAAATTGATTATGAGTGATCTAATCAAATCATAATTAAAATTCTAAATTAATTATGAGTGATCTAATCAAAACATAATTAAAATTCTAAATTCATTATGAGTGATCTAATCAATCCATAATTAAAATTCTAAATTAATTATGAGTGATCTAATCAAAACATAATTAAAAATTCTAAATTAATTATGAGTGATTTAATCAAAACATAATTAAAATTCTAAATTAATTATGAGTGATCTAATCAAACCATAATTAAAATTCTAAATTAATTATGAGTGATCAAATCAAACCATAATTAAGGACTGCGACACAACATGGCTCATCTAACCTAGAATCCTCTCAAGCCAATGAGAGGACTTCTCTAGATAAAATTAAAGAAAAATACTTCATGAGAAACCTCGTTTCAACATAGCATGCCATATTTAAAAAAAAATACAACACTTGTAAATTCTAGAGCCATATTGTTCACCATACCCAAACAAGTTAAATCACACCATATATTTAATTCATACAGTTATGCAATAAAATATTATGGTTAAAGTTATCATGATATAAATTCTCTAATTTATATTCATGATTTAAAATCTCGTGCTACTGACAATCAGCCGGGATCCCTACATGATCAAAATAACTTCATGTTTTCGAAAATAATTTCCCAAAAAAACGTGTTTTTTTCGAAAATAATTTCCAAAAAAAACATGATTTTTTTTTTCCGAAAATTTCAAACCCTAACGTACTGATCGACATCGGATCTAAACGTTTCAGATCCACACGAATCACCTACACAGTACGATCTGAACAATTCAGAGAAATGCCGCAATATCCGACTAGCTATCCGTAGAAACCCTAACGCGAGTTTTGTAATTCAAACGCATACAAAGATCGGTTTTAGCATATATATCATATATATAAACACGCGTAAAACCTAATTTAAACGCACGGTTGAGTTGGCTCTGATGCCACTGTTGGGATCCGTACACGCAATGAGTAAAAAATTTTACGAATCCCTTAGGCGGATCGCTCAACGGCGTTTAAATCAAGGTTTAGGGTTTCCAAATCGTACCTTTGCAGAACAATTTGAACTGGTGGGCTACCTTCTCGATCAGCAGAAGCCGACTCTTTAGAATCGCCTTCCTCTACCGGTATCCACACGAACAGCCTTCAGAAACACGAACGGAGGCGTGCTAGCGCCTCTGAACTGTGCGTCTCTATATTTTCTATCTAGGGTTTCTCGCGGCTTTCTAATGAGATACAATATCTCAATTTATTATAGTTATTTAATTTATCAAATAAATTAAATACTATATATAATAATATTATTATCAATAAATAATATCATTATTATTTTCGAATTTAATATATATTAAATCAAGATATGATATCATTACATTTAATTTAAAATGAGATCCGATATCTCAGTTCAAATTAAATCTGATATGCAATATCTTTATTCGAAAATTAAATCTGAGATACAATATCTCAATTTATTATAGTTATTTAATTTATCGAATAAATTAAATACTATATATAATAATATTATTGTCAATAAATAATATCATTATTATTTTCGAATTTAATATATTTATATATGCATATATATATATATATATACACACACATACATCCTAGATTAAATAAGTATTCATTAAATCTTAAACACATTTAAGATTCAATGAATCCGGACACTCTTGCTCGTGTTGGGCCATTCTTGTGTGCGACCCTGTAGGCCCACATGAGATTGGCAGCGGGCCAATACTGTATCAGCCCACAAGTCGCAAGCGGCCTCTAGCAAGACATTGCGACTACCCAATTCATATGGGGATCGTTGATAAGTACAATGACTTGCCCCTAGGGCATAATTTCCAACAATCATTGGATTACCTCCTGAGAAAGAGGTCAAATTTTTTATTGAACTTATGCCTGCCACTGGACCAATATCGAAAGCACCCTACAGAATAGCACCCAATAAAATGGTAGAATTAAAGAAGCAGCATGAAGAATTACTTGAGATAGGCTTTATTAGACCTAGTGTCTCGCCTTGGGGAGCTTTAGTACTCTTTTTGAAAAAGAAAGATGGGAGCTTACGACTCTGTATTGACTACAGGGAGTTAAACAAGGTGACGATCAAGAACAAAAACCCACTCCCCAGAATTGATGACCTGTTGAATCAATTATCTAGTTCTTGTGTGTTCTCAAATATCGATTTGCAATTCAGATATCATCAATTACGAGTTAAAGCTGAGGACATTCCGAAGACTACTTTCAGGATCAGATATTGACACTATGAATTTCTAGTGATGCCCTTTGGGTTGACGAATGCTCCTGCGGTATTGATGGATTATATGAATCGTGTGTTTTGACCTTACTTGGATCGATTCATGGTGGTATTTATCAATGACATATTGATTTACTCTAAGAATGAGACAAAGAATGAACACCATATGCGACTTGCATTGAATATCTTGAGAGAAAAGAAACTTTATGCAAAATTTAGCAAATGTCAATTCTGGCTTTCAGAGGTTAAATTTCTGGGCCACGTGATCTCGAAAGATGAGGTTGCAGTTGACCCTAGTAAAGTGGAAGCAGTACTAAACTGGAAAAGACCAGAGACTGTATTTGAGAGTTGCACTTTTCTGGGTCTTGCGGGATACTACCGCCGTTTCATACAAAATTTTGCACGAATTACGTCACCATTGACAAAGTTCACTAAAGGAACCGGTCATTCGTATGCGATGATCAGTATGAGGAGAGCTTATGTTTGCTGAAGGAGAGGCTTATGACGGCACCCATGTTGATTATCCCCGATCCGGCTGAGGCCTATACGGTCTACAGTGATGCAAGTTTACAGAGATTGGGATGTGTCCTGATGCAGTTGGGCAGAGTTGTGCCCTGTGCCTCTCGTCAGCTGAAGCCTCATGAGTTGAATTCCCTACACATGACTTGGAGTTTGCAGCGACTGTGTTTGCTTTGAAGATATAGCAACATTATCTGTATGGTGTTGTTGTTGAATTGTACTACGACCACAAGAGTCTTAAGTATCTATTTGATCAGAAAGAGCTAAATATGAGATAACACAAATGGATGGAACTGCTTAAAAATTATAATCTAGAAATTAAGTACTACCCATGTAAGGCTAATGTTGTTTCTGATGCCCTGAGCAGAAAAGTTGTGCAAGTGGCATCTATGATGATAGTGGAGCAGAAATTGTTAGTGGATTTTCGAGATTTGAATCTATGAAATCAAATCCTCATAAATGACAAAAGGCCATATGACGTGCATGTTGTAAATCTCCTTGTCAGTCATGAGGAGAACGATTTGAAATTGGAAATAAAAGAAGCTAAGTTGTGAGATGAGCAAGTTGAGTCCATTCGAGAGATGATAGCTAATAGCAAATCTTAGGAATATGATCTTTCACCGGATGGGTTAATTTGATACAAAAAGCGAATTTATGTGCCACCAGTAGAAGATTTGAGAAAGAAAACATTGGATGAGGATCATAAGAGCAAATACACTATTCATCCAGGGGCGACAAAAATGTACCACAATTTGAAAGCAGAATTCTGGTGGCCTGGAATGAAATATGATATAACTCGATATGTTGCTAAATGTCTAACATGCCAGAAAGTTAAAATTGACTATCAACGACCGAGAGGACTCCTGAAAGTAATTGGAATACCTAAATGGAAATGTGAAGATGTAATCCTGGATCTGATAGTAGGTCTACCCAAAATTAGACACTATGATGCTATCTGGGTGGTTGTTGACCGACTCACGAAATCCGCACACTTCATCCCAATAAGTGTGAATTATTCTCCAGAGAAATTAGCGGAGATTTATATCAAAGAAATTATCCGAATTCATGGTACACCAAAAAGCATTATTTCTGATAGAGATCCCCAGTTCACTTATTGATTTTGGCAAGCCTTACATGGGGCGATGGGAACAAAATTGAAGTTTAGTACTGCTTATCATCCCCAGACTGATTGTCAATCAGAGATAACTATCCAGACACTGGAGGATATGTTGCGTGCTTGTGTTCTGGATTTCAAAGGTAGTTGGGATTGGTATATACCTCTGGCTGAGTTTGCCTACAATAATAGCTACCATTACAATATACAGATGGCTCCTTACGAAGCCTTATATGAGAAAAAGTGTAAATCTCCTATCTGTTGGGCCGAGTTGTCGGAAAGGAAATTATTTGAGCCGGAGATGGTTGATGAAACCTCTGACCAAATCGAATTAATCCAAAAGAGGCTTCTCGCAACACAAAGCAGACAGAAGAACTATGAGGACAAGAAGAGGAGACCTCTAGAATTTGAGGTAGGAGATCATGTCTTCCTTAAGATATCTCCTGTTACTGGAATTGGCAAAGCAATTAAACGGAGCAAACTAAGTTCTCGATATATTGGACCCTTGGAGATCCTTGCTAAACGAGGACCAGTGGCATACCAATTAATCTTAGCCAGTTGCATGACGTCTTCCATGTCTCTCAATTGAAGAAGTACCCACCAGATCTGAAACATATTTTAGAGTATGAGAACTTGGATGTTCAGGACAATCATTCTTTTATGGTTGAACCTAAGAAAATCATTGATTATGAAGAAAAGAAACTCTGGCGAAAGAGCATTCCCTTTGTGAAGATTGTTTGGAAAGGATTGTCTCCCAGGGAAGCGACATGGGAAACAGTAGAAGACATAAAGAACTGCTATCCTGATTTTATGTCCCACAGTATGGTCAATATGTAATCAAATTTCGAGGATGATATATATTTTTTTACGGGGGTAGAAATGTAACACCCCTTCTTTTGTAAATAATGTATTTGTATGCACTGATGAATTAATGAGAAGTTTTAACTGTTAATTTAATTATTATTATTTTCTGTAATATTTTATTTCAATAATAATTATAAACAGTCGGTAAGACTTTTGGGAGACAAGATATTAAACCTTAAAAAGGCTTAAAATGTCACCTAGTATAGGCAGGGAAAAAGGAAGTTATGATAGTGCCTGAATTGAAAAAGACCGAGCCCAAGGCAAAACAACGGTGTAGTATAAGCTAGTACAAGAAAGTGGGGACAAAGAATATTGCTAGAATATAGATTCCTACCCCAGGTCAGTGTATATGCGCCATGTTGGTTTTGATTAGTTTTGATGATGTCTTATATAAATGCCATAAGAGCAAAAAGTTTGTATGATATATTTATCTCCTACATTGACTAACTACTATATTTAATGTAGATTAGTCCAAGTTGAATAATAACTCAAGAAGGAGATAAGAGATTTTAGAAAGAAGAAATTGAAGAGAATGTCAAGTTCAAGAAGAAGATGAGATATTGAAGAAGGTAGAACTTGCAGAGAATGATGAGTCCAAGCTAAATGATGGAGAATGATCAAGAAAATAAATTGAAGAAAGAAGTTCTTGCACAATATAATGGGAATATCAAAATGTCGAGGAAGCAAGAAGTTATCAAATGATTTTGAGGGATAATCTAGAAGGAGAGAAGAAATTGAAGAAAGAAGAACTTGCACAATGTAGTGGAATATCATTATTCAAGTTTTTATTTTGATACGAGAAAGAAAAAGACACAAGCCTACATCTTCAAAATGCTCATACTCTGATATTTAGATTATTTACTCTCTGTTTTCAATGTTTACATAGCTTATCATAAAGAGTGAAATGATTTGTATTGTACTTCAGTGTTTATCCATTCACTTCTAAGGGAGAAGATTTATTGTAATCATCCTATTATTCTATCTGAGAGTTACTCAAGATTGGGCGATCTTGAGTAGGAAACCCATTGTATTGATTACATCTTGTAAGGGGAGTGAATCCTAGTGAGAGGATTACTTCGAGTACAGAGTGTGTAATCAAGTGGATGTATTGATTACAGTTTGTAAGGGGGAGTGAATCCTAGTGAGAGGATTATTTCAAGTACAGAACGTGTAATCAAGTTGAAAGAATATAGTGGATTGAAAATCTCAAGTGGAGCTTGGGGACTGGACGTAGGTCAAGGATTGGGCTGAACCAGTATAAATCACAGTTTGCATATTCTCTTCCCTTATCTCTTATATTTCCAGTATTTGTTTATTTGAATATCTAATTGTTGATTTAGATAACGCAAAAGATTTTCAAAGTATCAAGTTTTTAATCAGACACCCAATTCAGCCCCCCTCTTGGGTGATAGCTAGGTCTTTAACGCCACCTATGGTTAGGGAAGACGAAAAGACATTGCAAAAAGACATATGCCAAAAAGCCAAAGTCAGTGTAATGATTACATAAGAACACGTGTCACCACAGGGTTAAAAGAGGAAAAGGGTAGAAAAGTCAATTTCTTACCCCTTAAGGAGTGAATTTAGTCCCCTCATAAAATGGGAGAGGAAATTAGATGATTTTATCTGTACTCAGGCCCAAACATAAAGTACAAGTCCTAAAGGAGGTTAACTGGTAAAAAGGAGACTGATAAAGACCAATCAGGGGTTTCTTTTTAGATTAAATGGAACAAATGTGGGGCCATATGGGAGAGTAAAATGGAGCCACATATGTAGGCCCAATCAGGGGAAAATATTTGAAAAGTTGAAGAAAAGTGCAAAAGGAAGCACCCTTTTAACCGGTGGTGCACTACAATGACCAATGGATAAAATGGTGAACTGGATAAAGTGAATAAAATAGATAAAAATCAAAGGATCAGATTTTGTAGGGCCCAGGAGGCACCACCTACCCCCTGAAAATATCTGGAATTATCTAAAAATGTTGAAGAGAAAACAAGCTAATAATTGGGGTACATGCTTTTAACCACTGGACAAAAGGGTGTTTCGGGCCAAAATAGGTAATTTACACATTTTGAAAAGTAAAAATCTGACCTGTGGCTAGGGAGGCGCCACATGGTTAGATTTTGGAACACTCTAGATTTGCTTGGGTATTAAGTCAGAAAGCCTGATCCAAATTATTAATAGGTTGACAAAAGCATGCCTCTGATTTCAAGTAAACACCGAACACCTAAACCTTTGAAGTTTCAAGTTAGGGTTTTCGTTCAACTGGTTGGGGCTTGGTGTTGTGATCTGATTTTGGTGTTTTTAATTTTTCCAATGTGTTTAAAATGTGATTTTGCATGGGGTTAAGTCAGAGTTAAGCTTTTTGAACTCAAAAACACCGAAAACTCAAGAAAGAAGCTTACTGCTAGCAACAGGGTTTTCTGAACAGGAAGATTCATCCATGTTTTTAAAATAGTAAACAAAGTCAGTTTGATCTGAAATTTTACATGCATAAAGTAGACTTCCTGAGATTCATTTTGATATAAACTTCGACACCTTTTTAAATATTCATTAGGGAGAAATTAATTTTTGAAAAAGGCTCTGGAAGTTACAATATTTTTCTGACCAAAGGATAAAGATTGGTCTACAAGCCAAAATATGAAACCTTTTGGACTTTGAAAGTATTTCTAATGTAAGCTAGTCATATTAAGGGTTCATATTCCACTGATTTCATACAAATTTGATTTGTTTGGAATTTATTAAAATTGTTTGAAGTTGGGCCAAATTCACTGGAATTTCAGGAAATTTTGTTTAAGGCTCGGGTTTCTTGGAAAATGTAAGGGTATTTTGGGAAATACTAAAAATAAGGTATTTTGATTTTTTTTAAGGGTTAAAGCATACTTTTAAGGACAACCAGGCATCGTAAAATTTTAGTTGTTCAATAACCCACATGTAGTAACTGTTTTACTCAAGTACTTTTATGTGTTTGTTGTATGTTGTTTGCCATGTGTATATTAGTATGTATTTGCCAAATATGCATACAGAGCATATTGGGGTTTGAGTCCCTAACTATTGTGTTCCTAGTGCTGAGGATTGGTCCGGGGCTGGCTTTGATTGGTGGCTTTACAGGTCGATAGGTCCGAGGCTGGTCTAGTACAACCAGCTCTACGGGTCATGATTCTGGTAAATCCGAGGCTTGCCTTGGTAAGGCAGCTCAGCGGTATGTGATGATTGGTTGTTGTGTATGTTTTTAAATGCATATGTGGTATGTTTGACATTTTATCTGTGATTTTATGACATGGTTTCATGCATACACTATACACATATAGTACATGTGTTTGACAGTTACTCTGAGGTTCATATTTGAACTCCAGACAGTTCTGTAGATACAGGAGGACACGCTTGAGCTAGAAGAACCTTCTTGGAGAGGTAGGGCATATCAGTGCAGGTTGAAGAATAGGGAATGCCCTATTACTCTTGTATATTTATTTTTGGATGACTGTATCTATATTTTTGGTATTTTATGTTGGATGACTATGTTGGGATCCGTACACGCAGCGGAATGAATTTCATCGATTAAAATTTACAAATCCCTAGAGAGGATCTATCAACAACGTTTAAATCGGGTTCAATAGAAAAAACTGTACCTATACAAACTTGTATGTGTCCTTTTGCGAACACGTGGGCTAACACCTTCTTGCTCGATCAATCTCTAGGAGCCGACTCTGTGAATCCACTCCCTCTACCAGTATCCACATCGAACAGCTCTCCAACACGTACACCTTCTTACTTTTCATCTCACGTCTTTTCTCTAGGATTTCTTTCGCGGCTTGTCTCTATCATTTCAATACGACTAAAGCTTCATTTTATAGAGTTTCTCAAACCCTAATTGGGTCGTATTAAAATATTCAAAATTAATCTAAATCAATCTTAAAGATAGAATTTGCATTAAAATATATTAATTAAATATGTCCAAAAGATCTAATCTAATCTATATATTTAATCCAAATTAAAAGCCTGCTGATTTAATTTATCTTTATAAATTAAATCTGAGATATGATATTTGTCTATTTAATTAAATCTGAGATATTATATCTCAAATTAAATTAAATAAGATATATGATATTTCTTATTCAAAAATTAAATCTGAGATATGATATCTATCTATTTAATTAAATCTGAGATACTATATCTCAATTCAAATTAAATCAGATATATAATTTCTCTATTTATTTTAGTTATTTAATTTATCATATAAATTAAATACTATATAATAATATTATTATCTATAAATAATAATATCATTATTTTCGAATTTTATATATATATATATATATATATATATATATATATATATATATATATATATATAATGTTGTATTCATTAAATCTTAGACATATCTAAGATTCGATGAATCTGGACACTTTTACTCGTGTTGGGCTATTCTTGTGTGCGACCCTGGAGGCCCACATGAGATTGGCAGTGGGCCAATACTGTACTAGCCCACAAGTTGAAAGCGGCCTCTAGCAAGACATTGCGACTACCCAATTCATATGGGGATCGTTGATACGATACAACCTATCATACGACCATGTCACGTCCCTTTTGTCACGCGATAATTTGGTCAAGGATGAAGCATGGATAATGTCAACCTCCTGTTCTTGACCATTACTTTCTTGATTCTTGAGTAGTCTAATAACTGAAATGGAAACTCCTTTCCATCGTAGTATGGCCATACATTTCTTAGACTAACTCATCGAGGGGCCCAGTATTATCTCTCTATAAATGTGAGGGACAAATTCCATCTTGACCATTCATATTCCTCTGCATAAAAATCACTGATCCCAATCAAAGCCTTTATTTTCACCCGGTCAATGGTGACTTTTGACTAGGTCAAAGATCAACGACTCTCATGTAGGAATCCATGATGATTTCAGGTCAAAGGGCGTTGTGACGCGGTTATACATGAGATAAGCTTATGACTAAATCCATGCCTCTTTCTCATAGTGGGTCGGTCCAGCACCTTGTACTATTATAAGTCCTATGACTTTGGTTCGTATTTCCATGCTCATCAAAGTCATACTGGTCTTATTTCATCTTCGCTCCTGCGTAGATGACTAAACAGGGACATTTAGGATGATCTATAAGATACATCCAAGGATGTAGTTATCACTATAAACATGCAAATGATATGATAACTAAACGGATAAATACTTTAAATAACATAAACGTTTAAAGTACAATGACTTGCCACTAGGGCATAATTTCCAACAGACTATACCTTTAACCCTTCGAGGACTTTTACTTTTTTTTTATTACGTATTTACCAGTACAGTAGGTTGTCTAAACCAGTATAATGCTCTGTTGCACTCACTCTAATATAAGGTAAAATGGAACAAGTAATATTGGAAAGGTAACAAATAAAAGGAATCCCTCTAACCCGCCACCAAAAAGGGCAAGGCCGGAAAGGGTGTAACAGTTAATAGTGTATGCATGCAACCATGTCATAAAATCACAGATAAAATGCCAAACATACCACATATGCATTCAGAAACATACACAACAACCAATCATCACGTACCGTCGAGCAACCTTACCAAGGCAAGCCTGGATTTACCAGAATTACAACCCGTAGAGCCACCTGTACCAGGCCAACCACGGACCAATCCTCAGCGCTAGGAACACAATAGTTAGGGACTCGAACCCCATCATGCTCTATATGCATATTTGGAAAAAACATACAGATAGACACATATAGTGAATGAGTATGCTGTAAATGGAGCAAATCACCAAGAGGGGGGTGAATTGGGGATTTTGAAAATCTTTTTGAAATACTCTATTTTTATAGAACTAAAACAAGGCCGAATAGAGGAGAGAGAGAAGGAGATTGACACAAAGGAATTTATACTTAGCTACATCCAATGCTGCTATATACTCAGCTTCTATTGCAGAATCAGCTACAGTGCTCTACTTAGAGCACTTCCAGCTTACCGCACCACCATTCAAAAGAATACATATCCAGATTGCGATCTTAGATCATCTTGGTCAGTTTGGAAACTCACATCTGTGTAACCAGTTATATAGAACTCATAACCCAATCCACCATATACCAAGAATAGGTCCACGGGTACAAAAAAGGCTTTTAAGACCGGACAAAAGAGGCACTGTAAAAGTCTGTAACTTTTAAGACCGAACTACAACCGGTCTTAAACAAACTTTTTTACACCGGACATTTAAAACATTAGGTCTTAAAAGTAGTACTATATAGACCTGATATATATTTTGTTTGGTCCTAAAACTCAACTTTTAAGACCGAACAAACAAATAAACCGGTCTAAATAGATCGACACTTTAAGATCGGACAAATAAAAACCGGTCTAGAAAATATCGAATTCTAAGACCAGACAACTAAATAGACGGGTCTAAAAAAGACCTACTTTTAAGACCGGATAATAAATACATCCGGTCTTAAAAAATGAAATTTTAAGACTTAAAAATTGAAATTTTAAGACCAGATGTATTAATACACCCATCTTAAAAGACCAACTTTTAAGACCGGCCTAATATGCACCTGTCTTAAACTATGACTTTTAAGACCAGACATATAAATACATCCGGTCTTAAAATTTGAACTGAAAGTGGAGCTGAATCACCAAGAGGGGGGTGAATTGGGGATTCTAAAATTCTTTTCGATGTGCTCTGTTTTTTGGATAATAAAACAGGGATAAACAAAGTATAGGGAAGAGAAGCAAGACACAAAGGATTTATACTGGTGCGGTCCAATATCTTGACCTACGTCCAGTCCCCAGACTCTCTGGGATTTCTCACTATCACAATTGATTACACTCTGCCTCTCAAGAGTAATTCTCTCACTAGAACTTACTCCCCCTTACAAGTTGTAATCAATATCCCAATCTCCAACTCCCCAGACTTGAGATTCTTTACAATGAATGATTTAAAATCAATGAACTCTCTCTAAGAGTGGATAAGAATAAACACTGAAGTACAATGTATCAAAAGATACTTCTTACAAGAAAACTCAAAGGTAGTTGAAACTTTAATGATTTTCATTTTCTCACAGATTGGTTGTTGAGAATAATTGAATGCATCTCTATTTATAGCAAGAGATCATAATGACCGTTGTAATCCTTAATGTAACTGTTGGAAGCAATGAAGAAGGACTAGTTGAAGGTTTGGTCTTCTTCTCTCTCTACTCTTTGGTTAATCCAGTTGCAAAGAAGTTCAGGCTTGACTTCTTGACTTTTAATCTGTTGGAAGAGCAGCTACTGGATGTGGAAAGGAAACATTAATTCCTTCAAAACGTGTGGAGAATGATTGTCCAAAAGAATGCAAGTTTTCTGGACTTTGCATTTAATGTTCTGACATCACTTTATGCTTTATGCTAATTCTCCATTTAATCCTTTCTAAATCATCTGAAACTCACTAACAAACAGATTAAACATAGTTAGGAATAGTAATGAGTGATGATATGAAGTATTAGAATCAAACACAAAGCTTTCGCAAATTTTTTCAGTTTGAAATTCAAACACAGCGACCTAAACTCAAGTTTGTTCTTCAAAACTGGAGTTTTCATTTTTCATTAAAAGCCTAAACTCGAGTTTCCAAAACTTAACTCGAGTTTTCTCATTCCAGAGAAGAATGTCGCGATTTGGTCTTTAAAGCAGGTTTTGTGAATAGTGCAAAACTTGAGTCATTAAGTGACAAACTCGAGTTTTGGACCTTTGATGAGAAATCATGTTTTAGTCCAAAATCTCAAAACTGGAGTTTTCAAAATGTTCAATTTTAGCAGAACTCTCTGCTTGATCTAAACTCGAGTTTCCAGACATAAACTCGAGTTTCCATGATTCTTTGAAAAATGGAAACTTCTCTGCTTGTTTAAATATGGAGTTTTCAAAACTTTAGAAACTTTGAGTTCTTCTCTGTAAGACCGAAACTCAAGTTTCTAAAACTAAACTCGAGTTTCCTCATTTATGATAAAACATTGAAAAATCTTGTTAAGTCAAAACTGGAGTTTTCAATCAAAACTAGAGTTTTCAATAGTTCAGAATCGAGCATTGTTCTCTGTATGCTGTAAACTCGAGTTTCCAAAACCAAACTCGAGTTTCCAACAAAGCTTGGAAACTTAGAGAACTCTTTGTGTAGCCAAAACTCGAGTTTGTTAAAACCAAACTCGAGTTTGCTTTGTCTGTGAAAAACTTAGATGCTCTATGTATGGTCAAAACTCGAGTTTCCATATCAAAACTCGAGTTTGCCTAACTTTGCAAAAACTTGAGCTATTCTCTGTCAAGTCCAAACTCGAGTTTCCAAACCAAAACTCGAGTTTGCCTTTAACAGTAAGTTTTTCAACTTAACAAAGACAAACTTCAATCTGAGTTTACAATTGTCAGTTATCATCAAAACCAATAGAGAACTAACATTCTCCCCCTTTTTGATGATGACAACACTTGTAAACCAGAGTTGCTACTTGTTTCGAAAGATTTGGATTTTAAAACAAATTTTACACAAACAAGAGTTGATATGCAGCATGATAGTTATGCACTTTGACAATTTCAACAAATTGATTCAGCAATGCAGAGTTATGCATAGCAGAAGCGAATGAAACATAAAAGTATTGCATTTCATTTCAACTGAAAATTCTTACATCAAAATTTAGTTGATAATCACAATAATAGGAATTAACACATATCTGTCACAGATTTCAGTGTTGCTAATACAGATTTCTTTGCAACAAAAATAACTGAAACTCTTTGCAACACAAAAACATAAAAACCAAAAAATGCAACCAAAATGCAACTCAAACTTCAACTCAAAATCTCTAAGGCTCTGGTTTCTCTGGTTCTTCTCCCCCTTTGTCATCAACAAAAGAGGATGGAGCTGAGATCAAAGGCTAATCCAGAGGGGTAGAGAGTTTGACAGTAGATGCTGGTGATGGAATTTGGATTTTTGAGGCAAGAGGGGTTGGTAGAATCTCAATGGTTGGTGTAGAAGGAATGGGTTCAGTGGAGGGGGCTATGGGAGTGGTGAAGGTGAATGAAGGTGAGGTAGGAAGGGAAGAGGATTCAGTCTTCAACCCGGTAGGAGTCCCAAAACCAGAGGTGGAACCCGTGTCTAGCTTCTTGACAAGAGCATTTAAGCAATTGTCCATTCTTTCTTGGGAGACTAACAAAGTAGTCAACTGAGCATCCTGATCAAGCATGTGGTTAGAAAGGTTCTTAATCTCAACCTTCATTTCTTCCTGGGCATCCACCACATCGGAATTGCCCTTGGTCACTTCAGATACTAATCGAGTAACCTCCACTTGGATTCGGTCAGCCATATCATCAAAAGCCTTGTCCACTATGGCCTTGACTCTTGCATCAAAGTCAGTAGGCAATGAGTATTGAGGAGGAGGAGGTGCTGACTATTCTTCTTGTGCTCTAGCAAAAGGCAAAAGAAAGAGAAGGTAATGATAAGATAATATATATGTGTATAACAGAAGCTATATGGTTGCGTGTATATAAAAAGAAGGTAGTCCTATATATATTAACAGATGCAAGTAGTGAACATGGAAAAGATTTAGAAACCAATAGTAAAGTGTGTGTGTAGTTACATTTAGAAAATGAAAAGGTTAAACCGTGAGTTTTTGCTGTCTTAAGAACGTATATATGGGGCTGCATAATGAACCCAAGAGCTTTTGTGTTATGAATATGTTATATATATATTCTGCATAAAGAGGAACAAGAAGACTTTGCTTTATGTCTATATATATATATATGAACTATGCAAACATATAAAAAGAGAAAAGGAAACTAGCCGATATAAATATATATGTGTGTGCGTGTCTACATAAAGAAAGGAAGAGGGGAAGAGTTCATATCAATGTTTTGAGGGTTGCATGTCTATTCTTAGGTCAGTTTTGAACTCCTTTGGTTCTAAAAGGGATTTTTCGAACTGTGCATGTCTATTTGATATATGTGTAGTGAGTTTTAATATGAGAAGGCTTAGGGAAATTAAAGGGAAAGCAAAACGTGGAAAGGATAAGCTATTATTTTCTGGAAAATAGAGCATCTTGTGCCTGACGTTTTTGTAAGTTAGAGCTTGAGTTTTGCTCTGAATTTTTTACAGGAGATAATACTCTCCTTAATCTTTGAAATGAGCTTTGGATCACTAAAAAATGAGGTCTGTAACTCTAGTTATGATTTTTGGAAGTTGAGCTAAATTTGGAAATTTCTTGTATGCTTCTGGAGCATGAAAATGACGTGGCATTTCGGACCAAGTAAACAAAATCAAAAAAATGTGAAATTTTCCAAATAAATATTAGACACATAGAGGTTTAATTTGATAGGTAATTTGTCGAATTCCGATAAGTATTGAAGGAGTTATGATTCTTCAAAGATTGGTCAAGAAATCTGGAAAATTCTGGACATTGTGTTTTTTTCAAAAGTTGGGAACTTCCTCACCCATAAATCAACTTGGTGACTTTAATTTATGAAAATAGACTTATCAAGGTTTAAGTAGAAATTGGAATCACTCCATTTGGAGTTATACCGGTAAAGTTATGAAGTTTCTAAATTCTCAGAAAAGTTAAAGGCTGAATTTCTGATAAGACTTAAAATAGTCACGCAAGTTGTTAACCTTCAAGGTAAAGTTTTTTATTTTGGATAACTTATCCATTAAGGGTTATAAAGACTCTAAAGTGACAATGACAACCCTTCTTAACCGTACCCTTTTTTTAAGGACATGACTCTTAATAAAATAGATAAATAAATAATATTATTATTTATTGAGAAGGGTATTATTAGTAAGGTAATTTTTAGGGGTTAATCCATTTTTAATCCACTAAAAATAATTCGCATAGCTAGTTACTTTGCGACGCAAGTGATGACTAATGACAATGATAAACATTTATAGGCATATCTTGACACCTCTACTGATCCCAACACCTTCGGACAAACTAAGGATTCAAGTTTGAGGTGGGTAACTGTTATCTTATTAGCTTGTATGTATATATTCATGTATGACTGATCATGGTTGTTAGATAATTTGCATATATGTATCCTACCTATGGATTGAGTCTGCGTGTCTCACAGGCCTACGTGTCGTAAAGGGCTGCGGTCCTTGTTAGTTCCCATATTTTTGGTGTTTTGATGATAACAATTATAATGTAATTAATATTTTAAACTCAATAAAAATTTGATTTTTAAGTTCAAATTAATTACCTTGAGTTAAATGATTAATTGCCTCGAGATATATAATTCAGGCATCAATTTTTTTGATTCAAGGCATCTAGTGGCAAACTTGTAATTATGCTTAAATCGATAGTTTGCCTCTAGTCATTTAATAGTTTCCTCTAGGCAACTTGACTCAAGGCATTCTCTTTATACGATCAATCTATTTCATGGGAAACTCGTAATTATACTTCAAATGTTGGGTTGCCTCTAGTCATTTAATAGTTGACTCTAGGCAACTTGACTCAAGGCATTTTATTTAGGGAAAATTACATTCAGGTTCCAAGGAAAGAAAAAAATTACAAAAAAGTCCCTTGAAATCACAAAATCACCTAGAAGTCCCAAGGGAATTTTTGTTGTAAATACATACATTTCCTGTTGTAAATACATACATTTTCTGTTGTAAATGGTTTGGGACTTTTTTTATATTATTTGTACGGAATTTTTTAAATGTTGTTGTAAATACATACTTTTTCTGTTGTAAATGGTCAGGTGTTTAAATGTTGTTGTAAATATATACTTTTCTGTTGTAAATGGTTTGGGACTTTTTTGATATTATTTGTACAGAATGAAAAAAAGTCCTAAACCATTTACAATAGGAAAAATATATATTTACAACAACATTTAAACACCTGACCATTTACAACAGAAAAAGTATATATTTACAACAACATTTAAAAAATTTCGTACAAATAATATCAAAAAAGTCCCAAACCATTTACATTAGAAAATGTATGTATTTACAACACGAAATGTATGTATTTACAACAAAAATTCCCTTGGGACTTTTCTGTAATTTTATGATTTCAAGGGACTTTTTTGTAATTGTTTTCCTTCCTGTAATACCCTAAAATCTGACTTAGGGTAATTTCTCTTGAAAATAGGTGAATATGAGGTTTCAAACACCTTGTAATGAGTTTACCATGTTGTTAGGGTAATCTCCCTAGAAATTAGAAAATTTGCAATTAGGTCCCTAGAAGTTTGGGAATTTGCAAATAGGTCCCTAAGCACATTATGGGTTATAAATACCCTGTGAAAGCTATAAAAGAAGCAAGTAAAAATCTACTTGAAATAGGGAAGGAAATTGTCCCTAATTTAGGTAATTTATTAAGTTACAAACTTGGAGAAATTGTAGAAGAATACCCAAAAAATATTGAAATGACCGTAATACCCCCGTAGATGCTAAGATAATACAGAACACATGGAAACAAATGTGTCAGTGTAAAAGTTATGAGGTAATGAGGTGTTATAATTAAGAAAATTATCAACTATTGATAAGAAAGTAATTAAGTAATATTGGGCTAATTACTTAAGCATAAGCAAAGGAAATTCAGAGATAATTATGTAAAGCTCAAAAATTAGTGATTTTTGTTTTAAAATTAGTAAAAACATGTTTACTAATTAATTGGAAATTTTGGAGAAAAATAGTTGAGTTTAGGTATTTTTGAGCCTAAAATCAAGTATGGACCAATAGGAAATTTTGTAAAAATTATATAAAAATAATTATTAAATAATTATTTTATATAATATTAATTAATTATTAATTAAATAAAAACGAAAATTAAATAAAAAGGGACCAGATTTTGACCGAAATGTTTGACAAATTTGGGAGGAAAATCTTGTAAAAATATCATGATATTATAAGTTGCAACTTGCATTATAATACAATATAATTAATTAAAGTGAAAAAGGGTGAATAGTAATTTAATAATTAGGAAACGGATCCTATCTAGAGATCTAGGAATGGGATTTCCAAAGTCAGGGAAAAATAATGATCGGTGGAATTTTGTCTTCCGTTATACTCTTAGGAGAAAATTTCAAGTCGTTTGTGCATTTCCTAATAAAACAAAATAGGGAAAAATGCATATAGGTATATTTTTGGATATAAGGAAAATAAATTCTAACTCAACATCTAGGCATGAGTTTGAATTTATTTTGACATATTTGGAATCAGTGAATTATTCTCAAGAGATTGGTGATTTCAGAAATGCGTTCTGAAACCGGACGCGTTCGGACACGTTTTTCGAGAAACTTCATTAGGACAGTTGGAACCTGTCTAAAGTCAAAATTCAAGTTTAAATAGATATTATTGATGAGGAAGAGAAGGTCTTCAAAGTTGTAAATCCATAATTTTGAGATTTTTCAAATTACGCGAATCGGGTGCCGATCGGGAAATCCTTGAGCACAGGGCATAAAGTAAGGTGATCACCATTTTTGGACCACTCCTTGCTGCCATATCAGCTGCTGCATGTCGACCAAGAGAGGGAAAGGAGAGAGAAAAACTTGTTCAAGAAGTTTTCTAAAATGAAAAGGAAAATTACAACTTTGGACCCAAAATTTGAGAAGGGAAAATTACACCTTAGGACCCACTTTTGCCTATATAAAGGCATGAGTTCCTCTTCATTTTCTCACCCCATTCTCAAGTGCAAAACCGATTCTTGAGAGAGAAAGAAGAGAGAGAGGAGCTCGGAGAAGTTCGGAAGTCTTCAACGGGTAAGTCCTTCGGTCTTTGGTCTTTAGTTCGGTAGTTAGTAGAATTGTTAGATAGATTTAGCAAGTAGGGAGTGAGATTCCTACTATTGTTTTTAGGCCTCATTGCATTGAAATATATGCCTGACGAGGTAGAAACATGGTAGGGATCGAGTCCCCAAAGCGAAGTCCTCGTAGTTCTTTCACAAGTAGGTGTTATAATGCTAGAATAGCCTTTAAATTTTCAAGTATGATTGGGTATCATATGGGAGGGCTATTTTAGTCTTTATTTTCGAAAATCAAAATGGCGTCGAAGTTACGGCAAAATTTCGGGAAGAAAATTTGTCGAGTAGCAATGTCTTGGCGAAATTCCGCCAATTAGGGGTATAGGGGCAAAATGGTAATTTTTACCCAAAATGCAGAGATATAGTACCAAATCACTAATAAAAGTGATATTACTCTTATAGGACGTCGAAACTCGATTTCTTTGTCGTTACTTACTTTGTCCGAGGACGGACGTTTATTTTTTACGTCAAAGCGGCCGTTTTAAAGTAAACGTGCGAATACCAAAATCAACGAAGGTACGTTCGCGTCGGTAACCTTAACTACGATGTTTATTGTATGCATATGTGTATATTTTGTACTGACGCGTACTATTGTCTGTCATGCCAATTGTCTCTGTCATGCCTATTATCGTACATCCGATCAGTACTATGTTTGTACATCCGAAGCATACTATTGTCTGTACATCTGACTGTACTATTGTCTATCATCCGACTATATGATTGTCTGTACATCCGATTGTACTATTGTTCTATACTTTGATTGTACTATTGTCTGTACATCCGACTGTACTATTGTCTGTACATCCGACTGTATCCGACTGTACTATTGTTCTGTACTTTGATTGTACTATTGTCTGTACATCCACGCGTACTGTGTCGTACATCCATCTGTACATTTATTGTACGTACATCCATTGTACTATTGTCTATACATCCATTTGTATTGTTGTTGCCATGCATATCGTTATGTATACCCTATGTCCGACCATAGTAAATGTTGCCAAAAGTCTAAGAATGTCATTGTACATATATGATGTATGTAATCATGAGGTTAACCGTTACAGGGTTCGATGCATGGACCTCGGCTCTTGCTTAGCCCGAGGATCGGGTGGACCGAGAATCGAGAAGAAGGACAAGCGGCACACGCTAGGAGTCGCGACTGAAGACTTCTTTCTGTTATACTTTTTGAATCACTCTTGTATCGCTGTTTAAACAGCCAGACATGCTACCATGGGTATTTTAATATATATATCAATTACTCAATAGCTCCGGTGCACTACTCTGATTATTTTGAAATGATGTTTGATAAAAAAAAAATTTATACTGCTGTTGGACGATTCGTTGTTTTTCGTAAAACGTGCTAGAATAACATCAACGAAGGTACGTTCGCGTACTGGTAACCTTAACTCTGATGTTTATTGTATGCATATGTGTATATTGCACATTCTCGACTGTCTTTGTTGTTCTGTCATGCCAATTGTATTGTCATCTGTACTCTAGTTTATCTTGTTTACGTCATGCCTATTATCTCATCATGCACAGTACTCGAGGTACTATTATGCTACGTACATCCGACTGTACTATTGTTTGTACATCCGACTGTGCTATTTCCTGTACATCCGATTGTACTATTGTTCTGTACTTTGACTGTACTATTGTTTGTACATCTGATTGTACTATTGTTCTGTACTTTGATTGTACTATTGTCTGTACATCCGACTGTACTATTATCTGTACTCTGACTGTACTGTTGTCTTACATCTGACTGTATGACTATCCGTTGTGCCTTAACCTTACATCCGATTGTATTGTTATCGCGTGCATATCGATTATGTACATTTCTCGTTGTGCTTTAACCTTACATCCATTTGTATTGTTATTGCCACACGTATCCGATTATGTATTCCCTATGTCGACCATAGTAAAAGTTGCCAAAATTCTATAAATGTACATTTGTACATATATGATATATGTAATCATGAGGTTAATCGATTACAGGGTTCGATGCATGAACTCCGGCTCTTAACAACTTCAGGGTCGGGTGGACCAAGGATCGAGGAGAAGGACAAGCAGCACGCCTAGGAGTCGCGGCTGAAGACTTCTTTCTGTATTAGTTTTGAAACACCCTTGTACCGCTATGTAAACAGCAAGACATGCTACCATGGGTATTTTAATATATATATCAGTTACTCAATAGCTCCGGTGCACTACTCTGATCATTTTGAAATGATGTTTAAAGAAAAATATATATATATATACTGCTTGTGAAAAGTCGGGATGTTACATTTAGTTTCTGATAACCCTGATATCAGCCTCCGATAATTCTGATAACCCTGATATCAGTTTCTGATAACCCTGATATCAGCCTCCGATAATTCTGATAACCCTGATATCAGTTTCTGATAACCCTGATATCAGCCTCAATAGTTCGATAGCTCGATATCGGTCTCCGATAGCTTCGATAGCTCGATATCGGTCTCCGATAGCTCGATATCGGTCTCGATATCGATGTCCGATAGCTCGATAGCTCGATATCGATGTCGATAGCTCACGATAGCTCGATATCAATCTCCGATAAGCTCGATATCGAGTCTGCGATCATTCGATATTCACCGGTTCGTCTTTGGATGGTGATTCTTTCCTAGCACCAAGCTTATATGCGAAGATAAGCCACGCGGATGAAACCCGAGACCAATAAAGATAAGTACATGTAGTATTTGACTCATGTATAGGAGCTTCGATACGTATTTCCGTACCGTTTTGAGTAGAAAGAACCAACGAGAATCTAACGAAGGAAAGGATCGAAACACAGCTCCGTGGTTTGGAGTCGATAAACATATGTTTTTACGAATATCCTTGGTGGCCGGTGTCAGTGGAGTACTTCAAAGGAGAACTCGTAGTCTTCATACCGTAAGACCATTCGAACTTTCAGATAGCTTTACCCCCGAAACTTGTGTTGATCTCTGTGACGTGTTCCATGTTTCTTCGTTATTACAATTCGACCGTGATCGTGTCATTGAGTAGGAGGTATTTTGTGTTATCATGGTGTGTGGGAACCATGGAAACATTTAAAGTATCTTGTGTTGCCATGGTGTAGTCCAAGGAGACATTTTGGTATTTGTGGTGTTGACCGCGGTGTAAGAGCCACGGGAGACACTATATATCAAGGTACGATATGACAGGATCTTTATGGTCAAACCAAGCGAATTCTCAATTATCAAGAGGAGCGGCTGGCAGACAAAGTAAGGATCCGACGCGTGGAGTCCAAAGTCCGAGTAGGACGAAGTTTAGATAGTATAGTGCAAATTTCGAGGACGAAATTTTGTTTAACGGGGGGAGAAATGTAATACCCTAAAATCTGACTTAGGGTAATTTCTCTTGAAAATAGGTGAATATGAGGTTTCAAACACCTTGTAATGAGTTTACCATGTTGTTAGGGTAATCTCCCTAGAAATTAGAAAATTTGCAATTAGGTCCCTAGAAGTTTGGGAATTTGCAAATAGGTCCCTAAGCACATTATGGGTTATAAATACCCTGTGAAAGCTATAAAAGAAGCAAGTAAAAATCTACTTGAAATAGGGAAGGATATTGTCCCTAATTTAGGTAATTTATTAAGTTACAAACTTGGAGAAATTGTAGAAGAATACCCAAAAATATTGAAATGACCAGTAATACCCCTGTAGATGCTAAGATAATACAGAACACATGGAAACAAATGTGTCAGTGTAAAAGTTATGAGGTAATGAGGTGTTATAATTAAGAAAATTATCAACTATTGATAAGAAAGTAATTAAGTAATATTGGGCTAATTACTTAAGCATAAGCAAAGGAAATTCAGAGATAATTATGTAAAGCTCAAAAATTAGTGATTTTTGTTTTAAAATTAGTAAAAACATGTTTACTAATTAATTGGAAATTTTGGAGAAAAATAGTTGAGTTTAGGTATTTTTGAGCCTAAAATCAAGTATGGACCAATAGCGAAATTTTGTAAAAATTATATAAAAATAATTATTAAATAATTATTTTATATAATATTAATTAATTATTAATTAAATAAAAACGAAAATTAAATAAAAAGGGACCAGATTTTGACCGAAATGTTTGACAAATTTGGGAGGAAAATCTTGTAAAAATATCATGATATTATAAGTTGCAACTTGCATTATAATACAATATAATTAATTAAAGTGAAAAAGGGTGAATAGTAATTTAATAATTAGGAAACGGATCCTATCTAGAGATCTAGGAATGGGATTTCCAAAGTCAGGGAAAAATAATGATCAGTGGAATTTTGTCTTCCGTTATACTCTTAGGAGAAAATTCTGAAGTCGTTTGTGCATTTCCTAATAAAACAAAATAGGGAAAAATGCATATAGGTATATTTTTGGATATAAGGAAAATAAATTCTAACTCAACATCTAGGCATGAGTTTGAATTTATTTTGACATATTTGGAATCAGTGAATTATTCTCAAGAGATTGGTGATTTCAGAAATGCGTTCTGAAATCGGACGCGTTCGGACACGTTTTTCGAGAAACTTCAGCCGGACAGTTGGAACCCTGTCTAAAGTCAAAATTCAAGTTTAAATCAGAAGTCTTCAACGGGTAAGTCCTTCGGTCTTTGGTCTTTAGTTCGGTAGTTAGTAGAATTGTTAGATAGATTTAGCAAGTAGGGAGTGAGATTCCTACTATTGTTTTTAGGCCTCATTGCATTGAAATATATGTCTGACGAGGTAGAAACATGGTAGGGATCGAGTCCCGGAAAGCTGAAGTCTTCGTAGTTCTTTCACAAGTAGGTGTTATAATGCTAGAATAGCCTTTAAATTTTCAAGTATGATTGGGTATCATATGGGAGGGCTATTCTAGTCTTTATTTTCGAAAATCAAAATGGCGTCGAAGTTCTGGCAAAATTTCGGAAGAAAATTTGTCGAGTAACGAAATCTTTGGCGAAATTCCGCCAATTAGGGGTATAGGGGCAAAATGGTAATTTTTACCCAAAACGCCAGATATAGTACCAAATCACTAATAAAAGTGATATTACTCTTATAGGGCGTCGAAACTCGATTTCTTGTCGTTCTGTTGTCAAGCAGGCGTTTATTGTTTTCTGTCAAAGCGACAGTTTTAGTAAAGCGTGCCGAATACCGTCAACGAAGGTACGTTCGCGTCTTGGTAACCTTAACTCGATGTTTATTGTATACATATGTGTATATTGTACGTACTACGACCGTACTATTATCTGTCATGCCTATTATGCTGTACATCATTTGTACTATTGTTTGTACATCCGATTGTACTATTATGCGTACATATTTGTACTATTGTCTATCATCCATTGTATGATTGTACGTACATCCGATTGTACTATTGTTCTGTACTTTGATTGTACTATTGTGCTGTACATCAGACTGTACTATTGTCATTACATCCATTGTACTATTGTACGTACATCCGATTGTACTATTGTCTATACATCCGACTGTATTGTTGTTGACATGCATATCTGTTATGTATACCCTATGTCTGACCATAGTAAATATTGCCAAAAGTCTAAGAATGTCTGTTGTACATATATGATGTATGTAATCATGAGGTTAACCGTTACCTGGGGTTCGATGCATGGACCTCAGCTCTTAACTTAGCTTCAGGATCGGGTGGACCGAGAATCGAGAAGAAGGACAAGCAGCACGCCTAGGAGTCGCGACTGAAGACTTCTTTCTGTTATACTTTTTGAATCACTCTTGTACCGCTGTTTAAACAGCCAGACATGCTACCATGGGTATTTCAATATATATATCAATTACTCAATAGCTCCGTGCACTACTCTGATCATTTTGAAATGATGTTTGATAAAAAAAAATTTATACTGCTTGTGAAAACGGGATGTTACACTTCCTTAGGACCTGAGTGTAATTTTCCCTTTTATTTATGCCTCCAGTCAAGACGTTGTGCCTTTTCGAACTCATTCTCATAAAGTGTTTGCCTCAAGTCATTTGTTTTCAAACAATTGTTATTTTGTTTTGCCTCGAGGCTAATTGATTTTAACTGGAAGTCAATTAGTTTGTAACATTTTTGTCTCGAGGTAACCTATCATTTGCTTCGAGTTAATTGGATTTGAAAAGTTTAAATATTTGTTTCATGGTTAAGCTTACCTCGAGTCATATTACTTATCACCTCGAGGCATTACTAAACACCATTTTAATTTAATCAGAAAGTTTGTCTCATATCATTTTTGCCTCGAGTCATTTTCACTTCAAGTCATTTTGCCGGCATTCTGACTTTAGGCAATTCTCCTTCTAAATGCTCTTCATGATTTACGATGGAAATTGATTTGCCTCAAGGCATTTTTACTTCAAGTCACTTTTACTTCAAGTCAATTTGACTCTAGGCAAAATTCCAAGTTCTCATTTTCTCCATTGCTTTAAAGCTTGCATCGAGTCAAAATTCTTTTGCCTCAAGTCATTTTGACTCAAGGCAATTTATTTTAACTAGAAGTTAAAATCCTCTGATTTTGAAATCACCGTCTTCGGAAAATCTAAATCAATTGATTATGGTTTTATTTCTTCAAATCATTACTCATTAACATTCTTAAATGCTTTTAATCAATGTGCTAATGAGTTTCAGGTGATTATATCATAGATTAACAACAAATTATCATAAAGCAATTTGCGTGTCAGAGAGCATTTAATGTAGTTCCCAAACCGAGTCATATTCACGATAACCAATCTTCTGATCACTCTAAAGTTCTTACTGCTATTCCATCTGCACAATTAATGCTATTTCACAACGGGCAAAAACAAAAGGAATGAAGAGAATGTTGTGATGGCCAATCCACCTGGATAATTAAACTGTGAAAATGTCTACGAAAGCTTCACCTGTCTAACAGCTATATTCAAGAGCCACAACAGATTCATTCAAGCTTCATCAACGGTCATTAATTGCAACATCTATAAATACCAGAAGCATTGAATTCACCAACTACCAAAATGTTGTGCATTCAATTCGAATTTATTGCAATCTACTGTTTCATTAACTTCGCTAATATCTTCGGATATTCCTTTGTACTTCAGTGTTTATCTTTTATCTACTCATGAGGATTTTCTAAACACTTATTTGATTTGTAAAACCTTAAGGTTGTGGAACCTTAAATGTGGGTGTACAATTACAGTTTGTAAGGAGAGTGGGTCCTAGTGAGCGGATCATCCAAGTACAGTGTGTAAGTGTAATTGTCTGTGAAAGATAGTGGAAATCCCAGGTGTTCTGGGGACTGGACGTAGGTTGAAGAGTTAGATCGAACTAGGATAATCTCTTATGTCTTTCTGTTCTTCTCTTTGTCTCTGTTTTAAGTGTTCTTGAGCTATTAGCGAAAGAATTTTATAATCACCTATTCACCCCCCTCTACGTGATATTCCATCTTCATTTGGTATCAGAGCAAGGTTTTCTCAGTTGGGCTTAACATCCCGAGAAAGATCATGGAATGAATATTGTCTGACAGTGCCTCTATCAATCGACCACCTTGTTTCAATGGCGAGCACTACTCATTTTGGAAAGCAAAATTCAAAGTGTGCTAGCAACCAAGTATGGTCTCTGGCAAGTAATAGATAATGGAGATTATGTTCCTACAAGGATTGAAGGCGGGATCGCTGTTCCAAAGTCAGAAGAAGAATTTGATGAAAACGACAGAAGAAAGATAACACTTAACAGTAAAGCTGTTTTGATGTTACAAAGTTCTCTTAGTCAGAAAGAGTACTTCTGGATATGTAATCTATCAAGTGCGAAAGAAATGTGGAAAACTTGGGAAATATCTTACAATGGAACCTCTAGCATAAAGGATAATCGCATCAACACGCTAACCACCGAATATGATCTTCTTTGAATGAAGACTGGAGAGTCCATTGCTGAATTCCAACTTTGTTATACCCATCTAATTAATCAACTAACTGCTTTGGGTAAAACCTATGAGCAAGGTCCTCAAGTCAAAAAATTTCTCAATATCTTAACCAAAGATTGGGAAGCCAAGGTCACAACAATCAAAGAGGTCGATGACGAATCAATGATATCAGTTGCTGCTCTATTTGGAAGCCTATCTGAATATGAAAGCAAACTCAAATTCAAGAAGGGCTTGGATGAAATCAACACCAACAAAAGAAAAGGTCCTTAGCCGATAACTACGGTTACGGTGCGACTTGTTTACTGTGAATTATTCTATGCTTATACATGTGTTATATTGTCATTCACATTTCATAGCTGCATATGAGATTAAATGTTAGCCTTGGGGTTCAATCATTTGAACTCTACATCGCATGAAAGAAACAGGTAGTGGATTGAGATCAAGAGGAAAGATGCAATTGTAAGAGTTACAACTAAAGGAACTTCTTGGAAAAATATGAATAGTTAGACTGTATTAATTCGTTTATCTTTTGTCTATTTGGGGATTAATGTACTGATTTCCCACTATGGGATAGATTCGAATTGTGAAAAAATGTATCCTCATATTTTCAAACTAATTTATTTTAAGAAGGTTTATTCCGCAATTAAGTCGTCCAAATCATTTCGATGCATGTGCGCTATAATTCTAATAAATAAAGGCGCATATAGGACGGGTGTCACATGAGGACACACTCACTCAGTTATCCAATGAATACAACTATCTAAATGTAAACTGATTCCTTTGAAGTTCTAGCCATCTTCAAACTATTATAATATAAAGTTTATGCATATTTAGTAGCTAGAAATATATCACTTATCATAATGAAACTGTCAGTACTTAACGCTATTTCTTCTCTGAACATTGTCTTCAAAGCTTAAATGTTCATAAAGGAATGCATTTCAACATGTAGAAGAACCCGTGCTAGGGCAGTTGAATAAGCGAATGAATTTTGAATGAGAATGAATTCACCTTCCTCCCTCCAATGTCTTCATAACCTATGTTACTTAAGGGAAGTGTGGATTTTTCACCCCAATTTGTATATCCCTCATTGCCCCATGTGCCTTCTCAGTCCTTTAACAAATCGAGTAGGTTTCTGGGGTTTAACAAATTCAACTGGTTTTTAAATAAAATTTTCCCTTATATTTATTAGTTTCATAAAAACCGTTAAGAATGAAATGTCAAATATACGTAATAATTCTGTAATAGTGAGACCAGAAGAGTATTTTAATGACAATTGCGTTCGTCCTAGCTAATTTATTACTCGTACATAACTTGCCATATCTTCTCTCCCGAGTCCCAAGACTGAACGGCTCCCATCACAGCCTTAAATGGAACATGTGGCAGGATGGCAGGTTGGAGCAGCATGGGATGCATGCAATAATATTTCTCATTCAGAGTCGTACTAATATTTGCTTCTTCATAAACCTTTTTCTGGACAAATTCATTTAATTTCAAACATTTTTTTTTTCTGTTAATAGTTGGGTTTTGGTTTGCGCTCCATTGAATTAATTGAAGGGATATGTGGGTAGAATGGGAGGGATAAAAAGGACATCGTCAAATCACAGAGGTAAAGATTGAAAAACTGGAAGAAAACAAAAGGTCATTTCTGAAGTGAAAATTGGAAAAAAAAAAAAATACTCTATAAGCTAGTTGATGCGTAATTTAAAGTTAGATTATAATCAAAAGAAAATAAAGTATATAGATTATTGTTTCTCATGTGATGTGACAATATAAAGTTATATTAGAATGCATTAGAGTATGACCAAGTCAAATTCCATTTACAAGTCACGAATACATTATGAACAAAGTAAAATAGTCATATGAACAAGTGTAATAGTGCTATGAACAAAATAAATTAATTTCTTAAAATGAATACAACGGAGCATAATCAAGTCAAATTTTATTTATAAGTGGTGAACATATTATGAATAATTGGAATAATGCTATGAACAAGTAGAATAGTTCTATACACAATTTCATGACGATACTTGATGAAAAAGTAGAATTCCATTTGTTCATAGCAGTATTCCACTTATTCATGATGTGTACACCAATTGCAAATGGAATTTGACTTAATCATGCTCCAATATATTATTATTAAGAAATTAATTTCTCTTATCATAGGACTATTATTCTACTTGTTTATAATGTGTTCTAATGCATTTTTATTAAGAAATTAATTTCTTTTATTCATAAGACTATTACAGTTGTTCATAGGACTATTTTAATTGCTCATAATATATTTGTCACTTGTAAATGGAATTTGACATAATCATGCTCCAATATATTTTAATTAAGGAATTAATTTCACTTGTTCATGAGACTATTCTATTTGTTCGTGGTATATAAAATACTTGCATTTTTAATTGTGATTGAGTCAACAATCCATTAGAACAAAAACTAGTTTCATACAAATATATATACAAATTTATATACATCAAAGTTTGACTTCAAATCTATAAAATGAGATATTATTGTTTTTTTTTTTTTTTTTTTTGCCGACACCCCGTTCTTTGCTCTACCCTTGCGGCCACACCACCATTGTTGAAAGAGAGACACGGTTGAGATTCATGTATGGAACCAGGCAAAGAACTTTTCCATATATTTATATCTATATAACTTGCCTGTTCAATTTTTCAACTTTACAGTACTTTTTAGGTGGATGATTGAGTTACTGCTGTTTCTAGGGAGTTCTATTGCCCATACCCTTCTAGGTCCTCTTCTATATAAACCCTCACATTCTCCATCATGAGGCACTCACTACTCACCACCAAGCAATTTCCAAAGCAAATATTTCATCATCAAAATCATTTGAAGCAACTATCTTTTTTTTTTGAGAAATGAAGATGGCTGGTCTAGTGAAGGTGGCTTGCGTGGTAATGATGTGTGTGGCTCTGGTGGGTGCACCATTGGCTGAAGCCATCACATGTGGTCAGGTCGCCAGCAGCATAGCCCCTTGCCTCGCTTACCTCCAGAGGGGCGGCGCTCCTTCCCCCGGCTGCTGCAACGGCATCAGGTCCCTCGCCGGGGCGGCTCGCACCACTGCTGACAAGCAGGCCGTCTGCAACTGCCTCAAGTCGACCGCCGGTCGAGTCCCAGGCTACAATGATAGGAACGCCCAGGCCCTTCCTGGTCTGTGCAGGGTCAACATCCCCTACAAGATTAGCACCTCCACCAACTGTGCCAGGTATCTGTATACATATATTACTCTTTTGATCTTAAATTTGTAAATATTACTAGTTAAGTTAGTTATTGGTAAAAAAAGGTGTGTTGTTTTTTTTAAAGATGTTCTCTTTAATCATTTGCAAAGTAAAATATCACACATGAAATCTTTTCTTTGAACATACATGTGGAATTAATATGTACAGTTTGAGAAAAAATGCTATTACCTTCTCTTTTAATATAAGACCTAGTTTTTTTTTAAAGATATTTAAGGAAGCTAAATAAATTACTTTAAAGTATTTATATTTGTCCTTTTTATACCAAAATATTTTGTTTAACTTTTAAACTTATATATAATCTAATAATATACAATATATGTTATGATTAATTAACTTATTTAACTTCTTTAATCTCTCCAAAAAAAATTTAACTGGGTCTTATATTAAGAACTGGAGGTAGGAGATAAATTTAAAAAATAAAGTACATTGAAATCACATTTAAGAGAAAAGTAAAGCCCTAGCTAATTTCTATATTTACTACTAAAACCAAAATTTCATTATGCTTTTAAGTACAATACATAAATATATAAATTTTTTATTTAATGCAATTTAAACACGCACGCACATAAAAACATGTCAACACAAGGCAGAACTTGGTACCTCATCCAAGGGTGGTAGATGGAGTTGAGTCAACTAGCAGTTGGTAGTACATATACATACACACAAAAAGCGAGAGATGATAATTATGAAATTGTTATTTTGTAAGTTCGGAATTTGTTTTAGTTTACTGGAACTGACATGCTTAATTAATCTGTGGTGATTGCAGCATCAGGTTCTAAATGCCATGGGATGATCATGAGAAGAACAGCGACAAGAATAAAGGAGGACCACTTATCTATAAGGCTCAAGCTATATGAGTCTAGTTTTAATTGTGTCACCATGAATGATTCTATATGTTTGATTTAACCACGCGTTCTAGTTTTATTTGTGATCAATATATGGACCGGTTTGGTTGTTTCGTGTATTAATCACATAATAATTATATTTCATCGTACTTTGTTCGTTTCTTTTCCTAGCTGTTAATTAATTATGATCGTGATCGATGGATGCACTTATATGAACCAGAATTAATTACTGCAATCTGATATGTGAACTAGATTGGACGGATCAGTCTGAAAATGAGCAACTCATGACAAGCTGCAGAATTTATCACTAAGCCACAAGCCTATCCTGCTTGTTTGGTATGAGGGGGAGAGGGAAAATAAAATTTTTATAAGTTGAGCTCAAAAATAAAATTAAAGAAGTAAGGTTATAAAATTTTAATAAAGGGAATATATAAGATAAAAGAGTATGAACAATTAATTAAAAATTTCACATCTCTGATCTTTTTAAATTCAATTGATAAAAAATTTCATTCCCATTCCTTCTCTCCAAATCCCTCATTCCAAGAAAGCCTTAAAATAATAATAAGTGAACCAATCTTGCTTTTGATTTAATATTATATTTGGTCTCATCTTAGCCTGCATCTTAAACGAAACAAAGCGCACCATCGTTCGATGAGATACATATAAACACAGGATTAATGGGCAAATTTGCATTTGAAGTTTTTGTGAAGTAAGAATGTTGCCTCAAAAGCTTTTTTTAGGTTTAATATTACCTTGAAAGTATTAATATAGAACAATGTTGTCATTTTCCGTTAAAAAGTTAACGATCAACATTAATTTTTTAATAATCAACGTTAGTTTTTACAAGAAGGGTATAGCTTGATGTTGAAATCGCCGAGGATATAGCTTTTTTTTTTTTTTACAAATGTCACATAAAACTAAGTTGATTCCAATTTATACCATCACGGGTACAAAAAAGGCTTTTAAGACCGGACAAAAGAGGCATCGTAAGATCGGACCTGCGTCAGGTCTTGTTCCAGGTG
This sequence comes from Acacia pycnantha, assembly GCA_025563575.1. Classification (NCBI taxonomy): domain Eukaryota; kingdom Viridiplantae; phylum Streptophyta; class Magnoliopsida; order Fabales; family Fabaceae; genus Acacia; species Acacia pycnantha. Next base: position 1,472,470 of record JAMWYP010000115.1, read on the forward strand.
GTATTAAAAGCCTCACTTTTAAGACCAGACTCGAACCGTTCCTAAAGAAATTCTTTTAGACCGACATTTAAAACATTAGGTCTTAAAATTCGTACTAAATAGACCTGAAATATTTTTTGTTTAGTCCTAAATCTCAACTTTCAAGACAGGACCAAAACTAGACCACTCTTAAAAGATCGGAATTTTAAGACCGGACAAAGGTAAATCCGGCCGGTCTAAACAATAGCGGCTTCTAAGACCAGACGACTAATTATACGCGGTCTTAAAAGACTGACTTTCAAGACTGTATGATATATGTATCCGGTCCTAAAAATTGAAATTGTAGACCGGACGTATAAATAGACCGGTCTTAACAGACCAACTTTTAAGACCGACTTAATATCAAATATGTACACCTGACCTTTAAGACCAGACATATAAATACATCCGGTCTTAACAGTTGAACATTTAAGACTGGCCTATTTATTTCCGGTCTAAATTATCCCGAATTCTTTCCCTGTTATGTTCTTCCTGATAATATATATCACACAAATCCATCACCCAATCCAGCACATAAAAGTCGATACTTTAAGCTACAAGCTATGAACAATTATGAATAAATTGAAAATAAACTGGAAATAACAAAAGCACAACTGACTCGGACTAGGTCCATTGTAGGAGTTCGGCCTTGACTAGGTCTAGTTGTGATAAACCCTTAGCTTGTCAGCGTTCCATGTCCTTTTGATTGGTTTTCTTGCCAGGGTCTCGAGAACATAGGCTCCTTTATCTAGCTTTTCCTTGATCCTGTATGGTCCATCCCAATTTGCGGCCAGCTTACCGTCCCTGGCGTTCTTGTTGCCGACGTCGGCCCTTCGTAGACTAGGTCACCCCCGGTCGAATGCCCTGGGCCTAACTTTTTCGTTGTATTTGGCCGCAATGAGTTGTTTTGCCGCCATGTCTCGACAGTGTGCCGTGGTCCTGACCTCATCTACCAACTCCATCTCTGTTGCCAAGGCCCTGGAATTTGATCCTTCTCCTTCCTCCAGAGTTCTGAGCCTTCTCCAGGATGGCTGACCTATCTCTACCGGAATCATGGCCTCGCATCCGTAGGTCATGCGGAAAGGTGTTTCTTGGGTAGCCGACTGCATGGTTGTTCGAATTCCCCATAATACATTATACAGCTGTTCGACCTAGCAGGTGCCGGCCTCCTGCATCTTTTTCTTAAGGCCGTCGAAAATTACCTTATTCGCTGCCTCAGCTTGACCGTTTGATTGATGGTGTTCGACCGAAGCGAAGTGATGCGTGATTCCGAGGTCGACCATCATGTCCTGAAAGTTCTTGTCGGTAAATTGGGTGCCGTTGTCTGTTACCAACTCGGCCGGGACTCCAAAGCGGGAAAAGATGCTCTGTTGGATAAAGCGCCGGACCCTGGCTGACGTGATGGTGGCGAGGGGCTTGGCTTCAATCCACTTAGTAAAATAGTTGACCGCTACAATTAGCCATCGAAGTTGTCCGGGAGCAGGTTTAAATGGTCCGAGCAAGTCCATGCCCCACTTATAGAAGGGCCATAGGGTCGAGATGTACTCCATGTCTGATGGTGGGGACCAAATGATTTTGGCGTGTTTTTGGCATCTGTCGCATGCCTTTACAAACTCCTTGGAGTCCGCCTGCATAGTTGGCCAGTAGTACCCGGCCCGGAGTGCCTTTCTTGCTAATGCTTTCGCACCCATGTGTTGTCCGTTGATTCCTCCATGGATCTCGACAAGAACATATATGCTTTCATTAGTGCCCAAGCATCTTAGCATTGGTGTATGCAGGCCTTTTCGGTAGAGTTGATCGTCCACCATCGTGTATATTGCGGCCTCCCGAATGAGTTTTTTGGCGTCGGTTGTCTCGAGGGGGATAATTCCTCGCTCGAGATAATCCTCAAGTGGTTTCCTCCAGTCGGTACCGTCGGATATGACCATGATGCAGGTCGGTTCCTCCAGTTTTTGTTGTACCACGGCCCTGTGGTTGGCCGTGCCTTTAGTACTGGCGAGCTTGGAAAGGATGTCCGCCCTTACGTTTTCCCCTCTCGGGATGTGCGTGACCGTTACTTACTCGAATTCAGCCTGAATTTCCTTGTTTCTGTTGAGGTACTTCGCCATGAGAGGGCCTTTAGCCTGATATGCTCCGTCTACCTGGGCGGCGACGAGCTCCGAGTCGGTGAAAACCGAAACTCTTTGGGCCCCAAGGTCCTTGGCCTGTTGGAGTCCGGCCAGGAACGCCTCGTATTCGGCCTGATTGTTTGATGTCGGAAAGTTTAATTGTAGGGAATGTTCAATTGTAACACCTTCTGGACTTTCTATGATTATTCCAGCTCCGCTTCCCTTAGAGTTCGAAGAACCGTCGACGTATACCTTCCAGAGGTTGATGTTGCCGACATCCTTGTCGGTTGGGGTTAGTTCCCGTAGGAAGTCGGCCAAAGCTTGCGACTTAATGGCATGCCGGGCTTCGTAGGTGATGTCGAATTCGGATAATTCTATGGCCCAACTGATCATCCTACCGGCCAGGTCGGGCTTGTGTAGCACTTGCCGGATTGGTTGACTGGTCCGAACCGTGATCTTGTGAGCTTGAAAATAAGGGCGAAGCCTTCGCGCCGTCGTCAGTATGGCGAAAGCCAACTTTTCCAACTTCTGGTACCTTAACTCGAACTCTGCAAGGCTTTGCTTACAAAGTATATGGGTTCCTGACCGTTCTTGCCTTCTCGAACGAGTACCGAGCTGACTGCCTCTTCTCCAACCGACAGGTAGAGGAAAAGAGTTTCACCGGATTGCGGTTTTGATAGGACTGGAGGAGTTGCCAAGCATTGCTTGATCTTTTCGAATGCGGCGTCACACTCCGGGGTCCAATTGCCTGTCGTCTCCTTTTTCAAGAACTTGAAGAAGGGTAAGGCGTTTCGGTGACTTCGGCAGAACTTGGTTAACGAAGCCGGCCGACTGTTAGGCCGTTGGACTTGCTTCTTATTTCGGGGGGCCTGCATTTCTAGCACCGCTTTACATTTATCCGGGTTGGCCTCAATTCCTCGACTAGTGAGTAAGAAACCGAGGAACTTTCCAGTTGGCACTCCGAACGCGCATTTCGCCGGGTTGAGGCGAATTTGATGCTTCCTTAGTTTGTTGAATGTTTGCTCTAAGTCTTGGATGTGGTTATTGGGATCATGCGATTTGACGATCATATCGTCTATGTAGACCTCGATATTGTGGCCGATTTGATCTTCGAAAACCTTATTCATCATCCTCTGATACGTTGCTCTAACGTTTTTTAGGCCGAATGGCATGACGTTGTAGCAATAATTTCCCTTTTCTGTGATGAAAGCGGTGGCCTCTTGGTCGTCGGGGTGCATGGCGATCTGGTTTACCCGGAATAGGCGTCCATAAATGATAGCAGTTGAAAACCGGACGAGTTGTCTACAAGTTGGTCGATGTTCGGCATAGGATAGGCGTCTTTTGGGCATGCTTTATTCAGGTTTGTATAATCTGTGCATACCCTCCACTTGCCATTTGGCTTTAAGACCATTACCACATTGGAAAACCATGTGGTGTATTGTATTTCTCTGATGAAACCAGCCTCCAACAGCTCATCGACGTGCTGGTTCAGTGCCGCTTGCCTGTCTGGTGCCCTTTTCCTCTTCTTCTAGGCCACTGGAGATGATCTTAGCCGAATGACTAATCTGTGACAACAGAAATCGGGGTCGATCCCGGGCACATCGGTCGCGCTCTTGGCAAAAACATCTCGGTTTAGAGCTAAAAACTCCTCCATCCTTAATCTCAAATCTGGGGTCAACGCCCTGCCAATTTTTTTGTTCTGGTCAGGGTCGTTTCCGAGTATGAGATCTTCCAACTCTTCTTTTGGTTCTGGCCGGAATGTCCCATCCTCGTCTCATAAGTCCAACTCGACCATATTGATCGGGTGGCAGTTTTTTACTCCAACTTGGTTTGTCGGCTCGGATTTTGCAGTTTGAGGCCGAGATAGAGACGTTATTTCCCTTTCACCCACGTTGATCGTCTCAAGATAACATTGTCGGGACTCTTTTTGGTCGCCCTTAATGGTAATGACTCGATTGGCGTTGCTTACCATTTTTATCTTCTGATGCTTGGTAGATACCAGTATGTCCCATTTGTGGATGGTTGGTCTTCCCAATATGACGTTGTAAGGGGATGGGAAGTCGGCCACAATAAATCTTACTCGCTCAGTCTTAGAGCCTTCCTTCGTTCCAAGAGTGAGTCGGAGGTCGATGTATCCCTTGGGGGGGATAAATCTCCATTAAACCCGACGAGGTTCATTCTTTTGAAGGCGTCCCAGATGATGATATCCGTCGAGCTCCCGGTGTCTATGAAAATTCTTTTGACTCGACAGTTAACCAGGGTTCCTGTGATTACCAGACCATCTTAGTGATCGGGTAGGACGTCGTTCATATCCTCCTTTGTGAACAGGAGCTGGGGTCGTTCCACCTTATTGTTCCTTTCGGGGTCCTCTTTGAATTTAGGTCGGTCCCTGACTGAGAGGACCTCCTTTAAGTATTTTCTTCGTTGACTCGCTGCGTCACTGCCTCCTCCAAAGGCTCCACTAATTACGTTGCAGTCGAACTCGGCCTCTCGAAATTCATTATCCTCGGATCCTGGCTTCTGCCGTTTACCGTCCTTTTTTCTCTCGGACGCCGGTCTATCCAGTCGGTCACCTTGTTTTTGCTTTTCTTGTTTTCGTCCCTGCGTTTTGATCACATATTGGCGCAATTTTCCTTCTCTGACGAACATTTCGATGGCGCCCCGGAGCTCATAATATTGATCCGTGGTGTGCCCCAAACTTTCGTGGAAAGAGTAGAAGTGGGCCTGATCCATACTGGGTCGTTTTCTGAGGGGGCGGGGTCTCTCGATCTTCTACATCTCGGTCGATGCCAGTTCCCTCCATAACTGGGAGCGTGAAACGTTTAAAGGGGTGTAGTTGTTATACTTACCCTTCAATTCCGGCTTTCACCAGTGGACTTACTATCTGGACCCTTACCACGGCGATCTTGCTTGCGAACCTCGGACTGGCCTCTGTCCCTTGGCGGGGTATTCCTGTCCGGGTCTCTCCGACGAGCATTTGCTTGTTGCATTTGCTCGACCTCAAGGTATTTCTTTGACCGAGTCATGAAATCGTTAATGCTTTTGGCCGGCCCCTTGAAGAACGATTCAGCTAGTCGGGTGGTACTATCTAGGCCGTCGGCCAAAAGGTGGACGTGTACTTCCTCCTTTAATCCTTGCACCTGCAGGGCCGCATGGTTAAAGCGATCCAAATAGCTTTGGAGTAATTCGTCGGGCCGCTGCTGGATCTTGGACAGGGTGTACTGGGACTTCAGCTGCCGCTTGCAAGTCACAAACTGGAGCTCGAAAGCCTCGGCCAGGTCATCAAACTTGTGAACCGACCCCACAGGCAGAGTGTGGAGCCATTTTAATGTTGGCCCCTTAAGGGTTGTGGCAAAGATCCGAGTCATAATGGGTTCTTGAGAACCGTCGTACTTGTTAAATTCGGTAAGGTTTAGCTTCTCCGGGAAACGAGCGTTGAGGATTTCGTCTGAGAAAGGGCTGTTGTCGCTATTCTCGACATATCTTTTCCGCTGATACCCGGTAGGGGGAGGCCGGGGTGGTTTGTCAGTCTGGGCTGACTTCTCCCTTCTTGACTCCTTGGTGGAAGAAGTCATCCTCCTGGTTCGGCCGGTCTTCGTCTCCTGCGTACTTTTCTGACGTCGGGAACTGTCGCCCTCTTGGTCTTCTTCCCAGGTCTTATCGTCCCGGTCATTGCTGGTGTTCCTGGAGTCCCTTGCTCTGGACCGTTCCTCCAATCGCTGGAAGTGGAGGGTATGTCGTTTGTCCATGTTCTCCATTTGTCTCATCATTGCGAGCATTGAGTTTTGGAGTGAGAGGAGATCAGGATTGGCTGCCGGGATCTCTTGGTTGACGATCGGATTAGAGTTCTGGGGCTCACGGCGATGATTTCGCGGAGTCGATGACTCCGTGTCGGACGGATCGTCCTCCAAGGGTTGACCGTTGTTAGGAATAAGAGGTTCTTCTAGGGGTTGTTCCGGTTGTGATAGCCGGTCTCCTTCGTGCTGCTCATTGTCACCGAGAGGGTTAATCGGCTGCTCGGTGTGCTGTGGTTGCCGAGGTGGTTGAGGCTGATCTCCGACTGGTCGAACCATCTCCTCGCCGTTTCGTCACATTTCGGGTGTTAACCCTCATTGGTCACGGGAATTGAAATTTATCGCTCCCCACGGTCGGCGCCACTATTCTGGTGTAGAACACAAGTGTCCAGCCGCGTGTATGGGCTGGTGATTTGATGTTGGATCTAGAGTCTCCTCCTGGGTGCGTATGGGGAAGCACATGGGCGGAGATGGGATCACTGAACACAACCAGGCTCTTAGCCGAGGGAGTGGGGTGTGTGCTTAGTGTAACGGTAGGTAAATAGTCTGGGTTAGAGCGTGTGTACCTTGGGTGGCTGCCTTAGTATATATATACGGCATACCTGGGGTGATCGGGCGCAGTATTCGGCCACGATCTTAACTGTCCTGACCTACCGGGGGTGCTCCTAGATTACTGGGGTAGTTGAGCATCTTCAGGATGACGGGCGGGACTAGGTCTTCCAAGCCTGTTCCTCTTTGGGCCGTATCATCATTGGGCTTAGTGTAGATCCGTAACAACACCTAAATTAGTTTATACAATAAGATAACTTACTTACAAATACAATGAGTTACAAATACAGCACATAAATTAACATACATGCCCAATATATTATTCACCATGCCTTCATCTGATTCCCACCCAACAACGTAACATCCTCTTTTATAACATGCCCCTTTGAATCGGATCCTGGCACCAAAATAAAATAAGAACAAACTTCATAGTCAGTGACATTGTTTAAGAACATAGAAGAAATATAATATAGTTAAAACCTTAAAGTTTTCAAAGAATTCTGCATATGAATATTACCTTATGAATTGACTCTTTTACAAAGTGATATCCTCCCATATCCCTTCTTGATGATCATTTCTTATGCCGGGTTCATTATCCGCTTCATCTTCTTCGGTCATGTCCGGTATACCCCTTGAAAAAGGAGTACTCTCTGGAAGACCATAATTTGAATGACCTTCCTCATCAATATCAATGACCCTTTTTCCTTGGAGAGCTACAGACCACATTTTATTTTCTTGATCGGTGATATAGAACACTTGTTTCGCCTGGTCTGCCATAATAAAAGGTTCATCTCCAAAACTTAGCCTCTAACATAACACCACTGTTCTGGACTGTGCTCCTATCATCTAGGGACTTCGTGTAAAATGTATAACCATTGATCACATATGAATTCCAACATATGACATCAACCTGAGGACCACGTGCTAACCATTTTATTGTATCAGAAACACATTCAGATCCCAAGACCTTTTGTTTGAACCAGTTTGCAAAAGTTCTGTTATGCTCCCTAATCAACCTTTGTTCGGTCATTCGACGGTTTTCTTTCCTTACAGCTTCTTTATGTGCAGCTATGTTGTCTTGAACTTCATTAACATTATTCAAGATGTATAAGTGGACTTGTGACAATTCATCAGGATCCACAGTTTAGTCAAAATGACCCGAAGATTATATACGGCGATGCCTCGAATAGTTACTGGGAGTAGCTGTTGCATTAAGACATGACAATCATGAGACTTTTGGCCTACTAATTTCAAGTCCTTAATCGAGACAAGCCTCTTAAAATTTGAGGAATACCCCGAGGGAACTTTTGTGCCATGTAAACACTCACAAAAACTTTGTTTCTCATCCTTAGACAAACGAGGGACAATAAGTTCTCTTCCCATATGGCCTTGGATGTAAGTCTTCGCGTATTCTCATTGCTTGCAAATCCAATCTTGCCTTCACACCATCCTTGGAATTACCTTGTATGTTGAGAAGCGTGGCAACAATACTATCACATACGTTTTTCTCTACATGCATGACATCAATACAGTGTCTCACATCAAGATTGCGCCAATATGGGAGATCGAAGAATCAGATCTCTTTTTCCATATATTTGTTTCTTTTCTACTCTTTCCAGTCTTACCGAATATGACACTGATATTTTTAACCTTTTCATACACTTGCTCCCCAGTCAATGCCACCAGAGCATCTTCATACTCTTGGCCACCAAAAAAGGCTTTCTTTAATCGACGATATGGGTGGCCCCGTCTAAGAAATCTTCTATGTCCAAGATAAACCGTCTTTCTTCCATGTTGAAGTTGATGATAGCATGTGCCTTCTTCATAAACCAGACATGCTTTATGGCCTTATACACTATACCCTGACAAGTTCCCATATGCTGGGAAGTCGTTTATAGTACAAAATATCATGGCTCTCATTTTAAAGACCACCTTCTTGAAAGAGTCAAAAACATAGACACCTTCTTCCCACAACTCCTTCAAGTCTTCGATCAAGGGCTCAAGGTAAACATCAATGTCATTTCCGGGTTGTTTTGGTTCCGAAATCAACATAGACAACATGATGTACTTTCGTTTCATGCATAACATAGGAGATAAGTTGTAAATAATCAGGAGTACAGGCCATGAACTATGTATGCTGCTAAGGTTTCCATAGGGATTCATGCCATCCGTGCGAAGGGCAAGCCTAAGGTTCCGAGGTTATTCGCCGAAGTTCGGAAATAATTGATCGATTTTCTTCCATTGAGAAGAATCGGCTGGATGTCAAAGCTTTCCATCTGAAATCCTCTCATCTGCATGCCACCTTAAATTTTTTGCATCATTTTCATTCACAAACAACCGCTTGAACCTTGGTATGATTGGAATATACCACAACACTTTTGCAGGCCCCTTGTGTGACTTGTACCGTGGGATTTCACATATCGGACAATTCTGCTTCTCTGCAAACTCTTTTCTATACAATACGCAATCATTCAGGCATGCATGGATCTTTTCGTACTCCATCCCCAGTGGACAAAGTATTTTCTTAGCATCATAGTATTGATGTGGCAATACATTATCATTCGGAAGCATGTCCTTAAAATCCTCAAGCATTTTTGAAAAACTCTTGTCGCTTCATCTATGACGTGCCTTCAAACTTACCAATTTCAATACAGCGTTCAACAATTGGTATTTTTTACACCCATGGTATAGCGGCGTCTCTGCATCACTGCACTTATTACCATATGCATGTGATTGCTCAAAAGCCTCTTCTCCTACATCACGAATAATGTCCTCTATGCGATCATCCATATCCGTGTCATTATCATCAAAGACCACTTCCCCATGTTGATATCCACTTGACACTTTTTCACCATGCCATACCCATATTGTATAAGTCTTACAAAATCCTTCACAAATTAAATATGTGTGTATAACTTCAGGACTTAGTCGTCTCTCATTCAAACATTTTACACAAGGGCAATAAAACTTCCCCCTATCAGCATGGGCATTTTAATTTGTTTAGCAAATTCTATAAATTCTCTCACCCCATTCTGATATTCAACACTCGTCCGTAAAACATTTATCCAACTGTGATCCATAGTAGAATTCCTATAGACGGAAAGATTTAACATGCATAATTCAAAAAAATTGAAACTTGCATATAAAATAAGCCAACTCCAAATGCAAATATATGCTCAATGTCGGTTACGTCTTCTATTTTTTTATTTTTTTTGTTTTACGGAGAAACTTGCCCATTAAATGCATAACAAAGAATCACTTTTGGTCATAAATGAATCACAGTGAATCCAAGAAAAAAATAAATGCATGACGAGGAAATTAAATGCATCGCATGAAGGTCTTGTGGACTCACTTGTAGCATATAAATTCAAAAGCGTTTGCTGAGTCTTACTTCTTCGGTCATGAACGTTGATGTTGCAAATAACAAGAGTAACCTAAAAACACTTGTTGGTTAGTTGGGTAGGTCTAAAGTGCAAATATAATATTTAAAATACAATATTCATTAACAACAGAGAAACCCACAAGAACATTTCATCGATTTCGTTCAACCCATGAAAAACCCAGAACGACTATAACGCCTGTCCTTTTGACACCCTTATTTATCAGAGTTATAGCGCACAAGCATCGAAATAATTTAAGCGATTTAATTGCGGAATAAAACTTTAACAAAATAACTTAGTTCGAAAACATGAGGATGAACTTTTCGCGATTCGAATCCATCCCATAGTGGGATGTTAATACATTATTCCATAATAGAAAAATGATAAACGATAAAATAGAATCCAACTACCTATATATTTACAAAAGGTTCCTAACCCTTACAGTTGCATCTTTCCTCTTGATCCCGATCCACCACCTGTCTCTTTCATGCGATCTGGAGTTCAAATGAATGAACCCCAGGGGTAACAGTTAATCTCATATGCAGGTATGGAATATAAATCACAGTATAACACATGTATAAGCATAGAGTAATTCACAGTAAACAAGTTGCAGTGTTAACCGATAGCCATAACGCACTATATCATTCTCAGATTTCAAAAACGTGATCATTGTCTAGATAACTTTCCAAAATTATGACTCAACTTTCAAAAATTATATCTCAAGCTATAGACCTCTCTGTTAGTTTAAGGTTTTTCAAAACTCGTTTTAAAACTTTTTGAGTCTACTAATCACTGTAAAAAATTCAAAGAAAAAAGAAAAGGTTTTCCATTTTAAAATCAAGCCCGAAAATGACTGTTCACCGGAAGTGCAGAAAGCGTTTCAGATTTTGGCTAAACTTTGGAAAATCATAGCTCTCATTATACACGTCCGTTTTGGGTGTTCTTTGGCTCGTTAGAAATATTGATATGTATAATATTTAATGTAACAAGTTCAAAGAAAACCTCAAATTTTTTCCATTTCAAAATGAAGCCCGAAAATGACTGTTCACCGGAAGTGCAGAAAACGTTCCAGATTTTGGCTCAACTTTAGAAAATCATATCTCTCAATATACACGTCCGCTTTTGGTGTTCTTTGGCTCGTTTTAAACCTTATTGTGTCTAATATCTTCCATAAAAATTTTGTGCAAAAAATCAAACGTTTTAAATAGAAACAGAAGCACACGAGATGGCTCTGTTGTTGAGTCTGAAAACAGAGTTATTTCGGTTTTCTAGCGTTTTCTTCCCTTAACCAACTAACCCAACGTGTAGGAACCATGGAAAACAGAAGGGAAAGGCTTAAGGAAATCACCTTGGTCATTCCTCAAGCTTGCATGAACGTTTGGTCTGTTTTCCTTCCAGTTACGACTCTCCGTCTCCATCTTGCGTTTCTGTTTTCTTGTTCTCAACTTTTCTGTGCGTGAGTGTTTCTCTTTTGTCTCTTGGTATCACTCACTCTCTCTCGGTTTCACCCTATGATTCTGCTCTCAGACTCAGGCCTGAAAGACTTGGCTATCACCCAAGAGGGGGGTGAATTGGGTGTTTGATTAAAAACTTAGAACTTTAAGAACTTTTCTTCACTTGCTGGAAATAGTTTGAATGTCAATAATAATTTATAAAGTGATAAACAATCATTCAAACATATATGCTAGAATGTAAGAGATAAGGGAAGAGAATATGCAAACGGTGATTTATACTGGTTCGGCCCAATCCTTGACCTACGTCCAGTCCCAAGCTCTACTTGAGAATTTCAATCCACTATCTTCTTTCAACTTGATTACACGTTACGTACTTGAAGTAAACCCCTCACTAGGATTGACTCCCCTTACAACCGTAATCAATACACTTGTTTGATTACACACTCGCACTCAAGTAATCCTCTCATTAGGATTCACTCCCTTACAAGCCGTAATCAACACAATGTGTTTCCCACTCAAGATCACCCAATCTTGAGTAACTCACGAATATAAAGATAGGATGTTTACAATGAATCTTCTCTCTCGAAGTGTATGGATGAACACTGAAGTACAATACAAAACATTTCACTCTCTATGATATATAGACATTGAAAAACAGAGAGTAAATGATATGAAGATCAGAGTATTAGCATGTTGAAGATGTAAGCTTGTTCTCTGCTTGTTGTAGTGTCTTTGAAGGTTTGTATGCAGCTCTATATATAGCGGCAAATCTTCATATGACCATTGCTTCTCAATTCTGTATTGTCTCCATTTGAATTTCTAGCTGTTGTGGTCATGGATGTGGAATATAGCCGTTGGGTCATAATGTTTCTTGAATATCTGATGATTGCTCTGCATTGAAGATTATGACCGTTGCATATCCATTCGATTTGACTCCATTCGAAATTCTAGCCATTGGGAGCCTTTCTACATAATTCCCATTTTTGCATAATCCTTATTTGTTGAAGACATTTCCGTTGGAGCGTCCTGGATATTTGCCCATGATGCGGTGTTTCCTTAAATAGCTTTAACAAATCATGTCTCGTTGCTTTCTGACTGTTTGAGGATAATTATCCACCTTTCCAGCAAGTTGCCCATTTTGCTTCGTTTTTGAATGAATATTAGAATAGTGACCTGTCATGAACATTAAATTCGAATGTTGAATCTGTTTGGCTTATGTCCGTTGGAGTATTTCATCATCTGAATGATTGAATCCTTTGGAGAAGCATTACAATTGAGTAGACAACTTCGTTTCTTCAAGTTTCTCGTTGGATTCAGTCATCTTTCCCATTTCTGAAAATGTGCAGCAAAGTTCATCTTCTAGATTTTGATTTCTGTCAAGATTGATGTTCTCTCAAGCTTTAATAATCTGAAACGTGTACACAAATGATATAAATAATGTTAAGAAGAAGTATAAGTCATTTGGGTAATCATGTGGATGTTCTTTGATGAGAAACGAGACTTTGGAACTGCTGTTTTTCTGAATCAGGGTCATGAACTCGAGCTTGGATAAGTAGGCTCGAGTTTGCAAGGGTCCGGTTCAGCTTCTGCAAGGTGCAAACCGGAGGTTCAGAGCAAACTCTAGAGTTTGTAACATTTTTCAGCATCTAGGCTCGAGTCTATAATTATAGGCTCGAGTTTGGGTCTCTTCAAAATCATCTTTTGCTTTCTGTCTTGTCTAGGCTCGAGTTTGTCACTTATAGGCTCGAGTTTGGATGATTTTCGCGACCTGGTAGCTCTCTGTAACCCGCGAACTCGAGCCTGCCAACTAATAGGCTCGAGTTTGGATGATTTTCGCGACCTGGTAGCTCTCTGTAACCCGCGAACTCGAGCCTGCCAACTAATAGGCTCGAGTTTGCTTCTCCTGCTAGCGAACCTCCAACATCCTGGAAATACGGTCCACTTTCGAGGGCTATATCTCCCTGGTCTGAACTCCGTTTTAGTTGTTTAACCTATAGATGGAAAGCCCTTTGAGTCTACTTTCGAATGCCACCGATTTCAGCTCAATTGGATTCTCCGTTTGTGAGATAAACTCAAAACATTGAAGGTTGGTCATTTGTGTGACGTGGATTTCACTGTCAACTTCATAAATTCATTACTCCTACATATGAACTCCTTTTGGCTTGCATTATATATATAAATGACGCATTGGGAGTCTAGTTTCATATGCCACTGGTTTCACCTCAATCCGATCTCTGGTTTAGGATATATCATCGAATTACTAGACGTCGCCCAAGTGAAACGCTGAACAGAGTAGCTGAAATGCTGAAGACCGCTGTAGGCTCGAGTTTGAACTTATAGGCTCGAGTTTTGAGTTCCAAACCTGAGGTTTAAGTTCTAAGCTCGAGTTTACCTTGTCCAGAGGCACCAGAGTTGCTGAGGACATTACAGGCTCGAGTTTGCTAATGATGGGCTCGAGTTTGCTCATCTTGGAACTGATTTTTGCTGGTTTTAACTCTGAATTGATCCGTTCCAATTCCCATATGATCTTGGAGACTTCTAGCATCAATATAAGAACTTGAGTAAAGATATTCCATTGCATTGCAAGTTCTTCCTTCTTCAATTTCTTCTCTTCTTCTAGATTATCGCCCAAAATCATTTGATAACTTCTTGCTTCCTTGATATTATAATATTCTCATTATATTGAGCAAGAACTTCTTTCTTCAATCAACATTCTCCATCATAAAACTTTGCATCTACATTAAATATAATAATTAGTCAAAATAAAAGATAAATGTAGTATGCAACCTTTTTGCTATTAAGAATGACATCTATATAAGACATCATCAAAACTAATCAAAACTAACAAGGCCTCCCTCTCTCGGCCTTGCTCGCTCTCTCACACTCACATACTCATTTTTGTTTTACGTCTCAGTTGCAGCAGACACAAAAGACGCAGCTGAGCATGGGTGCTGTCATGCTTGTTGTTGGAACGAAGTGGAGTATGGTGTTGATATATTGAGTTCCGAGAGATATTGTGTAGCATGGTTACATACAGTGGCGAACCCAGGATTTTAGGTTTGTGGGTGCATAATTAGTGGTGGGATTCGGGGGTTCGGGGGCAGCGGCCCCGAAATTTTTTTTTTTAAAAACAGTTTTAAATGCATTAAAAAACAAAAGAATATAAACAATAAAAAACAAAGAAAACTTCAACTTAACCTGATCCAAGAATAGTTACATTCTCCTACAATTACAGGATCATATTCTCATTTTTTGACTCAGCATCAAGTGCTGACAATATCAAGTGTTTCAAAGCAAAGCCAAATGACCAGTAATCAAGATGAAAAGCATAAATTCTTCAAGTATAGTTCGATCAACCATGCTTTCCCTAACTTCAATCTTCTATATGAATCTTATATGTTAACCTTCTATTGGAAGCTTGAAAGAGATTATGTAAAGAAAATACCCCATAGGCCTCATGGATATGCGTTAGAAATCAATTTGTCTTATAAAGCATGGATACCCACAATACAACAGAAAAACTAAAATTTTGAGGATGTGCAGAATTTACAAAAAAAGGGGGCACTAAAATTTCAAGAGTAATTTGTGATGGTCATCCACAAAAACAAGCTTAAGTAATAATTTAGTGTTAAATTATCATGATATAACACCTTCTAGTCCTCCAGGGCTATTATCGAAGTTTTGAGTAGTCATAAGCTCTTATTTTTATTCACTTGAGACTGATTACATATATAGGGATATTAGAGAATATAGGCAATTAAGTTGTAATTATTTCTGATCTAATCACATCCCCCATATCTCTCCTAGAATCAAGGTACTTACGATCATAATATGATCACACTAAATCAGGACATTAATAACCATACAAATCAGGACACTAATAACCATGACACTCTCCTACAATTACATTTGCAATATACCATTTATTCATACAACACCTATTTCTATCTTGTTTTCTGATCCAAGTCAAGCAGGGGCCCAAGTCTCCCCTCCGAATCCAAAGGATATAAGAATGAATGATCTATGTTCTATAAATGAGACTAAGAAACACCTTCATAGCTAAATGAGAAGTCAGCAATCTTAGGTCTCAGCTAAGCCACATAATATATGACTCATTAAATCAGCAACTACATGAGAGGCCTTTGGCAGATTACAAGTTTCCCATCATCCCCCAATCCTTTACCAATATGTCAACTAATTACTTGCATGGAATTTGCAAAGTAAATCACCAAAATCTTCATAGGGATATTTCATATTTAAAAGATGAAATAATGCATCTGTTTGAAACAACTTAGAAAATTCCACCATTGTCACCTAAACCATCGGTTTGTAACAACCGAGATTCATGTACTCCACTCAATTATCCATACACGCATTGGGTTTATTTTCAAAGAAAAGCATCAAGCAAACTTCAATAAATGCCGAGAAAGCAAGATTATGAGACTCTTAAACATTCTGATTTCAAAAGTGAGAATTGTCAAATGATGCCTACCACGCGATTGCTTTCAGGAAGCGACGGCCCACTGCTCGAAGAGCTTTTCAACAAAATTCAGGTTAGACTTGAGGGCCAAAACAGACACGTCTTGGAGCTGCAACAACTCAACGTCCAAAGACGCCACATCACCGACGACTTCCATGGTCATGAAAACAAATCCCTATTTTCTCATTCGCAATCACAAATCAAACCAGTAAGCGGCATAGAGATCAATCCAAATCCAGGATTAATTTTCCGTTGAATTTAAATGCGACTGAATCAAGATTGTATGTATCAATCAATAATATGTTAAGAAAACAAAAGAAATGCCCTTGAAATAGACGGATTGGAAGCTGCGGATTAGGTTAGAACCCTAGATCAGATCTTTCGGGTAGACAATGCAGGTGATTTTAAGGAGAGGACGAAATAGAACTTGAGCGGGAGCGAGAAAAAAATGAAGGAACTTCAGCAAAGATCCAAGCGATTCAGGATGAAGAAGTGAAATTAGAGGAGGAGGAGAAAGTTCAGCAAGCACAGATCGCGAATCGAAAGAGAAAGTTATAGTTGAAAAAAAAAAAGAATGAATGAGGAATATCGAGCTCGAACACGGGACCTTGTAGTTTGGGTGGGAAAGTGATAACCAACTACTCCAACTAGTTAAATTGTAATAGTAGTCCTTCACAATATATATATTTTAAAGTTTTTATGTCTGCACTTGTCCACATAGGCACTAGTGTGGGTCCGCCACTGGTTACATACATATAGGGACCCTTGGACCAGTCTGAGGAAAAGAATGACGGACCGGAGGGTATTCAACGCTGGGTGGGGCTCAAGAAGTATGGCCTTCCACTGTTGCGTGTGATATCCTTTTTTTTTTCTTCACTCACGCGTTCTGACGGAAAGAAGTAAGGAAGACTGAGAGAGTATGCGTGAACTGTTTTTTCGTGATTTCCTCCTGTGGTTTACGCAAATGACGTTGTGGTGTTGTTGTTGGGCTGAATGATTTATTAATAGAAATATGGACACACTCTTTATATATATATATATATATATATATATATATATATCTTGCTGATGCATTTTGTGTTGCTGTGTTTTGGGTTCAGCAGAAATAAATTGTTCTTGTGTAGAACACAGATGTCCAGCCGCGTGTATGGGCTGGTGATTTGATGTTGGATTTAGGGTCTCCTCCTGGGTGCTTATGGGGAAGCACACGGGCGGAGATGGAATCACTGAACACAACCAGGCTCTTAGCCGAGGGAGTGGGGTGTGTGCTCAGTGTAACGGTAGGTAAATAGTTTAGGTTTGAGAGAGTGTACCTTAGGTCGCTGCTTCGGTATTTATAGAACATACCTGGAGCGGCTTTGGCGTGATCTCCGGCCTATGATCCGAACTGCCTCGCCCTATGCGGATGTGATCCTATATTTCCGGGGCAGTTGAGATCCTTCTGGGTGGTAAGTGAGACCGGGTCTGTCACGCCTGTCTGTGGTTAGGCTTCATCGCGACTGGACTTATTCCAGGTCCGTAACACAAATGAAATAGGTTTGGGTTGAATGCGTTAGTTTGGGCTGAGATGAGAGAATCATGGGCTAGTTTAATTTTTTATTTGTGTTCAGTTTTTTTTTCCACTGTAAGCTTCTCTGCTTGCGTGTTTCACCAAGGGAATTAACCAATTGAGTGGTTGTGGGCTGGATTGATTTATTAAAGAATTGGGTTTAAGTGTATAGTCCAACACCCATAATTCCCCTAATTCCAACATTTATATACCTTTTTCTAATTTGATTGCAACATTAAATTATTGATGGAAATTAAATCCTTATTTCTATTTAAAGATTTTTCTTTCTCAAACAATTCCTTTAGGCCACAATATTATTTCCAAAATATTTAGGCCAAAAATTTATTCCCAACTATTTATCCTTAATTTACAAGAAAATATATCTTAAATTCCAAATATTAATTTTAACATTTATTCAAGCTAAATTTCTCATAATTAATTCCACCATAATATTTCTATATCTTTGAAATATTATTTCATGATCTCCCCAAATTTTCAAGGTCCAAAATAATTTTAATAATTATCTTAAGCTTTTTCTCATGATAAATTTAAGACTTTTGAACTCTACTGGCAAAAAGCCTTCTTATCTCAGTTTTATTTCCAACTTTCTGGTCCAAAAGTTTGGGATGTTACAACGACAAGCAGGAAAATCATAAAGTTATATAACCGAAACACCTCTTACACCTTGGTCTATAGATGTTTAGCTAAGGAACCAGAAAGTGATTGTCGAGAGAGCAACGCGAAGTAGCGACGAAGCAACACACAAACACTGGAGACAGAACCTGAGTAATCACTTTTGGCGTGACAAGAGAAGTTCAGAGAGGGAAATTTAATTTCCGCGCGACAAAGACACTTATTTAGCTTTTGGATTTTATTAAGACTGGTTAATTATAAATTGTCCGGTCCTAACGATATAATTAAATTTTTAAGACCGGAGGTTTAAATGGCTCCGGTCCTAAATTTTTATTATTCATTTAATTTTAAGACCGGATTTTTATAGAACATCTGGTCCTAAAAGTCAAATACTTTTTAGACCAGTTACTTATAAAGTATCCGGTCTTATGGCTTTGGCGAGCGCAGCAGCAACTGAATGAATAAAATAAAGGAAAATTAGAGAATAAGCTTCTTTAATTACTGGAGAACAACCACAAAAAAATACACAAGCTTAGTTCTTAATGCTTCATACATTACTGGAGAATATGCACGTACACAAGGAAAAAAAAAACGAAAAACAAGCTGAAAATTATCAAAAACAAGAATCTAACTGAACATCCTAAAGCTTATTATATTCCAATGCCTTGGCGATATTTGCATTGGACGATAAATCTCTACCTCAATTATAATATTCTCTTTACCTTTTAGGGAGGCCATGAAAAGAAAAGCGAATTTAATAGGCTCTAAAACATCAAAAAGTTTTAGAAAAACAAAAAGCGAAGCTGATGACCCAAAATTTCATCCACTTGGGGCTACATTGGCCGATCTTCCTTATGATATTGTTACCGATATTATGCTCAAACTTCTAATTACGAATAAAGGCATATCGAAAGCTACTGTGTCAATGAAATAACTTGAATTGAAACTACTTACCTTCGGATAAAGCCACTTCGGTCCACCCTGCTCTCGTGCTCCAGTAAGCATTCTAAACGTCTTGAGACCACTATCATTAAAATGGAAATTAACAGACATGAAAACAATTCATTTAAAAGAAGAATCGATGATTTAGACAAAAATTTACTTATTCGGTAAACATGGTTTTGATTTCGTCGTTTGGCTTGCCACCTCAGGAATCAAACCAATAACATACATTGTTGGCGGGACAAACAACACACATGGTCCAATGACCACTACAACATATACATATTAATATTAAATTAAGACAAGAAAGCAATTTATTCCTAAAAATCTTATATAGACAAAACTAAAATACGTACTTTTCAAGTATTGGCACTAGATAACAAGGCAATTCTTCATCGCCCATTGTACAACCAACAAAAAGCGCCCTTCTGGCTAACTTATTGTGATTCTTCGTCGTGTTTGCAGGACATAAGACTCCATACGAACCCGTTCGGCCTTTCTGGGTGAATATGTCGTGGTAGACACTATGATCAAAATAAAATGATAACTATGTCGTGGCAGACACTATGATCAAAATAGAATCATAACTGTTGTTAAATATATAAAACAAAAAAAATCAATGCGATAATTAAAGGGGAAAAAAACTTACATGATTGCAAATTGAAGAAATTCTATATCTAAACATTCCATATGCATAAACTCTTGCAAATATTTATTGTCAATTGTTATGGGATATGTTTTTTCTACGCCGACAATGCTCGCACGCATCTATAAGGATATCAAGTTGATGTCCCTGTACAGCTCTCGCAGCTGTGCTAAGTAGGGAAATCTGCTGCAGCTTGTTCATCCTATGAAAACATACAAAACATATTATTTGAGTGGGTTAGCAATGAAAATGAATCGGGAACCTCCTCATCATCAATCATTAATGTATTTCCTACCATTGGATGTGTTGTCACCATCTGAATAAGATGATTCGGCCAAAGGATGAACGATGTCATGGCCTTGCCTAAATCGGGAACCTCCTCCTCATCAATTGGGATGGCTGTCTTTTCTTCCCCCTCTCGCACACTTTTCACAGTCACCCTACGTTGTGTTAGTTCTCTATGAGTTTTGATGATAACTGACAATTGTAAACACAAGTTGAAGTTTTTCTTTGGTAAGTTGAAAAACTTACTGTCAAAGGCAAAACTCGAGTTTTGATTAGAAAACTCGAGTTTTGGCTTGACAGAGAGTAGCTCAATTTTAACAAGATAAGAAAACTCCAGTTTGCATAGGCAAACTCGAGTTTGTGACATACAGAGAGCACTCCAAGTTTTTCACATCAAGATAAACTCGAGTTTAGTTTTACAAACTCGAGTTTGTACCTCACATAGACTCTTCAATATTTTCTAAAGAAAACAAAACTCCAATTTGCAATTAGTAAACTCGATTTTTGGTCTTACAGAGAACCATCAATATTTTTGAACTAAGCTAAACTCCAGTTTCCATTTGGAAACTCGAGTTTTGCCAAGACAGAGAGTTCTCTGAGTTCTCAAACTTAGTTGGAAACTCGAGTTTGTAACACGCAAAGAGTTTTGCTCCTTTCTGAGTTTATGAAAACTCCAATTTTTGTTTTAAAACTCAAGTTTTCATCTGACAGAATATTTATCAAAGTTTTCTCCTATGAGGAAACTCGAGTTTGCTTTTGGAAACTCGAGTTTTCACTAGACAGAGAGCTTTCACATTTTACTCACTTTGAGAAAACTCCAATTTTCACTTGGCTTGAATTTTCAAAGGTTTTCATACTTAACAGAAAACTCGAGTTTTTTTTAGTAAACTCGAGTTTGCACCAAGCAGAGAGCTTTGCTCATTTCAGTGATTTGAAAACTCCAACTTACTTTTAGAAACTCTAGTTTTGAGTGTTTAGACTCAAATATGTTTTCAGTATAAAAGTCCAAAACTCGAGTTTGTCATTAATCAACTCAAGTTTTGCTTCATTGCTCAAAGTATGCTTTTAAACTCAAAATACGACTTTCTTCTCTGGAAGAAGAAAACTCGAGTTTGCATTTGGAAACTCGAGTTTGCCCTTTGAGCATAGTGACAAACTCCAGTTTGGATAAACAAACTCGAGTTTGTGTCGCTGATTTTGAAAATCAAGTTGCTCGAATTTGTGAAATCTTCCCGTTTGATCTTAATAATTCATATCATCACTCATTACTATTCCTAGCTATGTTTAATCAGTTTGTTAATGAGTTTCAGATGGTTTAGAGAATATTAAATGAAGATTTAGACAAAAGCAAACAGTGATGTTAGCTCATTAAATGCAAAGTCCAGAAAACTTGCATTCTTTTGGACAATTATTCTACACAAGTTGCAAAGGGATTAATGTTTCCTTTCCACATCCAGTAGCTGCTCTTCCAACGAATTAAAAGTCAAGAAGTCAACCATAAACTTCTGTGCAGCTGAATTAACCAAAGAGTATAGAGAGAAGAAGACCAAACCTTCTGCTAATCCATTCTTAATGTTGGCAACAGTCATATTGAAGATTACAACGGTCATTTAATCCTCTCTTTGTATAAATAGAGTTGCATTCAATTCTTCTCAACAACCAATCTGCAAAAAATGAAATTCATTCAAGTTTCCAACTACTCTTTGAGTTTTCTTGTGTAAAGTATCTTTTGATACATTTGTACTTCAGTGTTTATCATTATCCACTCTTAGAGAGAGTTTCATTTATTGAAATCATTTATTTTAAGAATCTCAAGTCAAGGGGACTTTGAGATTGAGATATTGATTGCAACTTGTAAGGGGTGTAAGTTCTAGTGAGAGAATTACTCTTGAGTTACAGAGTGTGTAATCAATTGAGATAGTGAAAAATCATAGAGAGCCTAGGGACTGGACGTAGGTCAAGAGGTTGGACCGAACCAGTATAAATTCCTTGTGTCTTGCTTCTCTTCTCTATCCTCTGTCTAGCTCTATTTTTAGTGCTTGAAAATAGAGCAATTAGCAAAGAATTTTATAATCCCCAATTCACCCCCCTCTTGGTGATTAAGCTCCACTTTCATTTTGTATCAGAGCTTGGTCTTCTCGAAAGAGATTAACATCTCGAGAAGGATCACCATGGAAGGTATTCTACCTGATGGAGCTTTGATCAACAGACCACCTGGCTTCAGTTGAGAGCACTACTCCTTCTGGAAAGCCAAATTCAAGGTCTTTGTCATGGCTAGTGAATTTGGCCTGTGGAGGGTGTTCGAAGTTGGCAACTATTCTCCAACTGTTCTTGAAAATGGACTCAGAGTTCCAAAGCTTGAAGAAAACTATGATGAGATTGATAGGAGAAATGTCACTCTCAACAGCAATGCTATCCTCATGCTGCAAAGTGCTCTAAGTCAACAAGAGTACTTTCGCATTTGCACATTGCCATCTGCTAAAGCCATGTGGGATGCTCTAGAAATAGGTCATTAAGGAACAACCGGAGTCAAGGAGAATAGGGTCAATACTCTCATGGCTGAGTATGATCTTCTTTACATGAAGTCTGGGGAATCTATCATCGATTTCCAGTTAAGATTCACTCATCTGATCAACCAGCTTGCTGCTTTAGGAAAAACCTATGAACAACTTGTTCAAGTGAGGAAAATCTTTAATATACTCAGTAAAGAATGAGAAGCTAAAGTCACAGCCATTGAAGAAGCCTGTGGGGAATCAATGAGCTCTATAGCAGCCCTGTTTTCCAGTCTATCTGAATATGAAGGAAAGATCAAGTTTAGAAAAGGACTTGATGAGATTAGTGGCAAGAGCAAAGGAGTTGCTCTCAAGACTATTAAAGAGGCTAAAGAGTCAGATGATGATGAAGAAGAAGATGAAGATGAAGAGCTAGGCATGATGGTCCAGAGATTCAAGAAATTCTACAAGAAGGACCAAGGATACAAGAAATTTCACAAGGGTAGCTCCAACACTGAGGCAAAGAAGCCAATCATCTGCTACGAATGTGAAAAGCCCGACCACATCAAGTCAGAATGCCCCCAGCTAAAGAACAAGGACAAAGAAAAGAAGAAGTTCAATAAATACAAAAAGAAAGCCTATGTCTCAGCCATATGGGGAGATAGCTCATCTGATGAAGATGAAGCTGACGAGGAAGAAAAACTAATATCTGTTTTGTTGCTGAAGAAGAAGAGCAACATGACAACAATGTTGAGGTATATGATTCGAAACCATCCTATGATGAACTATTTGCTGAGTACATTGTTGTGCAATCTGAATTTGAAAAGCTTCCTGAAAAATATATATCTTTGAAAAAGAAGAATGTGACTCTTGAATTACAATTTAAAAATCTTTCTTGTGAAGATATGGTTTGTGAAAATTGTCCTGATTTAGAGAAAAAAGAATTTACATCTTACAGAGGCACTTGAGAAATTCACTAGAGGTAGTGACATGCTCAATGTCATTTTGAAACAACAAAGATTTACAAATGACAAATTAGGAATTGGTTACAAACCTAATTTTGATAAAAGGAAAGGCAAAAAGAAATTTGGAGAAAAATATTAAATGAACTATTTTAGAAAATCCATTCATTCTTCAAATCCTTTTGCTCATTGCAATTATTGCCATCGTAAAGGCCATACTACTTCTTCTTGTTTTCATAAAAAGGAAAGAAAGAGTAAACCAATTGGAAATTATCAATGGGTGCCTAAGGGATCTTACAAGGTTCCTAAGACATAAACTAACCCCAAAGGACCCAAGAAAAGATGGGTACCTAAGACCTGATTGATTATGTTTTGCAGGTCTGTCTAAGAGCATCAAAATCCAACAAATGGTACATTGATAGTTGATGCTCTAGACACATGACGGGAGATCATTCCAAATTTGCTTCAATCAAGCCCAAGGATGGTGGCAAAGTGACATTTGGTGGAAATCAATATGGAAAGATTGCTGGGATTGGTGAAATTGGAAACAATGAAGGACCACAAATCAAAGATGTCTACCTTGTGGAAGGACTTTATCATAATCTCCTCAGTGTAAGCTAAACCACTGATAAAGGTAACTTAGTTATCTTTGATTCTAAGGAGTGCTTGATTGTAAGTAAGGATATTCTCTCTTTAGAAAATGTAAAATCAAAAGCTTTATTTAGAGCCCCTAGGGAAGGTAACTGTTATACACTTAATCTTTATAGGAATGGTTCTACCTTTGTAAAATGTTTTGTTAGTAATTTGGATGATAGTTGGTTATGGCATAAGCGATTAGCTCATGTCAATATGATTCAACTTGACAGATTACTCAAAAAGGATTTGGTAATTGGTGTTCCAAAACTTCCTTTCAAAAATGATATGATTTGTGATGCTTGTCAAAAAGGAAAACAAACCAAATCATCTTTCAAATCTAAAAATGAGATTTCAACTACTAGACCTCTTCAACTACTTCATATGGATCTAGTTGGACCAGCTAGAGTAAGAAGCCTTGGTGGCAATCTTTATACTTTGGTCATAGTTGATGATTTTTCTAGATTTGCTTGGACTATATTTTTATCATCTAAGGATGAAACATTTGATCAGTTTGTTGTTTTTGCCAAGAAGGTCTAAAACGAGAAAGATTTGTTATTTCAGGAATTCGGACTGATCATGGTGGAGAATTCAAAAATCATGCCTTTGCAGAGTTTTGTGACAATATGGGAATTGATCACAACTTCTCAGCCCCGAGGACTCCCCAACAAAATGGTGTTGTGGAGAGAAAGAATCGAGTCATCACCGAGATGGCAAGAGCAATGCTAAATGAGAATAACACTTCTCAAGTGTTTTGGGCTGATGCAATGAGTACGGCATGCTACATCTCAAATCGGGCATACCTATGGAAGAAGTTGAACAAGACTCCTTATGAGCTGTATAAAGGAAGAAAGCCAAATCTGGCTCATCTGCATGTGTTTGGATGTAAGTGCTTCATCCATAACATTGGTAAGGATAACTTGGAAAAATTTGATCCCAAGGCGGATGAAGGTATATTTTAGGGTAACTCTAATAGAAGCAAAGCTTATAAAGTCTTTAATATTCGTACTCGTATTGTTGAAGAATCTATGCATGTTGCATTCTGTGAATCCAAGTCTGACAAATCCAGGCGTAATCATGGAGATTACGAAATCATGAGCATATTGTTTTGTATCTTGTCCTTTTTGAATATCTGTGACTCACTAGTAATCTGGCTTAAAAGCCATAAAGAATAATGGTTAATGATGATAAGAAATATTCAAAATAAGCTTTTAATGCGAGTAAACCGATTCGTGTCTGCTATTGAAAACTCGAGTTTGTAAATCTCGAGTTTCCTTTGTCCAGAGGAAAATGTTTTCATCTTTGAACAATTATTGAGATATGTTCTAAACTCGAGTCATTAAGTACAAACTCGAAGTTGATCCTCAAAATAATTTAGAAAACCCCAATCAATCTCAGCCTAGATCTTGAAAGTTCATAGGGAATCATCCTTTGGACCAAGTAATAGGTGATGTAAATCAAGGTGTAAGGACCATCTAGAAAACTAACACTTGAAAAAGTACTTTGAATGAAGTAACATTTTGAAGTAACGCCTTTATATCAGAGATTGAACCCTCTAAGATTGATGAAGCCCTTTCAGGAAATGATTGGGTGATAGCAATGCAAAAGGAGTTACACCAATTTGATAGAAATCAAGTTTGGGATTTGGTACCTAGGCTTAAGGACAATCCGGTCATTGGCACCAAATGGGTATTCAAGGACAAACGAGATGAATCAGCAATCATTTTCTGTAACAAGGAAAGGTTGGTTGCTAAAGGCTATAATCAAGAAGAAGGAATTGATTATGAAGAAACTTATGCTCCAGTGGCAAGATTGGAAGCCATAAGAGTTCTTCTAGCCTTTGCTTGTGTCAAAGGATTCAAGATCTATCAAATGGATGTGAAAAGTGCTTTTCTAAATGGTTTTATTCAGGAGGAAGTTTATGAAAGACTTGGCTATCACCCAAGAGGGGGGGTGAATTGGGTGTTTGATTAAAAACTTAGAACTTTAAGAACTTTTCTTCACTTGCTAGAAATAGTTTGAATGTCAATAATAATTTATAAAGTGATAAGCAATCATTCAAACATATATGCTGGAATGTAAGAGATAAGGGAAGAGAATATGCAAACGGTGATTTATCTTGGTTCGGCCCAATCCTTGACCTACGTCCAGTCCCAAGCTCTACTTGAGAATTTCAATCCACTATCTTCTTTCAACTTGATTACACGTTCGTACTTGAAGTAAACCCCTTACTAGGATTGACTCCCCTTACAAACCGTAATCAATACACTGTTTGATTACACACTCGCACTCAAGTAATCCTCTCACTAGGATTCACTCCCTTACAAGTTTGTAATCAACACAATGTGTTTCCCACTCAAGATCACCCAATCTTGAGTAACTCACAGATATAAAGATAGGATGTTTACAATGAATCTTCTCTCTCAGAAGTGTATGGATGAACACCGAAGTACAATACAAAACATTTCACTCTCTATGATATATAGACATTGAAAAAAGAGAGTAAATGATATAAAGATCGAGTATTAGCATGTTGAAGATGTAAGCTTGTTCTCTCGCGTGTTGTGTTTTTCTTTTGTTGCTCTTTCTCTATTTATAGATACTTTGTATTGATGTTGTGGGAGGCATTCGTCCATTGCATTTTGGGGCTTTTTCTCGATTTCCAACTTTTGCTCTGCATTGAAGATCATGACCGTTACGTCATTTAATGACTTTCCTCTATTTGTTAAGGGAATCATTCTGAGTAATGGGTGTAGCAATTGTTTCCAAAACGAAGGACTTCATCTTCTTGACTTTTGCTTTGATCATTGACGCGTGAAATCAATGCTCTATTTTTTTATTTTCTGTCAATCAAGGATTGATTACCGTTGTGAACAGTAATCGTTGCATAACCATTCTGAATTGAATCCATTCAAAATTCTAGTTGTTGGGAGCATTTATGATGGATATAGCTGTTGGGAATAATTCTAAATTAAATTATGTTTATTCAAGAATTAATGTCTCCCAGATATTCAGGTGCTTTATTTGGCAGGAGCCTTGTTGTCTGCCTTGAAGAATGGTTGAGTATCTTTCTAGGCTATCATCTACTTGCTTCTGTCTAGAGGATAACTTTAAAATAATATAATTGAGCATTTGTCCAAGTTCCTCGTTGAAATCTGTCATCTTTTCATTTCTGAAAATGTGCAGCAAAGTTCATCTTCTAGATCTTGATTTCTGTCAAGATTGATGTTCTCTCAAGCTTTAATAATCTGAAACATGTACACAAATGATATAAATAATGTTAAGAAGAAGTATAAGTCATTTGGGTAATCATGTGGATGTTCTTTGATGAGAAACGAGACTTTCGAACTGCTGTTTTTCTGAATCAGGGTCATGAACTCGAGCTTGGATAAGTAGGCTCGAGTTTGCAAGGGTCAGGTTCAGCTTCTGCAAGGTGCAAACCGGAGGTTCAGAGCAAACTCTAGAGTTTGTAACATTTTTCAGCATCTAGGCTCGAGTCTATAATTATAGGCTCGAGTTTGGGTCTCTTCAAAATCATCTTTTGCTTTCTGTCTTGTCTAGGCTCGAGTTTGTCACTTATAGGCTCGAGTTTGGATGATTTTCGCGACCTGGTAGCTCTCTGTAACCCGCGAACTCGAGCTTGCCAACTAATAGGCTCGAGTTTGCTTCACTTGATAGCAAACTTCCAACATCCTGAAAATACAGTCTACTTTCGAGGGCCATATCTCCCTGGTCTGAACTCCGTTTTGGTTGGTTCAACTATCGATTGGAAATCCCTTTGAGTCTACTTTCCAATGCCACCGATTTCAGCTCAATTGGATTCTCCGTTTGTGAGATACACTCAAAACATTGAAGGTTGGTCATTTGTGTGACGTGGATTTCACTGTCAACTTCATAAATTCATAGCTCATTCTTATTAACTTCTTTTGGCTTGAATTATATATCAAAATGACGCATTGGGAGTCTAGTTTCATATGCTACTGGTTTCACCTCAATCCGATCTCTGGTTTAGGAGATATCATCGAATTACTAGACGTCGCCCAAGTGAAACGCTGAACAGAGTAGCTGGAATGAAGACCGTTGTAGTCTCGAGTTTGAACTTATAGGCTCGAGTTTGGAGTTCCAAACCTGAGGTTTAAGTTCTAAGCTCGAGTTTGCCTTGTCCGTGAGGCGCCGAGTTGCCGAGGACATTACAGGCTCGAGTTTGCTAGTTATGAGCTCGATCCTGGAACTGATTTTTGATGGTTTTAACTCTGAATTGATCCGTTCCAACTTCCATATGATCTTGGAGACTTCTAGCATCAATATAAGAACTTGAATAAGGATGTTCCATTGCATTGCAAGTTCTTCCTTCTTCAATTTCTTCTCTCCTTCTAGATTATCCCCCAAAATCATTTGATAACTTCTTGCTTTATGATATTCCCATTATATTGTGCAAGAGCTTCTTTCTTCAATCAACATTCTCCATTATTTAAACTTTGCATCTACATTAAATATAAGAATTAGTCAAAGTAGAAGATAAATGTAGTATGCAACCTTTTTGCTCTTAAGAATGGTATCTATATAAGACATCATCAAAACTAATCAAAACCAACATTCTCCCCTTTTTGATGATGGCAAATACTTTAAGAAAATATGTATGAATATGAAAAACTAATAGACCCAGCATATTTTTATTTTTCTTGCCATTCTCTCCCCTTATTTGTCATTAGCAAAAGTTGAGTTTAAAGAAGAGATACTTGTAGAGAGACAAATAGGAAAGCAAATTAGAAAGAATCAAAGAATTGATTTTCTCTCCCCAATTTGAAATTGTTTTCATTCTAAATATTATGCAATTTGGGATGTTGTTATGAAAACAAGTTTGATGGAGTTTGGAGAGGTTTTCAAAAACATCTTTCACAATTAAAGCATATAAATACCAAACATGTGCAAAGTTTCTAATGAATATAAAAGATAGAGATTAGAAATGCTCATGTTGATTTTGATGATTGATCGATGAGGTCCATTTGATTCCTTTTTGTATGAGATCATTTTCATCCTTCTCCTTTCCTTCATATAGCTCTTTTGCAGAACATGTCGGCTAGCATCAAGAAGTTTTCTTCTTCTTTGTAAATAAAATCACAACTTTAGTGTGATTGAGACATCTTTCCTCAATGTAATGGTTTCTCCTTGTAGTATGTTGAGGAATGTCCTAGCACAAAACAGAATTCTTGCTACAAATTGAACACTTTCTTTGCCAAAGAGATCTGTTAGTGCAGCATGATATCAAAATATCCCTTTCCATATGATATTTTCGAATTAAGATAATGAAGGGAAAATATAATTCATCATCAAAACTAATACACAGTGAATGCATATGAGAATGTTTAAAAGGATTTTCTTCAAATAAAGGAGATAAGCTTTTAAGATATAGAACACATGTGAATGTGAAGCTCCCCCTTAATGAATGCATGACTAAGGGTAACAACTCTTATGCTCTTATGCAATTAAATCATATGAAACTTGAGCAAAGAGCATAATAACCCAATCAAAGATCAAAACAAAATTTTACCCAATCAAATAAGTTTAAGCCAATGAATCATAAAGGGTAACAAATAAATGATACCAAAAAGATGTCATTGATAGAATGAATATAAGTTTGATCAATGTGCATAGAAAATCTTATCCATAATGATAAGCATTTATCAAATCATAGTTTATGAATGAGATCAGATTTTTTTTTTTAAGAATGATAATGAACTATGCAAATTGTTTCAAATCTTGAATGTTCTTTCAAATCATGATAATGAATTATAAAATCAAAATTTTGATGAATGAAAGAGTCATATTTGAAACATGCTTAAAAACAATGCTCACTTTAAAACATGATGGAAGCCAACATGTTTAATGAATAAATCAGAAGCTTCAAGATTAAGAGAACATGTTGAACATTTTCCTCAACAGCAAAAGTCATGAATGACTAGAGTTCCAGAATATTATCCTAGTAAGTTATTCCTTTAATGGTTAATGCATTAAGATTCAATACATTAATGAACATTCAAAACGCTTGGAATAACTTGGCCAGTAAGAATTTATGCATAAGGCATAATAGTTTCACAAATTGAGTTCTTTTCTTGAAGGTAGGCTTGAAACTCATAGATAATCAACTTGTTAGACATGAGGTCCAACTAGTTAGAGAATAAAGAATAAGGAGTTCAAGCAACACAATGAATATCAAAGATCAATATGTGAATGATAGGGAAATCTCAACTAGACAAGTTTGAAGCATATCCAACATTCAAGATACAATATTAACTTCCAATTTTGAAACATCATTTGAATGCAATCAAAGTATGGATATGTTTTCAAAATATTTGTTTACATTTTCACAAAACATTGTGAGTTGAAATCCAAGAAAATTTTAGACTTGTGCATTTTCAAAAATATAAACTTAGAAAGTTATGCACAAATTCACTTGTTTGATCAATAAAAACTCACTAACAATTTGACTAAATAGAGTTTAGGAATATTAGTGATTGATGATATGGAATATAAAGATCAAACAATAAGATTTCACAAATTCGAGCAAGTTTGAAAATTTTTCTCGAGTTTAGCTTCGTGAAGAGCAAACTCGGAGTTTAGTGTAAACTCGGAGTTTGTTAATTATGGCAGCTTCTGCGAAGAGCAAACTCTGGAGTAAAATTGTACACTCTAGAGTTTGTTATTTTTAAACGTCAGGTTAAGCTTCGACAAGAGCAAACTCTAGAGTTTAAATGTAAACTCTGGAGTTTGTTAATTTTTTTTTTAAAGGGGCGAACTCGAGTTCATGCAAAACAGGCTCGAGTTCGTATCACTGTAGAGCATTTATCGCGAAAGCCATCTGAAATCAAACTTCACAAAATTGGCAAACTCGAGTCCATTAGTGAGCAGGCTCGAGTTTGACACTGTTTATGCCAAAATAAATTAGTTCTTCAAAACGTGAACTGGAGCTTAGATATAAACTCTGGAGTTTGAAAATCAATTTTACTCATTTTAAAGTACCGGGCTCGAGTTCATAAAAATAGGCTCGAGTTTGACACTATTCATGTCAAACCAAATTAATTATTCTCGAGAGAACCGGAGGTTTAAAAATGAACTCTGGAGTTTGTAAAATAACTTTACTCAATTTTGAAGGTCAGGCTCGAGTTCAGAATTTTAGGCTCGAGTTTGAGTTTTGGAATAGTGGCAAACCGGAGGTTTAAAAGAAAACTCTAGAGTTTGCGAAAATATAAAAACTTGGAAGCTCTCTGCCAAGGGAAAACTCTACACAAAACTCTGGAGTTTAAACAAACTCTGCACAAAACTCTGGAGTTTAAACAAACTGTACACAAAACTCTGGAGTTTAAAGAAATGGTTTTCAATTGGGAAACTTTCCCGCCAGAGGCAAACTCGAGCTTGCATCTGCAGGCTCGAGTTTACATACTTGTAAACTCTTTAAACTCAATTTTTGGAGGATTAAAACAGGAGTTTGCATTTCTAAACTGAAGTTTGGTTTTGACAGAAAAATTGCTGACTGAAATTGATTAAGTTTCAAATTCTTTTAACCAAAAGCAAATCAAAAATGAATTTTATATAATCTTAGTAAGAGGCAAGGATTAGATATCACCGTAATTCCTCTTGTCCTCATAGAAGCTTGCTTGGTTGGGATGGATTGATGTAGATAACTCCTTTTCCAATGTTCACCATCAACATCCAGCATAGCTTGTTTAGCTTTCTCAAGACTTGGATCATTTCTCTATGTTGCATCTTTGAGAAGCTTTCCTTGATCCTACAAAGTTGTATAAATCCTTTTCTTTCTTGGTATCCAACCTTCCTTGGATCCAATCTTTGTTAGCTTGTAGAAATCAAAAAATCACATGCTCTTATGAATATAATCAATTCAGCATAGTTGAGCACAATGAATTAATCATGACTTTATGCATAAAAGAGATACTTTCTTTTCAAATCATCATGTATGCATACAGAATTAAGTTATTAACATTGCAATCCCTTTGAAGAATAAATCGGATGTTAAAGCCCAATTTGAAAGATAGTTTGCAATGTTAATTCCTAAGGTTACAGAATGTAAAACCTCAATGAATATTTCAAATGATAGGAAAGGAGGTCTTACAATTGTATACCTTTACCTTAGGTACTTGGAGTGTTGGCTTTGCTTTCCCATTTGTTCTTCATATGACTTTCCATGGGTATCCATTTGTTCATATGACTTTCCATGGGTATCTGCAAAGTTCTCTCAGAAAATGTAGACTTCAAGAGTCTTCTATTTGATACTTGAGAGGTTCTCCTTTTCTTGTTCTCCTCAAGATAGTTGAATGGTACTCTATGGTAGTTTGTTCTTGAGGTGGAAGATACTCTTCTTGCTTGTATCCATTGCTTCTTATTATTTGACCTTGTAGTTCCAAAGCAATGGCTTTTCCACAAGTTCTCCTAAGCGATATGAGTTTCCTTGTAAGTTCATGAGAAACTATTGGATTCTTCTTCATCTTCTCGGTACCCTTATGTCCATTGCCATACATAAAGTACTAGATGGACATTTTGGTACCCATTTATACTTGGGTCCTTGACTGTTAGTAGTGGACCTTACTTGTCCTTTAGGAACCCAAACAAATTTATTTCTCACATTATAATTTCTCCTAATATAGCAAGTATGAGAAATATGTCCAGATTTACCACAATAATTGCAAACAATAGAATGATGCTTGTTATAAACAGTTTTGCAAGAATTGTTCTGGTCAAGTGGATGCAATGTCAAATAATCCATATTTGTATATTCTTTCTTCCCACATGATTTTCCAGCATGATTTTCGAAAACATGTTTGTTTTTCAAAATAGAATTAGTAAATGGTTGAAAAACAATTTTATGCAAATGTTCAGAATCATTTTTCTTTACTACACAAGAAGAATTGGAATTGTTTACCACATGTGCATCTTGAACTCTAGATAATGATTGATCATAATCTTCCATGAGTTCTTCATGGGAATCCTCTTCCTCTTGTTCTTTTGTGTTGTCTGGACCATGGAAGTGTTTGCTGGATTCAATGATTTCTCCTTCTTCATTCTCCAGTTGTTCATCAGTCATAGATGTACAACATATAGTCTTAGATGAACTGACAACACTTTCAACTTCAACACAATTGTTAGAAGTATAAATAGAATCAAGAGTATCCCAAATTTCTTTAGCACTAGAGCAACATTTGATTTTCTCAAAATCTTTTTCGGTTAAAGACCTATATAATATGTTCATTGCTCTAATGTTCAAAGAAAACATTTTCATATCTATTTCTGTCCAATCCTTTCTTGGAGTAAAGTCAAAAATGTTTGTAAAGACTTTCCACATATCAAAATCAGTTGCTTTGATAAAACTAGTCATTCTAGCTTTCCAAAACCAAAAATCAATATCTTTGAAAAGTGGTGGAATGGTAAAGTCAAAACCTTTCAAAAACGAGCAGCACCCAAAATTAGCCATTTGATAACTCTTGAGACTGTTAAGTCCTTTAAACAAGAGCCTAGCTCTGATACCAAATGAAATTCCGTAGCGGTACCTCCGCTGTGGCATTTCATGGTATCTCAGCCACTAATTTTACGCACCGCCTCACGGCCACTGCAACCAGCGACAGTCACCACCATCCACTGGCCATGTCGGGGTAAGAGCCAATGCTTCACCACATATCACACTGTGAGAACCCCCGATCATGGTTACCGTTAACTAGCTTTGATACCAAATGAAAGACTTGGCTATCACCCAAGAGGGGGGGTGAATTGGGTGTTTGATTAAAAACTTAGAACTTTAAGAACTTTTCTTCACTTGCTGGAAATAGTTTGAATGTCAATAATAATTTATAAAGTGATAAGCAATCATTCAAACATATATGCTGGAATGTAAGAGATAAGGGAAGAGAATATGCAAACGGTGATTTATCCTGGTTCGGCCCAATCCTTGACATACGTCCAGTCCCAAGCTCTACTTGAGAATTTCAATCCACTATCTTCTTTCAACTTGATTACACGTTACGTACTTGAAGTAAACCCCTTACTAGGATTGACTCCCCTTACAAACCGTAATCAATACACTGTTTGATTACACACTCTGCACTCAAAGTAATCCTCTCACTAGGATTCACTCCCCCTTACAAGCTGTAATCAACACAATGTGTTTCCCTCTCAAGATCACCCAATCTTGAGTAACTCATAGATATAAAGATAGGATGTTTACAATGAATCTTCTCTCTCAGAAGTGTATGGATGAACACTGAAGTACAATACAAAACATTTCACTCTCTATGATATATAGACATTGAAAAACAGAGAGTAAATGATATAAAGATCAGAGTATTAGCATGTTGAAGATGTAAGCTTGTTCTCTGCGTGTTGTGTTTTTCTTCTGTTGCTCTTTCTCTATTTATAGATACTTTGTATTGATGTTGTGGGAGGCATTCGTCCATTGCATTTTGGGGCTTTTTCTGATTTCCAACTTTTGCTCTCCATTGAAGATCATGACCGTTACGTCATTTAATGACTTTCCTCTATTTGTTCAGTGAATCATTCTGAGTAATGGTTGTAGCAATTGTTTCCAAAACGAAAGACTTCATCTTCTTGACTTTTGCTTTGATCATTGACGCGTGAAATCAATGCTCTGTTTTTTTATTTTCTGTCAATCAAGGATTGATTACCGTTGTGAACAGTAATCGTTGCATAACCATTCTGATTTGAATCCATTCGAAATTCTAGTTTGTTGGGAGCATTTATGATGGATATAGCTGTTGGGAATAATTCTG
This sequence comes from Acacia pycnantha, assembly GCA_025563575.1. Lineage (NCBI taxonomy): Eukaryota > Viridiplantae > Streptophyta > Magnoliopsida > Fabales > Fabaceae > Acacia > Acacia pycnantha. The sequence goes on from JAMWYP010000115.1 coordinate 1,507,188, forward strand.
AATTAAATGATGTTTATTCAACAATTAATGTCTCCCAGATATTCAGTGCTTTATTTGGCGGGAGCCTTGTTGTCGCCTTGAAGAATGGTTGAGTATCTTTCTAGGTGTCATCTACTTGCTTCTGTCCAGAGGATAACTTTAAAATAATATAATTGAGCATTTGTCCAAGTTCCTCGTTGAAATCTGTCATCTTTTCATTTCTGAAAATGTGCAGCAAAGTTCATCTTCTAGATCTTGATTTCTGTCAAGATTGATGTTCTCTCAAGCTTTAATAATCGAAACATGTACACAAATGATATAAATAATGTTAAGAAGAAGTATAAGTCATTTGGGTAATCATGTGGATGTTCTTTGATGAGAAACGAGACTTTCGAACTGCTGTTTTTCTGAATCGGGGTCATGAACTCGAGCTTGGATAAGTAGGCTCGAGTTTGCAAGGGTCGAGTTCAGCTTCGCAAGGTGCAAACCGGAGGTTCGAGCAAACTCTAGAGTTTGTAACATTTTTCAGCATCTAGGCTCGAGTCTATAATTATAGGCTCGAGTTTGGGTCTCTTCAAAATCATCTTTTGCTTTCTGTCTTGTCTAGGCTCAAGTTTGTCACTTATAGGCTCGAGTTTGGATGATTTTCGCAACCTTGTAGCTCTCTGTAACCCGCGAACTCGAGCTTGCCAACTAATAGGCTCGAGTTTGCTTCACTTGATAGCAAACTTCCAACATCCTGAAAATACAGTCTACTTTCGAGGGCAATATCTCCCTGGTCTGAACTCCGTTTTGGTTGGTTCAACTATTTATTGGAAAGCCCTTTGAGTCTACTTTCCAATGCCACCGATTTCAGCTCAATTGGATTCTCTGTTTGTGAGATACACTCAAAACATTGAAGGTTGGTCATTTGTGTCACGTGGATTTCACTGTCAACTTCATAAATTCATAGCTCATTCATATTAACTCCTTTTGGCTTGAATTATATATCAAAATGACGCCTTGGGAGTATAGTTTCATATGCCACTGGTTTCACCTCAATCCGATCACTGGTTTAGGAGATATCATCGAATTACGAGACGTCGCCCAAGTTAAACGCTGAACAGAGTAGCTGAAATGCTGAAGACCGTTGTAGGCTCGAGTTTGAACTTATAGGCTCGAGTTTGGAGTTCCAAACCTGAGGTTTAAGTTCTAAGCTCGAGTTTGCCTTGTCCAGAGGCGCCAGAGTTGCTGAGGACATTACAGGCTCGAGTTTGCTAGTTATGGGCTCGAGTTTGCTGATCCTGGAACTGATTTTTGATGGTTTTAACTCTGAATTGATCCGTTCCAACTTCCATATGATCTTGGAGACTTCTAGCATCAATATAAGAACTTGAATAAGGATGTTCCATTGCATTGCAAGTTCTTCCTTCTTCAATTTCTTCTCTCCTTCTAGATTATCCCCAAAATCATTTGATAACTTCTTGCTTTATGATATTCCCATTATATTGTGCAAGAGCTTCTTTCTTCAATCAACATTCTCCATTATTTAAACTTTGCATCTACATTAAATATAAGAATTAGTCAAAGTAGAAGATAAATGTAGTATGCAACCTTTTTGCTCTTAAGAATGGTATCTATATAAGATATCATCAAAACTAATCAAAACCAACAGTTTATGTAGAACAACCTCCTGATTTTCAAAATGATCATCATCTATATCATGTTTATCGCCTAAAGAAAGCCCTTTATGGTCTTAAGCAAGCTCCTAGAGCTTGGTATGAGTGATTAAGAAAATTCCTTCTTGATCAAGGATTTGTTAGAGGAAAAGCAGATACAACTCTCTTCATAAAGAGTAATAAGCTAAATGAAATTTTAATTGTTCAAATTTATATTGATGATATTATTTTTGGTGCCTCTAATGATGTTTTGTGTGAAGAGTTTGCTAAGAACATGCAGGGTGAGTTTGAGATGTCCATGATGGGAGAACTCAATTATTTCCTTGGTCTACAAATCAAGCAAAAGAAGAATGAGATCTTTATATCTCAGACCAAATATCTCAATGATTTGCTGAAGAAGTTTGGAATGAACCAATGCAATGGAGCTGATACTCCAATGAGCTCAACCACATCTTTGGATGCTGATGAAGAGGGCAAGGATTTCAACATTGCAAGATATAGAGGATTGATTGGTTCATTGCTCTATCTTACTGCAAGTCGCCCAGACATCCAATTCAGTGTGGGGATGTATGCAAGGTTTCAATTTGCTCCCAAGGAGTCTCATGCTAAGAATGTGAAGAGGATCTTCAGATACCTTGCTGACATAAACACCCTTGGATTGTGGTTTCCTAAAGGTCAACCTGAGCATTTGGTGGCTTACTCTGATTCAGATCATGCTAGTTACAAGACGGATAGAAAGAGTACGAGTGGCCAATGTCAATTTCATGGTGGCTCACTCGTCTCCTGGTTCAGCAAGAAGCAAACAACCGTCTCTATTTCATTAACTGAAGTTGAGTACATCGCTGCATCTAGTTGTTATGCTCAAGTCCTATGGCTCAAGGAACAACTATTTGACTTGGGAATCAACTTGAAGGAGATTCCAATATTATGTGACAACACAAGCACAATAAGCTTGGCAAAGAATCCAATTCAACATACTAGGACCAAGCATATTGATCTAAGACATCACTTCATAAGGGATCATGTTTAGAAGAATGATGTCAAAGTCATGTTCATTCCAACCCATCTTCAACTTGCTGACATCTTCGCCAAACCATTGGCTAAGGAGCAATTCAATTTCATTAGAAGAGAATTGGGAATGGTAAATCCCAATGAGCTGTAAGCATCTCTTATCTCAAATTTTAGTTATGGGTTTGATGATTATTAGATACTAACTTAAGCATCGGAGTGTTTAGTAATGTTTTATGCAGGAGCTTTAAATATCTAAAGTTTGCTGTCAAATGAAGCAAACTCGAGTTTGGAAGCAAAACTCGAGTTTGTCGGGGTCAGAGAGCAAGCTATGAGTTTGGGAAAAATGCAAACTTGAGTCATTTAGTATGAAACTCAAGTTTCGATCAGACAGAGAGCAACACACCTATTGAAGCAAAATGGAAACTCGAGTTTGTAAACTGGAAACTCGAGTTTTGGTCGCGGAAGTTCAAGGGTTCACAATACATCCTTGAAGTCCAAGTAAGGTTTCGCGCTTTATTTAAAGAGTGACTGTTCATTGTTCATCTATACCCTCCTCAAAACTCAAGTTTTGCCCTAGCAACCTTCTCTTCTCTCTGCCTTTCGCCACTCTCAACTAATTTCTTCAACCGAGAAACCCTAATGGCCTCTAAATCATCTGCCCCAATGTTTCACAACCCCCAATGTCTCACAATGATGAATTCGACATTGAAGCTTCCAAATCTTGGTCTCCTCCTCCTCCTCCCCCCCTTAGCGACCCAGGAGGATGAAATCAACTCCAAGGCGTTATCACTATGGAGTTGATCGTTCTATTAGAGGGGTTAGCGACAATATCCCTGAAGCTTCTACAAAATCGAAAGGGGTTTCGTTCAAAGAAACCTCTGTATCTCCATCATCGAAGAGTCCTGAACCAGAGGAAGGAAAAAGGAAGAAGGCTGGCGAATCCCCTAGGTCTTCCAAATCAAAGAGGTCAAAATCTTCGACTGGGTCTCCAGACACTAAAAAGGGACAAGCTTCATCTGCTACACAACCTGATGAAGAGCCCTTTGTAGAACCAGATGCTATCACAGAGATTTACAATCACAGTTCTCCTTCCTCAGGGTTTGCTTCTAATGCTACTGTTCTTTCTAACGATTTAGCTGCCAAATTCAAGGAATCATTTCTTAATAAGGAATTTTGTCCTTCTGTCTCTGTTGATTTAGCTAAATTAAAAGATGAATGTAGCTTATATTTGTTTCCTTGGCTAAAAGATTATGAGTCATTCATTTCCATATCTTCTTCATACACTCCCAATATTGTCAAGATCTTCTATTTCAATATGGCCTATGACGATATTCTAGATTCTGAGGGTGAGCTAGTTGAGGAAAGAGTCACTACCACTGTTAAAGGTGTAACATTCACCTTTTCTGCTTCTACCATCAACACTATCCTAAAAATTGTCAATCCACCTCCTCCTCCTTCAATTCATTTTAGCAATAGGGAGATTTTCCAAATACTCAGACTAAATGAACCTGTCCCAGAAGCTGAGTTACATCATCTATCATTTTCTCCTGTGTTTATGCCTCCAATTAATAGAGTACTGTGGTACATTTACTCTAGAAATTTTATTCAAAAGGGTGGAAATTACACTCATTTTGCAAAGAAGGATTACCCTCTTTTTGCCTCTCTTGTCCACAAAGTCCCTTTAAATCTTTGTCATTGGATCTTCCAGGAAATGGTAAGGTTCAAAGTTGCCTCCTGTAGGCCTTCTTATATTCCCTTTCCATCTCTTGTCTCTGTGATCCTGTTTTATCACAAGATCTGGTATCTTGGCCCTCCTGATTCCATCAAAACTCCTCCGGTGTTTGGAAAATATCAATTGAACTACATGAAGCTTACCTTTGAGGGTGAGGGTTCTGTTCCATCAAGGGCTCCCTCTAGATCACGAGCCTCCCATGCTAAAGCCTCTCAGGCACAAGCTCAAGCCCAAGAAGCTCAGTCAACACCTACTGATCTTGACTCAAGAATTAAAGCCATTGTGGATGCTTCCATTGCTGCTATGTCTATCTGGATTGCATTTGATGTGGGCAAGTTAGTGGCTGAGGTCACTAGAGGAAATCATGAAATGGTCGATGCTCAAGAAGAGATGAAGTCACAGCTTGACACTCTATCAACCCACATGGATGAAAAGGTTGAAGATCTCACTGGTCATATCCTGGATCATGATGCTAAGCTTTCCACACTCATGGGCTGCAATGCCATTCTCAGTAATAAGCTAGGAAAAATATTGAAGCATCTTCCTTCTGGTTCTACTTCTTCTGGATTTGGTGTTTCTACTGGTCCCAATATTTTTGCCTCTGATCCAGTTACTGATATTAAACTTGACCCTGAACCATTTTCTTCACCCTCATTCACTTTTACCATTCCTCAGGTTCCTTCCTCCTTAGCTGAGGCTTCCACCCCCATAATCTCTTCATCTCCTCTTCTCAACTCCACTCCTACCACAGAACCCATCCATACCTCATCTCCATTTACCCCTGCCACTGAAGTTCTTCATCCTTCTTCCATTCCCACAACTAAGATCTTACCCCCATCACCTGCCTCCACAGTCCAATTGGACTCCCCTCCTCCAACTCCACTCATAGACCCTCTCCATGAACCCTCCATCTCAGCTCCATCTCCTTTTGAAGATGACAAAGGGGGAGAGAAAAGCGATGTGTAGATTTTGAGTTAGGAAGAGTTGTGTAGAGTATGTTAATGTTTGTGAGTTCTTAACTGTAGTAGTTTAATTTCAATTGTAATTATGCATTTTAATTCTGAATGTTAAATCTGATGCAATGCTTTTTATTAGTCTCACTTGCTTTTGCTACTCTGAAATCTGTTTCTGTCACATTATGCACATTATGCACCTCATTTTAATCTTGAAAATATCTTTTCAAAATGACCAAGAATATCAGTGCAATTTATATCAAATGACCTTAATTGCTCAGAACTGAATCAATTTCAAAATAAAAATTCTGTCAAACTCTTGAAATGTTGGTTTACAAGTGTTGTCATCATCAAAAAGGGGGAGAATGTTAGTTCTCTATGGGTTTTGATGATAACTGACAATTGTAAACACAAGTTGAAGTTTTTCTTTGGCAAGTTGAAAAACTTACTGTCAAAGGCAAAACTCGAGTTTTGATTAGAAAACTTGAGTTTCGGCTTGACAAAGAGTAGCTCAATTTTAACAAGATAAGAAAACTCCAGTTTGCATAGGCAAAATCGAGTTTGTGACATACAGAGAGCACTCCAAGTTTTTCACATCAAGATAAACTCGAGTTTAGTTTTACAAAATCGAGTTTGTACCTCACATAGACTCTTCAATATTTTCTAAAGAAAACAAAACTCCAGTTTGCAATTAGTAAACTCGAGTTTTGGTCTTACAGAGAACCATCAATATTTTTGAACTAAGCTAAACTCCAGTTTCCATTTGGAAACTCGAGTTTTGCCAAGACAGAGAGTTCTCTGAGTTCTCAAACTTAGTTGGAAACTCGAGTTTGTATTCGTAAACTCAAGTTTGTAACACACAGAGAGTTTTGCTCCTTTATGAGTTTATGAAAACTCCAGTTTTCATCTGACAGAATATTTATCAAACTTTTCTCTTATGAGGAAACTCGAGTTTGCTTTTGGAAACTCGAGTTTTCACTAGACAGAGAGCTTTCACATTTTACTCACTTTGAGAAAACTCCAGTTTGTTTTTTTAAACTCCAGTTTTCACTTGGCTTTAATTTTCAAAGGTTTTCATACTTAAAAGAATAATCGAGTTTTGTTTAGTAAACTCGAGTTTGCGCCAAGCTGAGAGCTTTGCTCATTTCAGTGATTTGAAAAATCCAATTTATTTTTAGAAACTCCAGTTTTGAGTCTTTGGACTTAAACATGTTTTCACTATAAAAGTCCAAAACTCGAGTTTGTCATTAATCAACTCGAGTTTTGCTTCATTGCTCAAAATATGCTTTTAAACTCAAAATACGACTTTCTTCTCTGGAAGAAGAAAACTCGAGTTTGCATTTGGAAACTCGAGTTTGCCCTTTGAGCATAGTGACAAACTCCAGTTTGGATAAACAAACTCGAGTTTGTGTCGCTGATTTTGAAAATCAAGTTGCTCGAATTTGTGAAATCTTATCGTTTGATCTTAATACTTCATATCATCACTCATTACTATTCCTAGCTATGTTTAATCAGTTTGCTAATGAGTTTTAGATGGTTTAGAGAATATTAAATGAAGATTTAGACAAAAGCAAAAAGTGATGTCAGCTCATTAAATGCAAAGTCCAGAAAACTTGCATTCTTTTGGACAATCATTTTGCACAAGTTGCAAAGGGATTAATGTTTCCTTTCCACATCCAGTAGCTGCTCTTCCAACGGATTAAAAGTCAAGAAGTCAACCATAAACTTCTGTGCAGCTGAATTAACCAAAGAGTAGAGAGAAGAAGAAGACCAAACCTTATGCTAATCCATTCTTAATGTTGGCAACAGTCATATTGAAGATTACAACGGTCATTTAATCCTCTCTTTGTATAAATAGAGTTGCATTCAATTCTTCTCAACAACCAATCTGCAAAAAATGAAATTCATTCAAGTTTCCAACTACTCTTTGAGTTTTCTTGTGTAAAGTATCTTTTGATACATTTGTACTTCAGTGTTTATCATTATCCACTCTTAGAGAGAGTTTCATTTATTGAAATAATTTATTGTAAGAATCTCAAGTCAAGGGGACTTGGAGATTGAGATATTGATTGGAACTTGTAAGGGGGAGTAAGTTCTAGTGAGAGAATTACTCTTGAGTTACAGAGTGTGTAATCAATTGAGATAGTGAAAAATCCCAGAAAGCCTGGGGACTGGACGTTGGTCAAGAGGTTGGATCGAACGAGTATAAATTCCTTGTGTCTTGCTTCTCTTCTCTATCCTCTGTCTAGTGTAATACCCTAAAATTTGACTTAGGGAAAATATCATAAATTAAGAAATAATACCTATTAAATAGGTGAATATGTGATATCAAATTTGTAGGAGAAAAATCTTTTGAAAATTAGAGTACCAAAATGATGAAAATGCCCTTGTAGGACATAAATAACTTAGGAAAATTGTGACAAATCCTGAGAGGTAGTAAAATAATTATTAAAATTGAGAGAATATATTTTCTCTAATTTTGGTAATTTAATAAATTATAAGCTTGGAAAAATTGTAAAATAACAATTATAAAGTATTTGGAGATCATAACTAACTCCATAATTATTGATATTTTACATGGGAGATAAAATAGCAATGTTAGTTCAGATTTTGAGAGGAACTAATTAGTTCTAGATAAGAAAATTATCAACAAATAATAAGTGATTGATTAAATAATTATTGGTTAATTATTTAAGCTTGAACAATGGAATAATTGTGATAAATTATGTAGAACTCTATAATTAGTGATTTATGGCTAGAAAATTAGCATAAATATGTTTGCTAATTAATTGGAAAAGATGCAGAAAAATAAATGAGATTAAATAATTTTAAGCCTAAATGCAAGAATGGACCAATAGGAAAATTTTGTAAAAAAGTTTTGTAAGAAAAATTATTAAATTATATAATAATTAATTAAAAAATAAAATAAAAATATATATAAAATATGTGTATGAGGGCCGACATCTTTGGGAGAAAAAGAAAAAGAATGAAATAGAAATGAAGGTGGAGTGTAGAAATAAAACACTTAATTAATTAAAGTAAAAGTAAAAAAGTAAATAAACACCGATAGAAATCGGATCCTATCTAGAGAACCAGGAACAAGATTTCTATAGTCAGTAAAGAATATGAAAGAGTGGATTTTTATCTTGAAGTAGACTGTTCCAGAAGTTAATTCCGGGATCGGTGGATCATTTTGATAATAAGATGAAATAGGGAAAATCTGAGAAAAAGGGAGATAGTCATAAAATTAGAATTTGAAGAAAATAAATTATAACTCAACATCTAGGAATGAGTTGAGAATTTCCTGGACATATGTGGAATCAGTGAATTATTGTCCAGAGGTTGATGTTTTCGAAAGTTCGTTCCGTAACCGAGCACGTTTTTCGAGAAACTTCGGCTGAACCGTTGGAACCCTGAATTGAATCAAAAATTAAGTTAACCTAGATACTTTTGAAGAGAAAGATAAGGTCTTCAAAGTTGTGATTCCATATTTCTAAGATTTTACAAGATTATGCGAATCGGACACCGATCGGAGAATTTTATTGGTACAGGATCAAAAAGCAAAAGCAAATATGACTCATTCTCTTGCTTTTTGAGAGGGTGCAGTTCGGCCAAGCATGGTATGGCCAAGGGAAAAGCTTCTAGAAAACCCTAATTTGCATGGTTAATAAGGAAGGGAAAATTACCAAAGTTGGAAGGGAAAAATTACCAAATGGGCACAATGTTTGCCTATAAATAGGCATGAGTTTCTCTTCATTCTTCACACCATTCTCTCTTGAGAATTTCAAAACATAGAGAGAGGTTTTAGAGAGAGGAGCTCTGGGGGAAAAAGCAGCGAAGCTCTGGGTAAGTTTTTCGGTACTTAAGCTTTCGTAGTTCTTTCGGTAGTTAGAGTAGAAGTGCTAGATTAATCTTTAATATTCCAAGTATGATTAAATATCATATGCTAGGGGTATTTTAAGTATGAATTTCAAAAATCATGATGGGTTCGGAGTTATGTCAAAATTTTGGAAGATTAGAGTTAAAATAGCGAAGCTCTGGCGAAATTCCGCCGATTAGGGGCATCAGGGGCAAAATGGTAATTTTTACCTAAAATGCTTGTTATGATGTAAATCATTAATCAAAATGATTATATTACGAAAATAATGTTGGAAAATGAGTTATGTTGAAATTTTAGAAGATTAGGGTCAAAGTAACGAAGTGCTGGCGAAATTCCGCCAATTAGGGGGTCAGGGGTAAAATGGTCATTTTGACTAAAAATGTTCGTCGTAGTGATAGATCCTTAACAAGTACGTTGTTATATTGATAGGATATCTCTGATAAGGTTCTGACCTACTGTCGTACCGTATTCCGCTAGAAATACCGACGACCGTCAACGAAGGTACGTTCGCGTACTGTAACACTAACTCTGATGTTTATTTTATGCATATACGTGATATGTGTATTATATGTGATAGATGTGTGATAGATGATGCCTTTATGTACTATTGGTGTAGGTACGTTCGCGTACTGGTAACCCTAACTCTGATATTTATGGTATGCGTGTATGTGCTATGTGTATTGTATGTTTATCTACTGTTGTTATGGTTGCTGGGTATTGGGATACGCTTGCCAGTGGCCTAGGTGCCGCCAGGATACGATTGTTAGAGGCCTATGTGCTGCCAGGATTCAAGAGGCCTAGGTGCCGCCAGGGTTACGCTGCAAGGGGCCTATGTGCCGCCAGGGTACTTACGTTTTGGAGATGCTTGTACTATGTGTTCTTATATTGTTGATGTTGTGTTTGTCTGTAGTCCATAGACTTTGTATGTAAATATGAGGTTAACCGTTACCTGGGGTCCGATTGCAATGGACCTCAGCTCTCCATATAGCTTCAGGGTCGGGAGGACCAAGGACCGAGGATAAAGACAAGCAAGCCGCGTAGAAGTTCCGGCTGAAGACTTCCTTTCGTTGTTCCGGCGGAAGCCTTTCTTTTCTCGTTATGTACTTTTGAACCACGCGGTTACTGTACCGCTGTTGTAACCAGCCAGACTTACGGCGTTTTATATATACATATCAGTTACTCAATCGCTCTGTTGCTCTACTCTGATGATTTTGAAATGATGTTTGATGAAAAAAAAATTATACTGCTTGTGAAATACGGGATGTTACATTTTGGTATCAGAGCAGTAGTCCTGGCATGAATTTAACGAAGTTATTACGGACAGTTTGGTGCCGAAGGCAAGGCTAGTCTACGTGGGTGTGCCAATTAGTCGCCGTGAACTCGGTGAGGCCCCCATGGTAGACACTTACCTGGCCATTCTGTTCGATTAACGGAGTTAGGTTCTAAGCCTTTTCAAAATTTGGAGCATGTTTTGAAAATGATTACTGATATAGCCCTGATTCGGTGTACCATTTCATCTCGGTATACCATTTTGAACCGGTATACTATCCTGAACCGGTGTACCACCCTTTGTCGGTGCATCACTCTAACCCGAAGCCGGTGAATTCATCACCTGTGCTTATATCGGTATCAGTCTCCGATACCTCTGATAACTCTGATAATCTCCAGTTTGTACTGGGAGGTGAATCTATCTTAGTACATGCAGTATTTGACTCATGTAGAACTTCCGAGACGTATCTCTGTACCCGTTTTCGAATATAGAGAACCAACGAGAATCTTGCGAAGGAAATGTTACGGGTGTCTGTTCGGTTGCGGTGTGAATACTAAGTGCGATAGAGTTTATGTGCGATATAGATACTAGTGTGATAAAATCTGCGATATGTTAATTGTCTTCCTTATATAACCAACGAAAAAGAACGCGACATGGTGAAACTAAGAGGAGCCGGAACTCCCAAAGGCCGAGGCAGAGGGCGAGGTAGACAACCTCGAACGATACTAGTAGTAAACCCTGAACAGCCAATTCAAGAACCAAATCAACCCCAACAGATTGCCTGGCAAGAGGTAGTGGCTGTAATGCGGGAACAAAGAGAGATGATAGAGGAACTTCGTGCAGAAAGGCAAGCAAGACACAAGGAGGAAGAACAATCTGAGAGTGAAGAAATGATAGACAATATATGTATTAGATGTTAGACACGTGTTCCGTATTTCTTAGTTATATTTGACCGTGATCATGTCGTTGAGTAGGAGGTATCTTATGTTGCCATGGTGTGTAGGCGCCATGGAAACATTTGAAGTATCTTGTGTTGCCATGGTGTATTCCATGGAGACATTTTGGTATTTGTGGTGTTGACCGCGGTGTATGGGAACCACGGAAAACACCATATATCAAAGTACGAAGTGACAAGATCTTTATGGTCAAACCAAAGCGAATTCTCGATCATCAAGAGGAGCGGCTGGCATACAAAGTAAATATCCGACGCGTGGAGTTCAAAGTCTGAATAGGACGAAGTTTAGATAGTACGAAGTTTAGAGGATAGAGTACAAATTTCGAGGACGAAATTTTGTTTAACGGGGGGAGAAATGTAATACCCTAAAATTTGACTTAGGGAAAATATCATAAATTAAGAAATAATACCTATTAAATAGGTAAATATGTGATATCAAATTTGTAGGGGAAAAATCTCTTGAAAATTAGAGTACCAAAATGACGAAAATGCCCTTGTAGGACATAAATAACTTAGGAAAATTGTGAAAAATCCAGAGAGGTAGTAAAATAATTATTAAAATTGAGAGAATATATTTTCTCTAATTTTGGTAATTTAATAAATTATAAGCTTGGAAAAATTGTAAAATAACAATTATAAAGTATTTGGAGATCATAACTAACTCCATAATTATTGATATTTTACATGGGAGATAAAATAGCAATGTTAGTTCAGATTTTGAGAGGAACTAATTAGTTCTAGATAAGAAAATTATCAACAAATAATAAGTGATTGATTAAATAATTATTGGTTAATTATTTAAGCTTGAACAATGGAATAATTGTGATAAATTATGTAGAACTCTATAATTAGTGATTTATGACTAGAAAATTAGCATAAATATGTTTGCTAATTAATTGGAAAAGATGAAGAAAAATAAATGAGATTAAATAATTTTAAGCCTAAATGCAAGAATGGACCAATAGGAAAATTTTGTAAAAAAATTATGTAAAAAAAATTATTAAATTATATAATAATTAATTAAAAAATAAAATAAAAATATATATAAAATATGTGTTTGAGGGACGACATCTTTGGGAGAAAAAGAAAAAGAATGAAATAGGAATGAAGGTGGAGTGTAGAAATAAAACACTTAATTAATTAAAGTAAAAGTAAAAAGTAAATAAAAACCGATAGAAATCGGATCCTATCTAGAGAACCAGGAACAGGATTTCTAAAGTCAGTAAAGAATATGAAAGAGTGGATTTTTATCTTGAAGTAGACTGTTCCAGAAGTTAATTCCGGGATCGGTGGAGCATTTTGATAATAAGACGAAATAGGGAAAATCTGAGAAAAAGGCAGATAGTCATAAAATTAGAATTTGAAGAAAATAAATTATAACTCAACATCTGGGAATGAGTTGATAATTTCCTGGACATATGTGGAATCAGTGAATTATTGTCCAGAGGTTGATGTTTTCGAAAGTTCGTTCCGTAACCGAGCACGTTTTTCGAGAAACTTCGGCTGAACCGTTGGAACCATGAATGGAATCAAAAATTAAGTTAACCTAGATAATTTTGAAGATAAAGAGAAGGTCTTCAAAGTTGTGATTCCAGATTTGTAAGATTTTACAATATTACGCGAATCGGACACCGATCGGGGAATTTTAACGGTACAGGATCAAAAAGCAAAACCAAATATGACTCATTCTCTTGCTTTTTTAGAGGGTGAAGTTCGACCAAGCATGGTATGGCCAAGGGTAAAGCTTCTAGAAAACCCTAATTTGCATGGTTAATAAGGAAGGGAAAATTACCAAAGTTGGAAGGAAAAAATTACCAAATGGGCACAATGTTTGCCTATAAATAGGCATGATTTTCTCTTCATTCTTCACACCATTTTCTCTTGAGAATTTCAAAACATAGAGAGAGGTTTTAGAGAGAGGAGCTCTGGAGGAAAAAGCAGCGAAGCTCTGGGTAAGTTTTTCGGTACTTAAGCTTTCGTAGTTCTTTCGGTAGTTAGAGTAGAAGTGCTAGATTAATCTTTAATCTTCCAAGTATGATTAAATATCATATGCTAGGGGTATTTTAAGTATGAATTTCGAAAATCATGATGGGGTAGGAGTTATGGCAAAATTTTGGAAGATTAGAGTTAAAATAGCGAAGCTCTGGCGAAATTCCGCCGATTAGGGGCATCAGGGGCAAAATGGTAATTTTTACCTAAAATGCCTGTTATGATGTAAATCATTAATCAATATGATTATATTACGAAAATAATGTTGGAAAAGGAGTTATGTTGAAATTTTAGAAGATTAAGGTCAATGTAACGAAGTGCTGGCGAAATTCCGCCAATTTGGGGGTCAGGGGTAAAATGGTCATTTTGACTTTCCGCTAGAAATACCGACGACCGTCAACGAAGGTACGTTCGCGTACTGTAACACTAACTCTGATGTTTATTTTATGCATATACGTGATATGTGTATTATATGTGATAGATGTGTGATAGATGATGCCTTTATGTACTATTGGTGTAGATACGTTCGCGTACTGGTAACCCTAACTCTGATATTTATGGTATGCGTGTATGTTCTATGTGTATTGTATGTTTATATACTATTGTTATGGTTGCTGGGTATTGGGATACGCTTGCTAGTGGCCTAGGTGCCGCCAGAATACGATCGTCAGTGTCCTAGGTGCCTCCAGGATACAGTTGTTAGAGGCCTATGTGCTGCCAGGATTCAAGAGGCCTAGGTGCCTCCAGGGTTACGCTGCAGGGGGCCTATGTGCCGCCAGGGTATTTATGTTTTGGAGATGCTTGTACTATGTGTTCTTATACTGTTGATGCTGTGTTTGTCTGTTGTCCATAGACTGTGTATGTAAATATGAGGTTAACCATTACTTGGGGTCCGATTTCAATGGACCTCAGCTCTCCATATAGCTTCAGTGTCGGGAGGACCAAGGACCGAGGATAAAGACAAGCAGGCCGCGTAGAAGTTCCGGCTGAAGACTTCCTTTCGTTGTTCCGGCGGAAGCCTTTCTTTTCTCGTTATGTACTTTTGAACCACGCGGTTACTGTACCACTGTTGTAACCAGCCAGACTTACGGCGTTTTATATATACATATCAGTTACTCAATCGCTCTGTTGCTCTACTCTGATGATTTTGAAATGATGTTTGATGAAAAAAAAATTTATACTGCTTGTGAAATACGGGATGTTACATCTATCTTTGTTTTAGTGCTTGAAAACAGAGCATTTAGAAAAGAATTTTATAATCCCCAATTCACCCCCCTCTTGGTGATTAAGCTCCACTTTCATGTTGGTGTTGTGGAATTTTCTTGTTATGGTGGGCGGTTTGTTCTAAGTAAACAAGACCATCGACAACTATACGCCGGTATGAGACATCCAAATATAGAGTGCAAGGTCGTCCTCCCTGTGGAGTGTGAGAAGGTTCACCAATAAGTACATCTGGAGGGTGAAAACTTTCTTTGCTGTTGGGGAAGGCTAGGGATTTTTGGGTTGTACGTTCCGTATTTTCCTTCTCTTGTATCATAATTCTCATTTCACCCCGTACTTGTTCCATAATCTCATCTCTGAGGGACTCTCAAATTTTTGCTACAAGCTGAGAACTAGGGTTGTCATCGTCATGTGAACAACATGAACGCTGTCCAAAATATTTTGCGACACTAACTCCCCTTGTCTCCCCTCGAACATGATCAAGGTAATATGGCTTCCCAATCGTCGTTGACCAAATGTCCATCCGTATACCTGGCGTGTATGAACCTTGGCTGCTCTGCTCCTTAAGTGCATCCTGTATCATAAGATTTTTCATAAATAATATCTAAACTCTTATAATATGAAACAACTGAGGCTATTTAATACGTCTAATTTAACTACTTACAATCTTTGAGGCAACCTCAGCAACATCTTCATTGATGTATTTCTCATCCTTCATCCTCGCAACTTTCCATTTTTTGTGACGAGGAGGACGATCAGGGGCCTGGATAACAATGGAAGGATTGGCCTAGGCAGCTTCCTTCATTCTCTCTAACTCTTCTTCCATCATCTTCCGTTCAAGCTTTTTATAGCCACCTCTAGACATGCAATGCGAATACTTATTTCTCGCTTGCCTCTCTTTATTGGCTTGAATTTTTTCCTGTGACACGAAAACAAATAAAACTGAGCCTACGATGTCAAGTAGATTCAACTAAAAGATAAGATATGAAAGAAATTTTACAAGAAATTCAGGATTTTGCCGTGACGCCACAAACTCCTTCCAGTCCTCTGGAGAAATGTAATCATAGTTCTTACATGGATCCTCGTTCCTCTTTGACCCTTGAATTCACTTTCTAGTGAGCTTGTTCTTAAAATCTTTCCAACGTAGACGAACTTCGCTCATCCAATGCTTGTTCATCGCCGTATTGTTGGGGACATCGTACGTTTGCTGCAAGGAAAAGAGAAGATAATTACATTTCAAGTAATAAGACTAAAGATACAAATGCAGATATATCGAAAGTGAGATACCAAAATTTGTGCCCAAATCAACTGCTTCTTTTTATCAGGAACCAACTTCCAACTAGAGTATACAATGTGAACTTTGCTTCGAGCTAGATAGCCTAAATAGCTAAAAAATTGTCTTCCTCTTTACCAATTGGATTCATATTGGCATCGAACTCCACATGCGGCCTCTTTCTTTGACTGTTACGACGTGCAATTGGCGCACCCATCTTTGTGCTACCTCTACCCCTTCTCACAACGGGTTCATCAACTCTATCACCTGATGACTCGTCAGAGCTGGACATATTCCTATTCATCAAGGACAAATCAATGTTAGATAGGTTATTAAGTAATAAACAAATTAATAAAATGAACAAACAAGTTATACCACAACAAAAATAATATAGAACTATTTCATAACTGAAGATCTTACTTTATATGGTTTCCCATATTCCTTCACAATGATCCTTTCTTACAGCATATTCTTCATCATCTACCAATTTTACTTCACGTGCTGTAGGTGGATTTGTTGTGAAAGGGAGTGTATCGTCAAGGTTCAAGGATTCTTCACGATACTTCTGTTTTTTACTTTGAAGTACTATGGACATTTTTTTATTTGCAGGGTCTGTAACATAAAACACTTGTTTCGCCTGGCTTGCTAGAATAAATGGCTCATCTCTATGACCAAGTCTTTGAAGATCAACTGAGACAATTTCAAATTTAGGATCTATGACAACAACATTATTGCTAACCCACTTACATTTCAATAAAGCAACTTTGAACTTGTTGTAGCTCATCTCCCATATTTCTTCAATAACTCCATAATAGGCCATTAATGCTAACACCGGGTTTTTTTGTCTTCCGAACTCAAAAAGTGCATGGATTCAGCTTCAACCATCACCCCACTATTTTGCACAGAACTTTTGTCATCTTGGTCTTTTGTGTAGAAAGAATATTTGTTTATATCGTAACCGCTCCATGTGATGACCTGAAAAGAAGGCCCCCAGGCTAACCACTCGATTGTACCCGACACACTGGTCTCGTGCAATACCGTCTCCTCGAACCACTTTATGAATGTCTTCTTTTGCTCATTAGCTATTTGCATGTCATTCTTCCTTGGATTCATATTCTTCAAACTCTTTCTATGTTCATCAATGTATGGTTGAACTTCTTCCATATTATTCAAGATGTACAAGTGTGCTTGCAATACCTCTTCACGAGGCATATTCTTCAGTTTGATTCCTCGAGTTCCCTCGCTTATCCCCTCGTCATGCTGAGATTGTATCGTCTCCCCTGATAGATAATCTTTGCAGAATTCCATAGCCTCTTCAACTATATATCTCTCAACTATTGAGGCTTCCGGTCGATAAGGATTTTTAGAATACCCTTTTAAGATCTTCATGTATCACTCGAAAGGTTACATACACCTTAGGTAAACTGGACTGCAGAGCCTTACCCCCCTTACCAAGTGCACTATCAGATGCACCATTATATCAAAAAATGCAGGAGGAAAATGTATCTCTAGTTGGGACAAAATAATATAACCCTCATTTTCCAATTCATCCAACTTTTCAATGTCAATGACTTTGTTACAGATAGCATTAAAGAAAATACTCAATTTTGTTATAGTGGTTCGCACTTCATCTTTAATAATGCCTCTAATAGCTACTGGTAATAGTTGTTGCGTCAACGCATGATAATCATGAGACTTCATTCCTACTAACTTCAAATTGTCCATTGAAACACACCTTCTCAAATTAGAAGAATATCCTTGTGGAATCTTAATGTCATATAGACACCCACACAAACTTTTTTTCTCCGCTTTTGATAGTGTATGAGCTGCTGGTTCCATGTATGCCCTCTTACCATCTTCCACTACTTGTGGATGTAACCGTTCTCTTATTCCCATATCAACTAGGTCTAGTCTCTCATTAATTACATCCTTAGTCTTCCCTGGTATGTGCAAAAGAGTACTGATAAGGATATCGTAAACATTTTTCTCCACATGCATCACATCGAGACTGTGTCTCACATCAAGACTACGCTGAAAGTGGAGCTTGAATCACCAAGAGGGGGGTGACTTGGGGATTCTCAAATTCTTTTCGGAATGCTCTGTTTTTCAGATAAGATGTAGAAGTAAAACAGAGTATAGAGAAGATAAGCAAGACACAAAGATTTATACTGGTTCGGTCCAACTAATTGACCTACAGCAAACGTCAGGATTTTAACATCCTGTATAAAACATTACTATGTACTCTGAAGCTTAAGTTAGCAACAAATAATCATCAAAACTATAACTAACATTGAGATGGAAGGAAATACTCACAACTCATTGGGATTTACCATTCCCAATTCTCTTCTAATGAAATTAAATTGTTCTTTGGCTAAGGGCTTTGTAAAGATATCAGCAAGTTGTAAATGTGTGGGGATGAACATCACTTTGTTATCTTTCTTTTGCACATGATCTCTGATAAAGTGATGTCTCACATCAATGTGCTTTGTTCTTGTGTCTTTGAATGGATTTTTCGCAAGGCTGATTGTGCTAATGTTGTCACAAAGGATAGGAATCTCTTTCAAGTGAACTCCCAAGTCAGATAATTGTTGTCTTAGCCACAGGACTTGAGCACAGCAGCTTGAGACAGCAACATACTCGGCTTTGGTTGAGGATACAGCCACGGTGGTTTGTTTGTTGCTAAACCATGATACTAGTGAACCTCCAAGAAATTCACATTGTCCTCTAGTGCTCTTTCTATCAGTCTTATAACCAGCGTGATCAGAATCTGAGTATGCAACCAGGAATTCTTGTTGACCCTTTGGAAACCAGAGACCAAGCTCCTTTGTATCTGAAACATATCAAAAAATCATCTTCACATGCTCAGCATGTGATACCTTCGGTGCAGATTGGAATCTTGCACACATGCCCACACTGAATTGAATATCATGTCTACTTGCTGTCAAGTAGAGAAGTGAGCCAATCATCCCTCGATATTTGGTTATGTTGAAATCTTTTCCTTTCTCTTCATCAGCATCTAGAGAAGCGGTAGAGCTCATAGGTATATCAGCACCGTTGAAATGCTCCAGCCCAAACTTCTTGAGCAAATCCCGGAGATATTTTGTTTGTGAAATAAATATTCCATCCTTCCGTTGTTGGATTTACAGACCGAGAAAGTACTTCAATTCTCCCATCATTGACATTTCGAATTCACTCTGCATTTTCTTTGAAAATTCTTCACACAGAGATTCGTTAGTAGAACCAAAAATGATATCATCTACATATATTTGCACAACCAATATTTCATTAAGCTTGTTATTTTTAATAAAGAGTGTTGTGTCAGCTTTTCCTCTAATGAATCCTTCCTCTAAAAGGAATTTACTTAATCTTTCATACCAAGCTCGTTGAGCTTGTTTAAGACCATATAATGCCTTTTTGAGACGATAAACATGATCAGGATGATGTTCATTTTCAAAGCCAGGAGGTTGTTCTACATAGACTTCCTCTTGTATAAAACCATTTAAAAATGCACTTTTAACATCCATTTGATAGAGTTTGATTTCTTTGATGCAAGCAAAGGCTAAAAGTACGCGTATTGCCTCCAATCTAGCCACTGGAGCATACGTTTCCTCGTAATCAATTCCTTCTTCCTGATTATAGCCTTTGGCAACAACTCTAGCCTTATTTCTGACTATAATCGTAGATTCATCACGTTTGTTCTTGAATACCCATTTAGTGCCGATGACCGGATGGTCCTTAGGCCTAGGTACCAAGTCCCAAACCTGATTCCTATCAAATTGATGTAACTCCTCTTGCATTGCTATCACCCAATCATTGTCTGAAAGGGCTTCATCAATTTTAGAGTGTTCAATTTTTGAAATAAAAGCAGAAAATGTAACTTCGTTTAAAGTTATGCTTCTTGTCCTCACACCTTGATTAACATCACCTATAACTTGGTCTAAAGGATGATTCCTTATGAATCTCCAAGCTCTAGGTTGAGGTTGATCAGGATTTTCTATATTATTTTGAGGATGAACTTCAAAAACATTTTTAGAACTTTCAATAGAAGCAGGAGTGGTTTTTGAATAGAATTGATTTTTCAAAGTATTTTCATCACCATCATCATCCAAAGACACATTAGATTCACAGAACACAACATGTATAGATTCTTTAACAATACGAGTACGAGTATTAAAAACTCTAAATGCCTTACTCCTATTCGAATAACCCAGAAATATACCTTTGTCAGCTTTGGAATCAAATTTTCTCAAGTTATCCTTACCATTGTTGTGGATGAAACACTTACATCCAAACACATGTAGATGACTCAGGTTTGGCTTTCTTCCTTTGTACAGCTCATAGGGAGTTTTGTTCAGCTTCTTTCGGAGATAGGCTCGATTTGATATGTAGCAGGCCGTACTCATGGCATCAGCCCAAAACACTTGAGAAGTTGAGTTCTCATTTAACATTGTTCTAGCCATCTTGGTTAGAACTCTATTCTTTCTCTCCACAACTCCATTTTGTTGAGGGGTCCTTGGGGCTGAGAAATTGTAATCAATGCCTAAATTGTCACAAAATTCACTAAAGGCTTGATTTTTGAATTCTCCACCATGATCGGTCCGAATTCCTGAAATTGAAAAGCCTTTCTCGTTTTGGAACTTCTTGGCAAAAGAAACAAATTGATCAAATGTTTCATCTTTAGATGAAAAAAACATAGTCCAAGCAAATCTAGAATAGTCATGAACTATAACCAAAGTATAAAGATTTCCACCAAGGCTTCTAACTCTTGCTGGTCCAACTAAATCCATATGAAGTAGTTGAAGAGGTCTAGAAGTTGAAATCTCATTTCTCAATTTAAAAGAGGATTTAGTTTGTTTTCCTTTTTGGCATGCATCACAAATCATATCATTTTTAAAACGGTCAAGTTGGATCATATTGACATGAGCTAGACGCTTGTGCCATAACCAACTATCATCCAAGTTACTAACAAAACATTTTTGAAATGTAGAGCCATCTCTAGAGATGTCACGAGTGTAACAATTCCCTTCTCTAGGTGCTCTAAAAATCGCTTTTGATTTGATATTATCTAACGAAAGAATATCCTTACTAACTATCAAGCATTCCTCAGAATCAAAGATAACTAAGTTACCTTTGTCAGTACTTTGGCTTACACTGAGGAGATTGTGGCAAATTCCTTCCACAAGATAGACGTCTTTGATTTGTGGTCCATTGTTGTTTCCAACTTCACCAATTCCAGCAATTCTTCCAGATTGATTTCCACCAAAGATTACTTTGCCACCATCCTTATGCTTGATTGCAGCAAATTTGGACTGATCTCCCGTCATATGTCTTGAGCATCCACTATCAATATACCATTTGTTGGATTTTGATGCTCTTAGACACACCTATTTATCATCCTCATATTGTTCTTCTTGAGAAACTAGACATATATTTTTCGTTTCTTCCTCTTCAGCTTCATCCTCATCGGATGAACTATCTCCCCAAATTCCCGAGACATAGGCTTTCTTCTTGTATTTATTGAACTTCTTCTTTTCTTTGTCCTTGTTCTTCAGTTGGGGACACTCCGACTTGATGTGACCGGGATTTTCACATTCATAGCAGATAATAGGCTTCTTTGCCTCAGTGCTGGTGCTACCCTTGTTGAATCTTTTATGCCAATGTCCTTCCGCAAGAACTTTCTGAATCTTCGGACCATCATGCCTAGCTCTTCTTCTTCATCTTCTTCATCATCATCATATTTCTTGACTTCTTTGTCCGCCTTGAGAGCAATGCCTTTATTCTTGACATTTATCTCATCAAGTCCTTTTCTGAACTTGATCTTCCCTTCATATTCAGACAAGTTGTCGAATAAAGCTGCTACCGAGCTCATTGATTCACCACGGGATTCCTCAACGGCGGTAACCTTAGCTTCCCATTCTTTGCTAAGAATATTCAGAATCTTTCTTACTTGAACGGGTTGCTCGTATGTCTTGCCCAAAGCAGCAAGCTGGTTGATGAGATGGGTGAATCTCAGCTGGAAGTCAATGATGGATTCACCGGGCTTCATTTGAAGAAGATCATATTCGGTCATTAGAGTGTTGACTCTATTTTCTTTGACTCCGGTTGTTCCTTCATGAGCTATCTCCAAGGGATCCCACATTGCTTTTGCTGATGGTAGAGTACAAATACGAAAGTACTCTTGTTGACTTAAAGCACTTTGCAGCATGAGGATGGCTTTACTGTTGAGAGTGACATTTCTTCGGTCATTCTCATCATACTCTTCTTCTAGCTTTGGAGTTCGGACACCATCTTCGATTGTAGTTGGTTCATAGTCACCTCTTTCAAACACCCTCTAAAGACCATATTCACTAGCCATAACGAATACTTTGAATTTGGCCTTCCAGAAGGAGTAATGTTCTCCATTGAAACCAGGTGGTCTATTGATCGAAGCTCCATAAGGTAGAATTCCGTTCATAGTGATCCTTCTCGAGATGTTAAGCTCTTATGAGAAAACCAGGCTCTGATACCAAATGAAACTGGAGCTTGAATCACCAAGAGGGGGTGAATTGGGGATTCTCAAATTCTTTTCGGAATGCTCTGTTTTTTAGATAAGATGTAGAAGTAAAACAGAGTATAGAGAAGAGAAGCAAGACATAAAGATTTATACTGGTTCGGTCCAACTAATTGACCTACGTCAAGTCCCCAGACTCTCTGGGATTTCTCACTATCAAGATTGATTACACACTCTGCACTCAAGAGTAATTCTCTCTCTAGAACTTACTCCCCCTTACAAGTTGTAATCAATAACCCCAATCTCCAAGTCCCCTTGACTTGAGATAACTTACAAGATATGATTTACAATCAAGAAGACTCTCTCTAAGAGTAGATATGATAAACACTGAAGAATAAATGTATCAAATATACTTTAAAACAGAAAACTCAAAGAGTAGTTGAAACTTTAATGATTTTCGTTCTTGCAGAGGTTGGTTGTTGAGAAGACTTGAATGCATCTCTATTTATAGGTAGAGATCATTAAATGACCGTTATAAATCCTCATATAACCGTTGGAGTGATTAGAGGATGATTAGTGAAGGTTTTGGTCTTCTTCTCTCTCTACTCTTTGGTTGATCTAGCTTTTCAGAAATTCAGAGTTGACTCTCTGACTATTAATCCGTTGAGGAAGCAGTTTGCTGGATGTAGAAGGCAAACATTAATTCTTACAAAACGTGTGGAGAATGTTTGTCCAAAAGCAGCAAGGTTTCTGCACTCTTCATTTAATGTGCTGACATGCTTTATGCTTTTTGCTTAAACTCCATTTAATCCTGTCTAAAACCATCTGAAACTCACTAACAAACTGATTAAACATAGTTAGGAATAGTTATGAGTGATGATATAGAGTATTGAGATCAAACACAAACATTTCGCAAATTCGTTCAACTTGAAATTCAAATTCTGCGATGGAAACTCGAGTTAGTTCATCCAAACTCGAGTTTTCATGCTTCAGTGTTCTTTCAGAAAAATACCGAAACTCGAGTTTTCAATCCAAACTCAAGTTTTATCCTTTCAGATACAAACATCGCGATTTGGCATTTTGGACAAGCTTAGTGAACAGTGCAAAACTCGAGTCATTAAGTGACTAACTCGAGTTTTGGACTTTTAATGAGAAATTATGTTTAGGTCCAAAATCTCAAAACTAGAGTTTCCAAATCATAACTCGAGTTTTCAAATTTTCAAATTTAGCAGAGCTCTCTGCCTGGTCAGAACTCAAGTTTCCAAAACTTAACTCGAGTTTTCTCATTCGTTGAAAACTTTGGAAACTTCTCTGTAAGGTCGAAACTCGAGTTTCAAAACAAAAACTCAAGTTTTCTCTTTTATGAGAAAACATTGAAAAATATGGTCGATTTGAACACGAGAGTTTTTCACAAGGTCAGACATGAGCATTGTTCTCAGATGATGGGAACTCGAGTTTCCTATGGTCAACTCGAGTTTTCATGAACTATGAAAATCTTAGAGAATTCTCAGTAAAGTCTAAATTCGAGTTTCCTATGGAAACTGGAGTTTTGGTTTCTTTGAAAAGCTTGGTTTCTCTCTGTCTTGTCAAAACTCGAGTTTGCTTTGTTCGGCGAAAAACTTGAATGCTCTCTGTATGGCCAAAACTCGAGTTTTCAAATCCTAACTCGAGTTTTCCTTTCTTTGTGAAAACTTGAGCATTTCTCTGTTAGGCCAAAACTCGAGTTTCCAAACTGAAACTTGAGTTTGCCTTTGACAGTAAGTTTTCCAACTTACAAAGACAAACTTCAATCGTGTTTACAATTGTCCGTTATCATCAAAACCAATAGAGAACTAACATACACCAATATGGAAGATCGAAGAAAATTGATCTCTTCTTCCATATATTCTTCTCACCCGCAATCCTTTGCTGCTTACTCAATATGACATTGATATATATGTTTCAACCGACTGTAAACTTCCTCTCCAGTCAATGCCTTTGGAGCCGTTCTATGCTCTGGTAAGCCGTTAAAACACTTTCTTGACTTACGATATGGGTGGAACCGAGGAAGAAACCTCCCATGACCAAGGTAGACCATTTTTTTCCGTGCTTTAGTTGATGGAAGTTTGTGTCTGCTTCACATATTGGACATGCTTTATGCCCCTTCACACTGTACCTTGACAAATTTCTATACGCAGGAAAGTCGTTTATCGTGGTAAAAATCATTGCACGCAACTTAAATGACTCCTTCTTATATGCATCAAACACATCTACGCCTTCCTCCCACAACTTCTTCAAATCCTCAAACAAAGGCGCCAAGTACACATCAATATTGTTCCCGGGCTGTTTTGGTCCAGAAATCATCATAGAAAGCACCACGTACTTGCGTTTCATACGTAGCCAGGGAGGTAAGTTGTATATTACAAGGAGAACCGGCCACGCACTATGGGTGCTACTAAGAGTTTGATACGGATTGAAGCCATCTGTACAAAGCCCCAGCCGAAGATTTCTTGGCTCACTACCAAATTGAGGGAACATTTCGTCTATTTTCTTCCATTGCAGAGAGTCAGCCGGGTGCCGAAGATATTTTCTATCAGATATTCTCTCATCAGAATGTCATCTCAACTTCTTCGCCGTTGCTTCACTAGTAAATAGACGCTTAAACCGCGGTATTATTGGAAGATACCACAATGCCTTTAAAGGTTGCATTTTTGTTATCTTATCTCCAGAACCACCACCTTTCTTCACTTTGTATCGTGAAGTTTTACACTTCGGACAATTACTAATGCCTTCATACTCATTTCTGTACAATATGTAGTAATTAGGGAAACTGTGTATTTTTTTATACTCCATACCCATCTTAGACAAGATTTTTTTGGCCTAATACATACGATTTGGAAGTACATTATCATCTGGCAACATATCACACAACAATTCAAGCAGCGGCGTGAAACTGCTATAGGTCCGCCCACAATTTGCCTTTAAGTTGACCAAATGTAAGGTTCCAGTCAATCATGTATATTTAGTACACCCAGGGAACAAAAGTGTCTCTGCATCACTCCGGATGCTATCATATTCACACGATTGTGCAAAAGATTCTACCACAACATCATGAATCATTCTCTCCATTCCATCATCATCTACCTCAACTTCATTTTCATGGGACGCACTGGTACTTACTTCCTCACCATGCCATATCCACGTTTTGTATCGAAGGTTTATTCCATCACAAAGTAGGTGATCCCTTATATCAGCAATATCCCTTCGACTCCCATTTAAACAATTAACACATGGACAATAATAAATCCCATTTTTTGTAGCCACATTCCTTCTAGCAAATTCAATAAACTCTTCCACCCCATTCTCATATTCTTCACTAGTTGTCAAAGCATTCATCCAACTATGACCCATTTTATTACCACCTAAGACGTTTCCAATAACAGTCAAGTTCATAACAATTTCAAGAACGACATACTTTTTCTCAATCTTTAAAAAAAAATTCGGCAGCATTTTCGCTAAAAAGTATGACATCCCAAAATTTCAACAACCAACAATTTCAGCTTAATTGAACAAAACTTACTAACTAAGGCAATTCAGAACAATATTAGCTATTAAATCCAACAATTTCATCAACAAAGAGAACATTAGAATTATTCTTACCATCTAACATATACTTCAATGGTAATGGTAATGGCAAACCATGAAGCCATCACTTTTTTAATCAAGTTCATGTAGTTCAAATGGCTAATAATAAAGGAAAGACAAAAAAAAATTCAAGCACTGGATTAAAAACACTTAAATCAATAATGGTAAACCATGAAGACATAAGACAGAAGTGTTGTTCTCAATCAGAAAGAAGGTATCATATAAGGAAAATATATGGGTGTGTGAATTAAATGAAAGCAACTAACCTAATTTGAGAGCACAACAATTGGCTTAAAACCTTTGACCAAGATTTTCTCAGTAGGTAGTAAAAAAAGAAAAAGATGATTCTCCTTTAATCTCTTCTCGCCTATATCTGAATTATCAACATCAATTATCAGATTATAATGACCTAATGCAATAAAAATACGATTACATTAGCCAAAATTAATTTTTTTTAAAACATAGCTTATTCAAGTTCTATATTTAGGACCACAACCTCCAATTCCAACTTGATTAACAGCAATGAAACTATGTACCATTGCAAAAGCATGAGAAGAAAGAATGGATATGGCATGGTGAGGAAGTAACAAGTATACCAAAGTGGGTATGTGGTGCATATGTGTTAAGTGCACGGGATCTTGATAATCATGACGAAAATAAAAGAATCAAATTCCAACAACGATATGATTTTTAGATGTTGATAAAGTTAAATTAACCTACAATCACATTAAGACGAAACATAAAAGGTTAGATGACATCTAGCCACCACATAGTGTGTGCATATTAAGGAATTTCATTTAATACTGACATTGCAAACAACCAATAAAATAAGTTAGTCCCACAGGTAAGAACACGATTCATATGAAGTGGATTTCATTTCAGGTAGAAGATCTACTAAATCAAAGACAAAAAGAAGAGTAAAATAATGAGCAGGAATCCTCAAAAGCCATTAATTTAAAGCACCAAATACTATAATAATGCCAAAAAAATCCAATTTAATCTAAATATATATATCAAGAAAAACCCTCTAAGTCCCAAAGGCTCAGTGCCACCAATCAATACTACAGATTATGCATTGTTGATACCGAAATCCAATAGAGGTTTACTTTTAGCAAAAAAAAAAACAGAACTCAGAAAAGAGAGGACCGTCTTACCTAATCCATGGAAAATTTTGAAGAAACCCCTTCGAGGATGGTGTAATAAGTATTTTCCGATGATGAAATAGTTAATCAGACCAATTACTCGCAACCAAGAATAAACAAATCCTATAACATTAACTGAAACATTATACCTGTAATCATATTGATCAAAGAAAATCAGAGCTAGAAATTTCTAATGAAAAGAGGCACAGAGCAAATCATTAAGCATAAATTAACTGTACGCAAATCATGAAAAGGAATAGAAAAAGAGGGAGATTCTAACCAGAGTATTACCTGTGAGAGTGAAAAGTGGGTCTCAATTGCCGAAGACGAAGGAGACAGTGAAACGGCTTGGACTTGGGTTTGGGTTTCGGCCAAGACGGAGGAGAAGGATGCTCGGCACGACGCGGCGGAGACGGAGGCATGGCGAAGACGGAGGGAATTGAAAGGATTTCTATCGGGATTGAGAGGAGGAGTGTACGAGAGCTAGATAAGTTTGAGTTTGGTTAACTGTACGCGGCGGAGAGGGAGGAGCGAAGGCGTGGCTCGACGAAGACGAAGGAATAGGAGGCTCGATATGGTGGAGACGGAGGCGCGACAGAGGGGGAGGGTAACTGAAAGGATTTCTATTGGGTGAGAGGAGTGTGAGTTTCTATTGGCAATGAGAAGAGGCGTGTCGATTTTGAGGGATAAATGGGAATATTGGTGTCCTGAAATAATTTCAGGACGCCACAATTTTCATTTTGGCGACCTGAAAGTTCATGAGTAAATACCTTTTTTGGTCCCTCGAAAAACACATTTGACCCTTTTTGGTCCCTGAGTAAAAAAAATGTCATTTTGGTCCTTTTTAGGGACTAAAAATGACCTTTTTGGGAATTTCTGAGGGATTAAAATGTGCAAAAATTGATCAAAAGGACTAAAAGGGACCTTATTTTTCCATTTTAGGGACTAAAAGTGACTTATTTTTTTCAGGGACCAAAAAGGGCATCCGTGTTTTTTCCAGGGACCAAAAAGGGTATTTAATCAAAGTTCATTCAGGTTTTTAGGGACTAAAAATGACCTTTTTGGGAATTTCTGAGGGATTAAAATATGCAAAAAATTGATCAAAAGGACTAAAAGGGACCTTATTTTTCCATTTTAGGGACTAAAAGTGACTTATTTTTTTTCAGGGACCAAAAAGGGCATCCGTGTTTTTTCCAGGGACCAAAAAGGGTATTTACTCAAAAAAAAATCAATAACAAAAACACCCACGACGCCAAACAATTTATTCCCATATTCCCATGGCGCCAAATATTTTCCCAGATGTTAGTCGTCCTGAAACAATTTTAGGACGCTCAAAATGAATTTTATTCCAAAAAAAATTAAATCTTGAATATATTGGCAATTTTTTAATTTTGGCGACCTGAATTTTATTCAGGTCGCTAATTTATGAATTTTGTCGTCATGATTCAAATTCAGGATGCCAAAATTGAAAAATTGGCATCCAGAATTTTATTTAGGTCGCCAATTTTTTTTAAAAAAAATTCAATAACAAAAACAACCACGGAGCCAAACTTTCTCGTATTTTCCCAAATTTTAGTCGTCTTGAAACAAGTTTAGGACGCCCAAAATGAATTTTATTCCAAAAAAATTAAATCCCATGCCGCCAAACAAAAAATTCTCATATTTCCCATGGCGCGAAACAATATACCCAGATGTTAGGCGTCCTGACAAAATGTTAGGACATCAAAAATCAGTTTTACGAGTCCTAGACTATAATTCAGGATGCTCAAAGCTCAACTTCCTTGCAAATAATTACAAGAATGCCACTGCCTTCATTATGTACTTCCTATTTTTAATAAGGACATCTTTTAAGGTAGTAATATCCAATTTTTGTAGTTGTGGACCATGGGGAAACCACCCGCAATGGGTTAGTATGTGTTTGTATGATGCTAAAAGACAATGGACGCGGCTTCTCTCTTTTGTTGTTTGTATAGAGAGAGAGAGAGAGAGAGAGCTTCTGGATGGCATTTCGAATCATCATCGTCTTCTTCGTGATCACATGTTGTATATTTCTTGGATGAACAGACTAGAGCACATATGTCTTATTAATGTTTGGATATAACGAGAGTTTCGAGATGTGATTTAATATGATTCTTGCTTTTTCACCTTTATTCAGAAGAAACCCTCCTTCGATCATTCGGATCCTGCTTCTATACATACACTTGTACCAAATATTATTGTTTTTAACTTTTAATACTGGATTCTCAAATGACCTCACCTTGATATTTACGAGAGGAGTGAATGAAGAAGGTATGCGCTTTGATCTTTATTTTCTACGTTGGGGAAGCAAATGAGAATTTGAAGGTAATTTAACATTTTTAAGCTTATTTGGTCCTCCTTAATAATTTCAATTTTTATGGTCCTTCTAATCAAATATTATTTTATCTAGGTCCTTTATTTTAATTCTCCCAAATAATAAAGACAATTTATGTCATCTATAAATTTAATAATTCAATAATAATTTAATAATGATAATTCTAGTTATTATCAGTAATCAAATCTCTTTTGGTGTGGTTTACTCTTCTTTCATTGATGTTGTTGTAACCCAAGAGGGATAATTTAGAGGGGCAAACTTATCTTTCAAATTTTCCTTTGTGCAAGTGAACCTTGGTTCCTGCAAGAAATTGACTTCCTGAAAAAATTGTCCAACCATTTGTAAGAAACACTCTCTGACATTTTCTTTTCCCACCTTGGATTTTCTCCCTACCAAATGGGCCCTTAAAATAAGAATCACCTATTTTAAAGAAGAAATATAATTATAAAAAAATTTCAAAGAAGAAATATAATTAACAGTTGCTGTCATTTTCTGAACTGTTAATAACTTATTGTGATATTTTTTTGGTAATTATATTATTTCCTTTAGACATCATAATGATTTTCCTTAGAATTAAGTGTATTGAAAACAAGAAAATTAAAAACAAAAAATCATAAATTTGAGACTTTTCTCAATTTTTATAATTGTAACATTGCAAATTATTTGTTCTCAATCTTCTTGGATTAAAATTTTTTGTGATAAATTCTCAATCTTCTTGGATTAAAATTTCTTATTTTATATTTTTTTATTTGTTAATGTTTTTAGGCATAATATGGTGCCTAAAATCAATCAACATAATCAAATATATAAAATTATAAACTTAAACTATAGTCCCTACGTCACATAATATAAGTCACTTCTAAAAGAATTATTTTATTCATAATAGAAGTCACTTCAAGAATAATCAATGTTCGTTGATCAATTTTGCCCATACTTAAATGTGACTTTTTGTATTTCTATTTGTCCTTCAAAATATTAGCAAAGTTACAAAATTTTTAATTTAAGATAGATTTAATGAATTAGCTACTATTTTTTATTTATTTAGGTGAATACTGAATTAGTTAAAGTGGTTTATATTGAGGAGAGGAGAAAATAACAATTAAACAGTTAAACTAGATGTCACTGCACACACATATATAGTCATACACTCAAGGTTGTCAAACTCACAAGTTTAAGCAAACTCGTGACAGTGACGTAAACTCGTATCGTGAACTCAAATCGTAAATTCGTAAGAGTTTACTTTTTTCATAAAATAGGTATTAATAGTGTATAATTAGATAATTAAAATATAAAAAATGACAACAATTTGATTTAAATATTTTTTAAATCTAAATAATTGAAATTAAATATATCAACATTCCTAATTTATTATAGGGTTAAGGTGAAAAAATACACATGTGCCTTTGTCAGAGGAGCGCCCAGTAACAAGTGTTTTTTTTAGGACTATGTGGTTAGAAAATAGGAGCAAAAGTCACAGTAACCGTTAAAGGGATGGACGTTGACTGTTAACTTGGAAGGTTTGACTTAAATTAATGACGTGGACGCTGACTAGGAGTGTGTAGCAAACAAGTGGAATCTTAATGGTTGAGTAATTGATGACTTCGAAAAAGAATAATTTATTTATCTAGAAAAAATATAATTTAGGGTTCGAACTGTGTGGACTAATTGGTATTTGGATTGGACCCTGTCGGAGGATTTGTAGGATAACAAAATTGCAGCGGCGGCATCAGTGGATGAAGAGCTAGATAGGATATTAGCTAAGGATTAAGGGCTAGTTTATTTTTGAATGGTTGCTAGTGTTTATCAAATAAAAATAAAAATTGCAGCGGCGCCCATTCGGAAAATGCAGTTTCAAAGAAGCATAGAGCGGTTGTTGCCAAAGTACCAGTTGAGGGTTATGTTCTCAGTGCTGACGACAATGGCGTAGGAATTTGGGTTTATGTTTAAAAGGTCTTTGGCTAAATCGATGGAGATTAAGCCTGCACTGCAACCCATTCCTCCAAGATTGAAACTTTAATTTTTATGTTGGTTCTGAGTTTGTAGTGGTTGATGATCATGGCGGAGAGAGACGGAGTTGGGTGAACAAGCTGCAATTCACAATGAAAATATCAATATCTCTTGGTTTAACTCTGGTTTTCTCTTTCATGTTCAAGTTCGGCGGTTTAGACATAATCCCTCTGGGCAAGTAAGTTTCATCTCCTAAACCGAACTGAGTCGCGATTCTCGTCTGTAATTGAAGGGTTTCCGTCTTGAAATCAGATCTCCATTTGCTGTAACTCTTTTTTCTTCGACTACTCCCTCTCTTCGCGTCGACTTCACCTTCGTCCTTAATCGAGCCATTGTGCTCTGCATTCTTCTCGTCGTCGCTTACCTTATCTCTCCGTTCTTAGTTGATTCGTGCGTTCTTCATCCCAGGTAAGGTTTCGTTAAGTTCAATGCCAAGTTCTTCATCTCGTTAAGTTTAATCCAATATTCATTTTCAATTAAACACGGAAGCAGTTTGGAGATATAATAGTTAACCTAAAAAAGATAGGAGAAAGTGTTGCAGAAAGACGATCGGTGGGAGAGAGGGCGAGGCAGTGAGATCTACTCATGCATCCCAGGTTCTTACATTCTGGTAACCACCATTATTTTCTTGTTAATTCTAAGTTTGTTTTCGTTTTTTTTTCGAGTTTGTTTTTCTCTCGGATTCGCCAAAAAACAATATGACGAGATATACTGGTTCGTTTTCCGGTTTGTAAAAAGCAATTTTTTTTTCTTCAGATAAATAAATCATTCTTTTTCCAAGTCATCAATTACTCAACCATTAAGATTCCACTTGTCTTCTACAAATTCCTAGTCAGCGTCCACGTCATTAATTTAAGTCAAACCTTCCAAGTTAACAGTCAACGTCTATCCCTTTAACGGTTACTGTGACTTTTGCTCCTATTTTGTAAATACATAGTCACTTTTGCACAAAAAAAAAATACTTGCTACTGGGCGCTCCTCTGACAAAAACACATGTGTATTTTTGCACCTTAACCTTTATTATATTTAATAAATAAATTTCTATAAAATTCATATATAAAGCAGTTGAGGATGACAAAATTTAAAAATTAACACAAGTTTGTAAGCTGGAAGCGTGAAAACTGTAAATTCGGTGTGTAAACTCGTGAGTTTAACTGAGTTTATAGCTGACACGAGTTTACTAGAGACTCAACTCGATTTAGTAAAGTAGAAACGTAAAAACAACAGTAAACTCGAAGAGTGAACTCGCTAGTTTGACAATAATACATATACTCATACATTTAATTTTGTCTTTGTTTTTTTCCCGCTCAAATACACTCATTAATTTAATTTCCAACAATTTAAGATACTATTTTTGTCGATAAGTGATTTAAGATCCTATTTTTAATCAAAGGCAAGGCCCCAATATCTCTTTCCAATCAATATCAATCAATATAGTATTTTTGACGATAAGTGATTTAAGATACTATTTTTAATCAAAGACATTGCCCCAATATCACTTTCCAATCAATGTCAATCAATCAATATTGATATAAATATTTGTAAATATAAAATTTAGTGGTAGTTGTAACTTGTAAGTCGTAATGTTCACGGACCGTTTCCCTGCCCATCAAAAGATAGATAGGGGCCGCTCAATCTCTTTGGACCCTTCAGAGCTTATCTAAATGGTCTATAGATCTAATATTTTTACCTTTTTTTAAAAAAAAAAACAAAAATCTTTTAATAAATAAAAAATGTAAAGTAAAAATAATTTCTTAACTAAAATATTTTTTTTAAAAAAAATATTCCCCAAGATATGACAATGAATGGAACGTAATTTCTATAAGTATCTTAGTTTCCGGTATTCACACTTTCTAAAAGATTTCTCAAAATTTATTTATTAAGAAAGTTAACTTTTCCACAAGTTTATATATAACTTTCTTGTTCAATTTTTTCCCGAAAAGTTGAAACTATCTTTTAAAGATAAATAAATTTTTTATGTTAAAGAAATAAATACCTTTACTTTTTGGCATCATGTTTAGATACTTTAATATTTTTAAAGGAATAATCACACACGCAACTCATTATAACTCTTCTGATATAGGTGAGAAAATTCACACACAACACACTCGTGAAGGGTTGTGTGTGTCTTTCTCTACGTAAAGAAAAAACTTGCAGTAGTTTCTCTACAAATAGTTTAATTACAAAAAGATATTTTTTGAAAATTAGTAGTATAAATTATTTTGAAGTACGACTTCAAGTTTCTTGAAGAAGTTATACCTCCCATATTTTTCAAAGAAAGTTGAACTTTTTTTTTTTTTTTTTTAAACTAAACGTTTTAGTACTTTTTAGGTGAATGATGAGTTACTGCTGTTTCTAGGGAGTTCTATTGCCCATACCCTTCTACGCCCTCTTCTATATAAACCCTCACATTCTCCATCATGAGGCACTCACTACTCATACCGCCAAGCAATTTCCAAAGCAAAGATTTCATCATCAAAATCATTTGAAGCAACGTATCCTTTTTTGTTTGAGAAATCAAGATGGCCGGTCTAGTGAAGTTCGCTTGCGTGGTGGTGATGTGTGTGACTCTGGTGGGTGCCCCATTGGCTGAAGCCATCACATGTGGTCAGGTCGCCAGCACCGTAGCGCCTTGCCTTGCTTACCTCCAGAGGGGCGGCGCTCCTTCCCCCGGCTGCTGCAATGGCGTCAGATCCCTTGTCGGGGCGGCCCGCACCACCGCTGACAAGCAGACCGTCTGCAACTGCCTCAAATCAACCGCAGGTCAAATCCCTGGCTACAATGATAAGAACGCTCAGGCCCTTCCTGGTCTGTGCAGGGTCAACATCCCCTACAAGATCAGCACCTCCACCAACTGTGCCAGGTATCTGTATATATATATTACTCCTTTTGATCTTATATTTGTTAGTTATTGGTAAAAATATGTGTGTTGCTTTTTTAAGATGTTCTCTTTAATCATTTAGAAGGATTGGAGGTAGTATAAATTTAAAAAGTAAACTAGAATGATATCTTACATTTAAGATAAAAGTAAACCCCCAATTGCTAATTTCTATATTTTCGACTAGAAAGAGGATTTCATTATGCTTTTAAGTACAACACAGAAATATATACTTTTTATTTAATGCAATTTAAACACGCACGCACGTACAAACATGTCAACATGGAGCAGAACTCGATACCTCATCCAAGTGCGATAGGTTGAGTTGAGTCACCTAGCAGCTGGTAGTATAATTATGAAATTGTTATGTTGTAAGTTAGTGATTTGTTTTAGTTTACTGGAACTGACATGCTTAATTAATCTGTGGTGATTGCAGCATCAGGTTCTAAATGCCATGGGATGATCATGAAAAGAACAGCGACAAGAATAAAGGAGGACCACCTATCTATAAGGCTCAAGCTATATGAGTCTAGTTTTAATTGTCTCCCCATGAATAATTCTATATGTTTAATTTAATCACGCGTTCTAGTTTTATTTGTGATCAATATATGGACTAGTTTGGTTGTTTCGTGTATTAATCACATAATAATTATATTTCATCATCGTTTGATATTGTTGAAGATAGGAATTGAATTTGAATTATTGTTAGTAGATTAGAATAAGTTCACTAGAAAATGAGAATATTTAAAAGGTTGTTACCTACTATTATGCCCAAGTTGTTAACCTTTGCTGGTATAAATTTACCTCATACAAGAGGAAAAATATGAATGAATGAATGAACAAATGAATGAAAAAGAGGAAATACTTCTCTTAATTAAATTTTAACATGGTATCAGACCCACTCTATGAATGAATAAATGAATGAATAAGAGGAAATACTCATTTGGATTGAGTTTTAACAGATATGTTCGTTTCTTTTCCTAGCTGTTAATTAATTAATTATTATCGTGATCGATGGATGTGTAATATCCAGATAAATAAAATAGTCATTTCTGATAAGTAAATTTGTGGTCTCAATTTCTGTGTTATATTTATCGTATTTATGAGGGAAAAATATCTTGAAACTTAGGGAAAAAGAATAAAAAGTCAAAATGACCAAAATGCCATTGGGAGCGTATAAAGATCTAGGAAAATTATGAAAAATCCTAGGAGGCAGTAAAATAATTATTAAAATTAAGAGAGAATATTGTCTCTAATTTTAGTAATTTAATAAATTATCACCTTTGAAAAATAAAAGGGGAAGAAGCAAAAAGTATTATAATGACTAAAATGCCCCCGTAAATGTTAATATAATGCATGAGACATGAAAACACTAATGTCAGTGCAAAAGTTATGAGGTAAGAAGTTATTCTAATTAAGAAAATTGTCAAGGATTACTGAGTAATTAATTAAGTAATTATTGGCTAATTACTTAAGCATAAACAAGGGAAAATTCAAAGATAATTATGTAAAACTCTAAAATTAGTGGTTAATGGCTAAAAGTTAGCAAAAATATATTTTCTAATTAATTGGAAATTATGAAGAAAAATTGGTGAGATTAAGTAATTTTAAGTCTAAATGCAAGAATGGACCAATAAGGGAATTTTGTGAAATTTTTAAGAAAATTGAAATAATTAATTAATTAATTAAAAAATAAATATTTACAAATCCAAAAAAGGGCCAGCCGAATTTTTGGACAAAAATGAGGATAATAACGAGTTAGAAATATCATGATATTATTTAGGCAACTTGTAATAAAATAATAATATAATTTATAATAGGATAAATGATCACAGATAGAAATTAAATCCTATCTAGAAAACCATGGACAAGATTGCTAAAGTCAGAGAGAAATATAAATGAGTGAATTTTTATCTCGGACTGGACTGTCTCAGAAGTCATTTCCGTGATCGGTAGAATCCTTAGGTAATAAGACGAAATAGGGTGATCTGTGAAAAAGGCAGATAGTCACGAATTGAAGTTTGAAGAAAATAAATTGTACCTCAACATCTGGGAATGAGTTGAGAATTTTATGGACATATTTGGAATCAGTGAATTTTTGTCCAGAGGTTGACGATTCCGGAAGTTTCTTCCGTAACCGGCACGTTTTTCCGTAAAACTTCAGCGGGACCGGAGAATACCTGGACGGGATCAAAAATTTGTTTAGACCAGGCATTTTTAGTGAGTAAGGAAGGGTCTTCAAAGTTATGATTCCGAATTTCTGAGATTTTACTTGATTACGCGATTCGGACACCGATCGGGGAATTTTACCGGGCCGGGAGCATAAAGTACCATATGACATCATCAAAGATGATGTCACAATGTGCCACCTAAGGGGGGGGGGAGGTCGGCCAAACACATCAAAGGGCCAAGAAGTTGCCACCTAATCCGTGTGCGATCCGACGGTCGGTATTCGGTCTGGTAAAGTGTGAATAGTGTCACATTTTTTCCTATAAATACCCCACCACCTTCACTTCATTCTTCACACCATTCTCCCCTCTCTAGTTCGAAATCTTGCAGCAAGGAAGGAAGGAAGAAGTCCGGGAATTCTGCAGCGAAGCTCTGAGTAAGTTTTTCGGTCCTTAGTCTTAAGTTTCGGTAGTTAGGGTAGAAATGTTAGATTAGTATTTAATCTTCCGAGTATGATTAGATATCATATGCTAGGGGTATTTTAAGTGATAATTTTGAAAATCATGGTAGGGTCGAAGTTCTGGCAAAATTTTGGAAGAAAAATTAGTCAAAGTAGCGAAGCGCAGGCAAAATTATGGTGATTAGGGGAATAGGGGCAAAATGGTAATTTTTAGATAAAATGCCTGTTATGATGTAAAATCAGTAATAAATGTGATATTACTCTTATAGGACATCAGTAACCTTGATCTGCTGTCGTTACGCTGTCCG
This sequence comes from Acacia pycnantha, assembly GCA_025563575.1. Taxonomy (NCBI): domain Eukaryota; kingdom Viridiplantae; phylum Streptophyta; class Magnoliopsida; order Fabales; family Fabaceae; genus Acacia; species Acacia pycnantha. The sequence continues at coordinate 1,544,540 of JAMWYP010000115.1, forward strand.
ATGTGCCGTTGGACGTTTATTGTTTTCGTCAAAAAGTACGATTTTTCGTCAGAAGTACCTACGCCCGTCAACGAAGGTATGGACGCGTACTGTAACACTAATCCTGTGCTGCTTAAGTACATATATGTGATAGATACGTTCAGAGATTGATATACAGACAATTTTACACGGGTTATAGTCATAATAATGACGTTATGTTTTCCTAGCGCTGAGGACACGAGTGGGTATCGTGGCACTGGATATGTGCAGGCTGTTGTTGTTACTGTTTACCTTATGGGGCTTTACATACTGCTCTGTGCTTATGTTCGTCGTCATATTGATCATGCATCTCTATGTATGCTTATGTATTGATATACTGTTGTATTGTCTTGAATATCTGTTGTCTGTATACTGTATTGTTTGAGCATAAGGTTAACCGTTACCTGAGATCCAATGTGGTAAATTGGATCTCAGCTATAGCTTCAGGGTCCGGAGGACCAAGAATTGGAGACCGGGGAAAACAACAGGAGTAGACGATCGGCCGGAGATATCTTTACCGCTTTCCGTATTTTATATTCGAACACTAGAATGACTGTAATCATTACTATGTTACACTTTGGTTACTCTTTTGTTATGGATCAGTTACTCTTTCGCTCCAATGCTCTACTCTGATTGAAAAAAAAAATTCCGCTTTTAAAATGGGATGTTACAGGATGCTCTTTGTAATACCCAGATAAATAAAATGGTTATTTTTTATAAGTAAATATGTGGTCACAATTCCTGTGTTATAAATATCGTATTTATGAAGGAAAAATCTCTTGGAAATTAGGAAAAAAAGAATAAGGAGTCAAAATGACTAAAATGCCCTTGTGGAGCATATAATGACCTAAGGCAATTATGAAAAATCCTAGGAGGCAGTAAAATAATTATTAAAATTAAGAGAGTATATTGTCTCTAATTTTGGTAATTTAATAAAATATAACCTTGGAAAAATAAAGGGGGAAAAATCAAAAAGTATTATAATGACCAGAATGTCCCCGTAAATTTTAATATAATGCATGAGACATAAAATACTAATGTCAGTGCAAAAGTTGTGAGGTAATGAGTTATTCTAATTAAGAAAATTATCAACAATTAGTGGGTAATTAATTAAATAATTATTGGCTAATTATTTGAGCTTAAACAAAGGAAAATCCAAAGATGATTATGTAAAACCCTATAATTAATGGTTTATGGCTAGAAATAGAATAAAATATATTTGCTAATTAATTGGAAAATATAAATAAAAATATATGAGATTGAGTAATTTTAAGCCTAAAAACATGTATGGACCAATAGGGAAATTTTGTAAAAAAATTATATAAAAAAATTATTAAATAATTATTTTATATAATATTAATTAATTAAATAAAATATAAATAAAAAAAAAAAAATGTGTGTGCGTTGACCGAACTTTTGGATGATCAAAGAAGATAGGAATTGATGATTAAAGAACATGCAACTTTGGTTAAATAGTAATTAAGTTGTAAAAAGCAAATAGGATAAATGACCACCGATAGAAAGTAAGTCCTATCTAGAAAACCATGAACAAGGTTTCTAAGGTCGAGTATATTTTAAACAAGTGAATTTTTATCTCGGAGTAGGTTTGTCTCGAAGTCATTTCCGTAACCGAAAAGGTTATACTAGATCGCTAAGAAACTATCGATGTTCAAAAAGCAAATCAGATAAATGAAAATCTATAGAAACCAAGCCATAACTTGAAATCCAAGAATGAGTTGGTAAACATCTGGGCATATTATGAATCAGTGGATTTTTGTCCCGAAGATGTTGTTACCCGACGCGATTTCCGCAACCGAAGGCGGATATCCGAAAGTCTTCAGCGAAATAGGAGAGGCCCTGGATGGGATCAAAAATTTAGTTGACCCAAGTATCTTGAAAGAGGAAGAAAAGATCTTCAGGGCTATGTTCCCGGAATTTTGAGATTTTCCAAGATTACGCGATTAGGACACCGATCGGGAAATTTTATCGGGCCGAAGGCGAAAAGCAACTATGTGACATCATCAAGGATGATGTCATCTTGTGCCACCTAAGGGGGGAGGACGGCCAAGAGCATCCAAGGGTCCAAGATGTGCCATTTTGCAAAAGTGCGATCCTACGGTCCAGAATCCGTCTGACAAAGTGTGAATAGTAACCGGTTTTTCCCTATAAATACCCAAGACCTCTCTTCAAATTCTTCACACCATTCCACTCTTGTCTAGTTCAAAATTCTTGGAGCAAAGAAGGAGAAGAAGTCTGGGGAAATTTGCAGCGAAGCTCTGAGTAAGTTTTCCGGTCCTTAGTCTTTAGTTCTTTCGGTAGTTTTAGTAGGAATGTTAGATAGATCTTTAGTTTTTCAAGTATGATTTAGATATCATGTTTTAGGGGTAGATATGATATTTATTTTGAAAATATGTTGGAGAAAGAGGTATGTTAAAATTTTGGAGAAATAGAGTCAAAGTAGCGAAGCTCTGGCGAAATTCTGCCGAATAGGCAACAAGGGGCAAAATGGTAATTTGTACCTAAAATGCCTGTTATAATGTCAAATATTGATAAATGTGATATTATCATAGGATATCAGTAATCTTGTTCCGCTGTCATTCCGCTGTCTGTCGTGCCACTGTCGGACGTTCCGCTGTTTTCCGTCAAAAGTACAGTTTTCCGTCAAACATACCAGAATACCGTCAACGAAGGTACGTTCGCGTACTGTAACACTAACTCTGTGCTGCTCATATACATATATGTGATAGATACATTCACGGATAGAGGCCCTGTTTAGGGTCACCGATTCAGATAGAGGCTCTGTTTAAGGTCATCGATTATACATACAGTTTCACACGGGTTATAGATATAGTAATACCGTTTGAGTTTTCCTAGCGCTGAGGACACGACCGTACATCGTGGCGCTGGTTTATGTGCAGACACTTTATGGGACTTTACTGTAGCTTCAGGGTCGGAAGGACCAAGGATTGGAGATAGGGGCAAGCTGCACGAGTAGGCTCTCGGACGGAGATTTCTCTTTATCGTTTTCCGTATTTACTTTCGAGAACAATAGGATGACTGTATCAATACTATGTTACACTATGGTTAATGTTTTGTTATGGATCAGTTACTCTTTCACTCAAATGCTCTCCTCTGATTTTTAAAAAAAAAAATCCACCTTAAAAATGGGATGTTACATTTTTGGTATCAAAGCATTCATTCTGGCATGAATTTAACTATGTTACCACGAACAGTTTGGTGCCGAAGGCAAGGCTAGTCTACGTGGGTGTGCCAATCAGTCGCCGTGAACTCGGTGAGGCCCCCATGGTAGACACTTACCTGGCCATTCTGTTCGGTTAACGGAGTTAGGTTCTAAAGCCTTTTAACTTTGAGCACATTTTGAAAATGAGTACTGATATGACCCTGGTGTAATGTTGTAGTGATGGACAGAGACGAGCATTCGTATACCCTTTATCCCGGAAGAATGAGACGTAACACTCATAGATCCGTAGTTCCAGAGACGGTGGGACGAAGACGAAACCCTGACAATTCCGATAACCTTGATGAATCTGATTACCTTGAAAACTCAGATAACCCTGATACCACAAAATAACCCTGATAACCCCGAACAAAGTTATGATCCTGACCCAGTGTGCTACCCTGAACCAATGGCTAGTATGCCTTTAGAGCCGGAGAAACCTTTCGGATCAGATCATTCATCTGATGACGACAATCGTGAGTATTTCCAGCTGTTAAGCTATCGGGATGATTCTGAGAGTGAATCTTTCTATGAACCCAACATTCTACGACATGTTCTAACTACGAACAAGGAACTAATAGGCACCCTACGATCAGAATACTTGATAGCAGATCGACGCAGCGATACTATCAAAGGGACGTACCTCCGATATCTAGAACAAGTCAAAACGATCTATGTACGGAGAAAACGCAATGAGTTTCCCCACCAATTAGACGATTGGGTAAGATCGACCCTATACCTTTTTCCCCGAGACTGCTTCTAGATGGAGCCGACGAATAAGCTCTTAGACGGAGAACGTACAACCAATTTCTATTCCTTTCTAAATCATCTCCAAGAGCTAGTTTTAAACAACATGTGAACCAAAAACTGTAAGTTACGACAACGTAGGAATATATGATATAACCACTGGTCATAAACCAGTTGGATGATGTAGTATATGTTAGCATGTACATTACATCTTATATGAAATATATGTTTTTGGTACCAATTCTTGTGCTATTTCTGATACGTACATCTGTTATTATTAAATAAAGGAAAAATAAAATATGGCCAACATAAGAGGTACTGGTGTACCACGAGGTAGAGGTAGAGGCCGAGGACGAGGCCGAGGTAGAGGGAGAGGAGGCAGATAGCCTCGAATGAGAGCGATACCTGAACAAGATCATATTCCGAACGAACCAGAACAACCGGAACAAAACGAGATTCAAGAGATGAGGAGGACTCTCCAAGAGCAAAGGGCTCTGATAGACGAACTTATAGAGGAAAGACGGGTGAGACAAGATCAAGAAGCTCAGAGACTATTAGAAGCACGTCAAAATGAAGAAGAAGAAGAAAATTAAGAAGAAGAAGAAGAAAAAGAAAAAGAAGAAGAAGAGGAGAACGACTAAAGTGATGGACACGATGAGGAACATGAGGAGTCTGATAGATCCCAATCACCTCCTCGACACAGGAGAGGAGAGAAAACCACACAATACTGGGTTAACCAATTCTGTAAGCTGAAACCACCAGCTTTTCGGGTAAACTGGACTTGGCAGAGGATTGGTTAAAGAGGTTGGAGAAAATCTTCAAGGTGATTGAATGCCCTGAAAATCACAAGGCTCAACTGGCGATCTACCAGCTAGAAGGAGACGCAGACCGTTGGTGGGAAGTCATAGCAACAACCTTACAGACACGTTACTGTCCCGTGACGTGGGAGAAATTTCTGGAAAAATTCCATGAGCAGTATTTTCCTCCCTCTGTACAAATGACCAAAGAGTCAGAATTTCTCCACATCCGACAGGGTCAAGAGGAATCCTTTGATGACTACTATGCCCGATTCACCAATCTATCACGATACTCATCGCACCTGCGAAAGGACAATGATGAGAGTAGTATGGTGAACATATTGATCCATGGGCTGAAGTATGAAATAGGAGAAAGACTTATGTCTCAACGATTCCAGTAATTGACTGGTGCTGTGGAAGCTTGTAGGCTGATTGAACGGAATTTGAAAGGATTTCAGAAGTCCAGAAACTTCAACAACAGTAACAGCAATGCAGGACATGGTGGTTTTAACAGTGGAAACTCCTCACAAAGGAGGAAGGCGCCTTGCAACAACCCCCGTGGTAGGGACCAAGAGGCCAGTCCAAACTGAACAACAAAACTATCCCAAATTGGCGGGATCTCAATCATGCCCGAAGTGCAAGAAGTACCATCCAGGAGTCAACTGTGATGGGAAGAAAATCTGCTACAAGTGTCAGAAGCCGGGACATATCGCCTGGAATTGTCCCGAGAAGGCTGCTGAGACGAGACTACAGAACTCAGGGCGAATCTTTGCGCTAACCAATACGGAGGCCGGCGAATCTTCAGGAATGGTCCGAGATACTATCGCTTAGTAAAAGTCTATGTCAGTTGTAAATCGATTCGAGCGCTAAACCAATCTTGTATTTTTTATGCTTGTACGGATCCTTTTGGGATGCATACATATGTACTAGCTACACCATTAGGTGTGAGCTCCTTAGTTTCTAAATCGTGTCTAGGATCAAATTACGAGTATAATATAGATTTTCTTCCTACTTCACAACATCCACGACATTCTCAATTATGTTAAACTGGTGGCAATAAAGACGGTGACCATGAGGGTATAACATTCCCACAAGCGGAAATAGAATTAATACAGAAGCCAAATCTTTACTTAAAACAACTCAGTCATATACATAGCATCGCTAGATGACGTTACTATAGGGTTACGATGTAGAAAGTAGGTATCAACCGGATAAAGTAAGCATCGTGTAGGTACTCTCCATAGAAAATTTGTACCAGTGTCTCACATGACAATTCAAGAACAAAGGTTGCTTAAGTATGATGGAAGCTTGAGTCTGTCAAAGAAAAGTCCCCGCGAAACTATTACTACGCCCGATTAAGCTGATCTTTCAAATTTTCTGACAATTGAGATGACACCAATTGACGCCTTGTACGGGCAGAAGTGTAAATCACTTATAGTGCTCAGCGGAATTGGCGGAGCAGAAATTTTCTTAGACCGGATATGATTGATCACGTTTCTGAATATTTTTGTACAAGTCACAAAAGATCGTGAGAATCTTTTGGTGATTGTGATGATCGTATATTCCTAAAAGCCGGTGTCAATAGAACACCTCAAAGGAGAATGTGTAGTCCGCATTACGTGAGATAATTCAAAGTATTCGTTGAAAACGAACCAGTCACTACTTGATAGCCTTACCCCCGAACTTGATTAGACTTCCACAACGTTTTCCATATACCTTAGTGATTACAATCCGACCGTGATCGTGTCATGGAATAGGAGGTATCTTGTATTGTCATGGTGTATCGGCGCTATGGAAACATTTATGATATCTTGTGTTGCCACGGTGTATGGGAACCATGGAGACATTTTTGTATTTGTGGTATTGACCGCGGTGTATGGGCGCCTCGGGAAACATTATATATCAAGGTACGATATGACAAGATCTTTGTAGTCAAATCTGAGATAGAGTAAAGATCCGAAGCTAATAGTCCGAAGTTTAGATAGTACGGAGTTTAGATGGTAAAGTGCAAATTTCGAGGATGAAATTTTATGTAACGGGGGGAGAAATGTAATACCCAGATAAATAAAATGGCTATTTTTGATAAGTAAATATGTGGTCACAATTCCTGTGTTATAAATATCGTATTTATGAAGGAAAAATCTCTTGGAAATTAGGAAAAAAAGAATAAGGAGTCAAAATGACTAAAATGCCCTTGTGGAGCATATAACGACCTAAGGAAATTATGAAAAATCCTAGGAGGCAGTAAAATAATTATTAAAATTAAGAGAGTATATTGTCTCTAATTTTGGTAATTTAATAAAATATAACCTTGGAAAAATAAAGGGGGAAAAATCAAAAAGTATTATAATGACCAAAATGTCCCCGTAAATTTTAATATAATGCATGAGACATAAAATACTAATGTCAGTGCAAAAGTTGTGAGGTAATGAGTTATTCTAATTAAGAAAATTATCAACAATTAGTGGGTAATTAATTAAATAATTATTGGCTAATTATTTGAGCTTAAACAAAGGAAAATCCAAAGATAATTATGTAAAACCCTATAATTAATGGTTTATGGCTAGAAATAGAATAAAATATATGTTCTAATTAATTGGAAAATATAAATAAAAATATATGAGATTGAGTAATTTTAATCCTAAAAACATGTATGGACCAATAGGGAAATTTTGTAAAAAAATTATATAAAAAAATTATTAAATAATTATTTTATATAATATTAATTAATTAAATAAAATATAAAAAAACAGAAAATAAAAAAAATGTGTGTGCGTTGACCGAACTTTTGGATGATCAAAGAAGATAGGAATTGATGATTAAAGAACATGCAACTTTGGTTAAATAGTAATTAAGTTGTAAAAAGCAAATAGGATAAATGACCACCGATAGAAATTAAGTCCTATCTAGAAAACCATGAACAAGGTTTCTAAGGTCAGAGTATATTTTAAACAAGTGAATTTTTATCTCGGAGTAGGCTGTCTCCGAAGTCATTTCCGTAACCGAAAAAGGTTATACTAGACTGGCTAAGAAACTATCTGATGTTCAAAAAGCAAATCAGATAAATGAAAATCTATAGAAACCAAGCCATAACTTGAAATCCAAGAATGAGTTGGTAAACATCTAGGCATATTATGAATCAGTGGATTTTTGTCCCGAAGATGTTGTTACCCGACGCGATTTCCGCAACCGAAGGCGGATATCCGAAAATCTTCAGCGAAATAGGAGAGGCCCTGGATGGAATCAAAAATTTAGTTGACCCAAGTATCTTGAAAGAGGAAGAAAAGATCTTCAGGGCTATGTTCCCGGAATTTTGAGATTTTCCAAGATTACGCGATTAGGACACCGATCGGGAAATTTTATCGGGCCGAAGGCGAAAAGCAACTCTGTGACATCATCAAGGATGATGTCATCTTGTGCCACCTAAGGGGGGGAGGACGGCCAAGAGCATCCAAGGGTCCAAGATGTGCCATTTTGCAAAAGTGCGATCCTACGGTCCAGAATCCGTCTGACAAAGTGTGAATAGTAATCGGTTTTTCCCTATAAATACCCAAGACCTCTCTTCAAATTCTTCAGACCATTCCACTCTTGTCTAGTTCAAAATTATTGGAGCAAAGAAGGAGAAGAAGTCTGGGGAAATTTGCATCGAAGCTCTGAGTAAGTTTTCCGGTCCTTAGTCTTTAGTTCTTTCGGTAGTTTTAGTAGGAATGTTAGATAGATCTTTAGTTTTTCAAGTATGACTTAGATATCATGTTTTAGGGGTAGATATGATATTTATTTTGAAAATATATGTTGGAGAAAGAGGTATGTTAAAATTTTGGAGAAATAGAGTCAAAGTAGCGAAGCTCTGGCGAAATTCCGCCGAATAGGCAACTAGGGGCAAAATGGTAATTTGTACCTAAAATGCCTGTTATGATGTCAAATATTGATAAATGTGATATTATCATAGGATATTAGTAATCTTGTTCCGCTGTCATTCCGCTGTCGTTCCGCTGTCTATCGTGCCGTTGTCGGACGTTCCGCTGTTTTCCGTCAAACGTACCAGAATACCGTCAACGAATGTACGTTCGCATACTGTAACACTAACTCTGTGCTTCTCATATACATATATGTGATAGATACATTTACGGATAGAGGCTCTATTTAGGGTCACCGGTTATACATACAGTTTCACACGGGTTATAGATATAATAATACCGTTTGAGTTTTCCTAGCGCTGAGGACACGACCATACATCGTGGTGCTGGTTTATGTGCAGACACTTTATGGGACTTTACATATTGCTCTTTGCTTATGTACTGTCATTATATTGATCATGCATCTGCTTTATGCTTTTTTACTGATATGCTGCTGGTATGTCATGAATATCTGTCATCCGTATACTTGTTTTATTTGAGCATAAGGTTAACTGCTACCTAAGATCCAATGGGGTAAATTGGATCTCACTCGTAGCTTCAGTGGCTCAAGGACCAAGGATTGGAGATAGGGGCAAGCTGCACGAGTAGGCTCTCGGACGAAGATTTCTCTTTATCGTTTTCCGTATTTACTTTCGAGAACAATAGGATGACTGTATCAATACTATGTTACATTATGGTTAATGTTTTGTTATGGATCAGTTACTCTTTCGCTCCAATGCTCTACTCTGATTTTTTTTTAAAAAAAAAAATTCCACCTTCAAAATGGGATTTACACTCTTATACGTAGCTATATAAACCATAATTAATTACTACAATCTGATATGTGAACTAGATAGGACGGAGCAGTCTGAAAATGAGCTACCACGGGTGGAAAAAAGGCTTTTAAGACCGGACAAAACAGGTATATTAGGACCGGACTCGTGACAGGTCTTGTTCCAGGCGGTATTGAAAGTCTCCCTATTAAGACCGGACTTGTAAACGGTCTTAAAGAATTTCTTTAAGACCAGACATTTTAAACATCTGGTCTTAAAAGTGTTTCAAAATAAAAAATAAAAAAAAAACTCAAATGAAACAATCGGTCCCAAATCACCAGATCTGGCAACATTTTGAATGTCCCTCCGTCATCAACGACGGAGAACCAAGAGAAGATTGGAAGCAACAAGAAAAACAAAAAGATGATTACAAAGTCCGTAAATAAACAAAAATAACAAGAAACAGAAATCATTCACCATGAAAATCGAATTTGAAGTCCAGATCTACAAAAAAATCACAAGCTTAAAGCAACCAAATCTGAGTAGGATCCTCTTGTCGATGCTAGCAAAGCTTCAAGCAACCAAAATGAAGTCCAGATCTGAGCAGGAGCGGTCAATGTAGGAAATAAACAGACTTAAGCAAGAAGATATCTGGGTTTGATTTCAAACCGGATCTATGTGAAGGCGGCGTGGAAGGACCCATCGATCGAAGAGGAAGGAGCGCCGTCATCCAGAATCCTCAAAGTAGTACGTTTTCGCTGTTGCTGAGGATTGGAGTCGACGCCATCGCAAAACCCTCGAAGCATCTCACTGCCAATGTTGCCAAGGATTTGATTGTGCGACTCTTATGATGACTTACGAAGATTGCGAGTAGGTTAGAGGAAGAGGATGACATTCTTACTGAGGATTTGCCCGTGAGGCTCTTGGGACACTCGTTGAATCTATAACTAAGCAAATGTTATATCACCAAGAAGACAAAGCAAACTCACGGACTTAATAGGTTTAGCGAATTTAGTTTTTTTTAACACTTTTAAGACCGGTTTTTTGAAACAACCGGTCTTAAAAGTATATTTTTAGGACCGGTTGTTTTAAAGAACCGGTCTTAAAAGTATAAAAAAAAATGACCGGTGGCAATTTCGTAAATATATAGAACACTTTTAAGACCGTCTGTTTGAAACAACCGGCCTTAAAAGTGTTCTATATAATTTTTTTTTCATTTTTAAGACCGTCTCGTTTCAAACAAATTCCGGCCTTAAAAGTGTTCTATATAATTTTTTTTTACACTTTTAAGACCGTCTGTTTCAAACAAACGGTCTTAAAAGTACTTTTAAGACCGTCTGTTTGAAATAACCGGTCTTAAAAGTATTCTATTTATTTATTTAGTTAGCGTATACGATTATATTGTGCAATTATCTTAATTAAGTTGTTAGAGAGATTTTAGGAATTAAGTTAGCAGATCAAGGTTTTTTGAATTTCGTAATTAAATTCCTGATTGTAATCATCTTAATTAAGTTGTTAGAGAGATTTTAGGAATTAAGTTAGCAGATCATGATTTTTTGAATTTCGTAATTAAATTCTTGATTGTAATCATCTTAATTAAGATGTTAGAGAGATTTTAGGAATTAAGTTAGCAGATCATGGTTTTATGAATTTCGTAATTATATTCCTGATTGTAATCCCTAAATTATAGGAACTGCCTAGGTTTATTTACTTATTAGCATCTCGTATATAATTCCAATTAAGCGAAGGAATAAATCATCGCATTCTCGGACTTGATCGCATATTCTCACAATATTTACGAAATTGCCATCGGTCATACTTTTAAGACCGAATATTTTATAGTCCTGTCTTAAAAGTGTTCTATATATTTACAAAATTGCCACCGGTCATACTTTTAAGACCGGATCTTTTATAGTCCGGTCTTAAAAGTGTTCTATATATTTACGAAAGTGCCACCGGTCATATTTTTAAGACCGGATTATAGCCACCGGTCATATTTTTAAGACCGGATCTTTTATAATCTGGTCCAAAAAGTTCTTTATATTTACGAAACTGCCACCGGTCATACTTTTAAGACCTAATTCTCTATAATCCGGTCTAAATGAGACAGTCTTAAAGCCCTTTTTTGCACTAGTGTACTCATGACAAGTTGCAGAATTTATGACTTGGCCACAAACCTATCCTAAGGCGCTGTTTGTTGTGAGGGGTGGGGAGGGAAATTAATTTTTTTATGAGTTGAATTCAAAAAAAAAAAAAAAACAAGAAAAGAAGTGAGGTTATAAAATATTGATAAAAAGAAGATGTAAGATAAAAGAGTGTAAACAATTAATTAAAAATTTTGCTTCTCTAATTTTTTTTTAAAAATCAATTGATAAAATTGTTTACCCTCACGTCATTCCTTCTTTTCCAAGCAAGGCTTAAAATAAATAATAACTGAACCAGTCTTGCTTTTGATAAAATATTTGGTCTCAACGTTGCCTGCATTTTAAACGAAACAAAGGGCACCATTGTTTGCTGAGATGCATATACACAAAAGGTTAGGAATGTTGTCCTATAAACTCTGTTAGGTTCAATATTAGAAATGTTAAAATATGGCAATGTTACCATTTTCGGTTAAAATGTTAACAGTCAACGTCAATTTTTTAATAGTCAATGTTAGTTTTTTTTAATAGTATATATAGGATAACATTATTATGGTTTAAAACCTTTTTGGGGTGATATTGAGCCTGGAAAAATTTCCAAGGCAACATCACTGATGTCGAAAACTTCTCGAACAAATTTATACTTTAATCCTATAAATAAATTATGTTAATTGAAAGTTGGTTAAAATTTGTTAAAGGCGGCAATAAATACGAAAAAAAATGCAACTTAGTTTTCCCCCCAAAAAAGTTAACCCTTATTTATGGGAAGAGTGAGTGTAAGAATGAGAATGAGCGATTGATTAATTAATATGGTGAGACTGGTAACGCTCCGAGAATGAGTTTTTTTTTTCTTAATTTATTTTCCTAGGAACAAAATTAGATAGGAATTGTGTTTGGTAAATCCGTTTTTTTTTGTTCCCGAGATGAACCGGTTTTTTGTTTTTTTTTGTGCTGGGGAATAAAAAAAGGAAGCAGAAAAATTCTGCTTCTCTATTCCATGGCATAAAGCCAGAATCTATTTTTCTCCTTCTCTCTTCCCCTTTTCTCGATCGTGACATTGACGAAGCGAAGAAATTCCAATCACCCTAAGCGACGGATCAAGTACCCTCCCCACCGACACCGCCACCACCACTACCGCCGCCGCCGCCGCCACCGCCACCACCACCGCACCACCACCACCGTCGCCACCACCACATAAATAATTTTTTGAATATAAAAATTACATAAATAAAAATAAAATGTGTTAACAAACATAATTCAGATTCTCGAAGTAAAAATAAAATGAGTTAACAAACGTAATTCTGATTCTCAGAACTTTTCCCAGGCACAGATTAAGAAAAAATTGTTTCATCTCAGAATCAGTGCTGGGGAACAGAATGGTTCCCATGCACACCCTAAATGATATTAAAAATTTTGGACGGGTTATTAGTGTTTTTTATAAATAAGAACAAACAATTGCGTAAAAATTCTCCTTTGTTATGAAAATGAAGAAAATCATAAGGAAAGAAGAGAGAGAAGTCAGAGAGAAATTCTAGAGAGGAAGGAATTCTCATTTCAACAATATTTTGAATGTTTAGACAAGACTTCTATTTGTAAACCTTCAAGGGTTACTATGCAATGGACATCCACATAATAATATATTTATAACACTCCCCCTTGGATGTCCATTATGAATGTGCCTCATTAAAAACTTTAACTAGGAAAAGCCCAGTGGGATAAAAACCTAACCAAAGAAAATAGTACAACATTCATTGATACACTATGCAGTGTTGCATTATTAAAAACCTTTCTAGGAAAACCTAGTGGGACAAAACCTAGATAAGGGAAAAAGAGTACAGCGCGTATCGACTCCCCCTTTTGACAACATCAGTATTACTCCCCCTGATAATAATATCATTTGAGATGTTTGAGTCTCCAAAAGCCAATGCCATGGACAAAAATTTCAAAGATTGCTGCTGAAAGTGTCTAGTGAATAAATCTGCTAGATTTTCACTTGAACTAATTTGCTGGATATCTATTTTCACCATCCTTTTGAAGGTCACGAGTGAAGAAAAGTATTGGTGAAATATGCTTTGTTCTATCGCCGTTGATATAGCTTTCTTTGAGTTGAGCAATATATGCAGTATTATCTCAACCATACACATTCTCGACTTGCTTCATGCATTGCTAGAATTTCTGCATGGTTAGATGATGTGGCTGATATAGTCTGTTTTATAGATCACCATGAAATGCTTGCACCTCAACATGTAAACAGATAATCAGTTTATGATTTACCATCATATGGGACAGACAGACAAAAATCCAACATCTGCATAACCAACCAGTCATACTTGGATACATTTGAGTAGTATAACCCCATGTCCATAGTGCCTATTAATGCTCCAATAGCACTAAAATATGGTACTTCTGGAACAAGCAATAACACAAAGATATAGTACTTCTGGATCAAGTAGTTCTTCTTCACCTTCTTTGCTTATTATTCGAGGTCAGAATGGATCTTTATCAACCTGCAAAAATCTTACAGTCATTGGGGTATATAATAGATTTGACTTATCCATATAAAATACCCTAGGACCCTCTTTGTATAAGCTTCTTGATATACAAAGATCTCATTCTTTAGGTACTCGATCTGTAGTCCAAGACAAGATTTCATTCTGCCCAAATCTTTCATTTCAAATTCTTTCTTCAAACAATTAATTACCTTTCGAAGCTCTTCAAGAGTTCAAATGATGTTGATATCATCATTATAAATAGCAATTATAGCAAATTCATTGCTAGATCTTTTCATAAAAATGCATGGGTATATTGGGACATTTTTGTATCCATATTTCTATAGATATTTCTTGGAAACATTATACCACATATTTCATAAAAATGCATGGGTATATTGGGACATTTTTGTATCCATATTTCTATAGATATTTCTTGGAAACATTATACCACATATGCCTTAATAGCTTCAAGCCATATCGGGATTTACTTAACTTAATTAAGTATTTTTCTTTGAGAACTTGAAATAGATGCTTCTGGCATTTTGAGTCTATCAAGGACTTGTGCTTCTGGCACCTTAATTCCTTCAGGGATATGTGCTTCTGGCACCTTGAATCCTTCAGGGATTTTCATATAAATATCACTATCAAGTGTGCCACACAAATAGGCAGTTACAATATCCATTAGATGCAAATTAATCCCTTCATTTACTGCTAGGCTAATCAAATAATGATATGTAGTTGCATTCACTTCTGGTGAATATGTTTCTTCAAAATCAATGTCAAGCCTTTGTATAAAACTTTGGACTACAAGGCTTGCCTTATTATTTCACCCTTTTCATTTCTCTTTCATACAAAGATCTATTTGTATCCAACTGGCTTTACATCTTCAGGTGTATGGACTACAGGTCCAAATACTTTTCGTTTTGCTAGTGATTTTAATTCTGCATTAATAGCATCTTGTAACATCCCGTTTTTCAAAAGCAGTATAAATTTTTTCATCAGAGTAGAGCATCGGAGCAAGAGTGTAACTGATATATATATATTCAAAATGCCTACTGGCTAATTACAGAAGCGGTTCAATAACCGAGAGTTTTCAAAAGGAAAGGACAACATCATAACAGTCCTCGGCCGCATCCCTAGGCTTACTGCTTCCCTCTCTCCTCGGTCCTCGGTCCTCCCGACCCTGATGCTATGTTAAGAGCTGAGATCCACACCGGATCTCAGGTAACGGTTAACCTCATATTTATATACACAACATATGCATTACAGACAATCATACAACAAACAAGCATATCCCAACAGCACATAACCCCTAATACATGTGTCACACCCAGCTGTCGTGTCACACCTAGCAGTCGTTTCACACCTAGCAATCGTTTCACAACTAGCATTTCACACCTAGCAATCGTATCCCAATACCCCGCAAGCATAACAACAGTACATGAACATATCACAGAGCTATCGGCTACTTCATGAAAGCATACCATACACATAGCACATATACGCATACATTAAACATCAGATTAGTGTTACAGTACGCGAACGTACATCCATTAACCGAACAGAATGGCCAGGTAAGTGTCTATCATGGGGGCCTCACCGAGTTCACGGCGACTGATTGGCTGACCCACATAGACTAGCCTTGCCTTCGGCACCAAACTGATCTAACATATTTGCATTCAATAAACATATCATAACAATACACATAGCACATATATGCATACAATAAACATCAGAGTTAGTGTTACAGTACGCGAACGTACATCCATTAACTGAACAGAATGACCAGGTAAGTGTCTATCATGGGGGCCTCACCGAGTTCACGGCGACTGATTGGCTGACCCACATAGACTAGCCTTGCCTTCGGCACCAAACTGATCTAACATATTTGCATTCAATAAACATACCATAACAATACACATAGCACATATATGCATACAATAAACATCAGTGTTGGTGATACAGTACGCGAACGTACATCCATTAACCGAACAGAATGGCCAGGTAAGTGTCTATAATGGGGGCCTCACCGAGTTCACGGCGACTGATTGGCTGACCCACATAGACTAGCCTTGCCTTCGGCACCAAACTGATCTAACATATTTGCATTCAATAAATATACCATAACAATACACATAGCACATATATGCATACCATAAACATCAATGTTAGTGTTACAGTACGCGAACGTACATACCCCAATTGTACATAAACATACAGAAAAGCTATTAGCTATCACATACAATACACATATCACATATATGCGTACAATAAACATCAGCGTTAGTGTTACAGTACGTGAACGTACCTTCGTTGACGGAAATCGGTATTTCTATCGGTATACGGCACGATAGTAGGTCAGAACGTAGTCAGGGATATCCTATTAACATAACAATGTATTTGTTAAGGATCTTATCATTACGACGGACATTTTTAGTCAAAAAGACCATTTTACCCCTGACCCCTAATCGGCGGAATTTCGCCAGCACTTCGTTACTTTGACCCTAATCTTCCAAAATTTCAACATAACTCCTACTCCAACATAATTTTCGAAATATAAATCATATTGATTAATGATTCACATCATAACAGGCATTTTAGGTACCATTTTGCCCCTATCCTTACTAGTCGGCGGAATTTCGCCAGAGTTTCGCTACTTTCACTTTAATCTTCCAAATTTTTGCCAAAACTTCGACCCCACCATGATTTTTGAAATAATGACTAAAATACCCCTAACATATGATACCTAATCATACTTGGAAGATTAAAGATCAAACTAACATTTCTACTCTAACTACCGAAAGAACTACCGAAACTTAAGACTAAGGACCTAAGAACTTACCCAGAGCTTCGCTGCAAAATTCCCCGGACCTCTTCCTTCCTCCTGGCTGCTCCCAATTCGGTTTAGAGCTTGAGAGTTGGTGTGAAGAATTTCAAAGGAAGTGGAGGGGTATTTATAGAGGTTTGGAGGTTACTATTCATGCTTTACTGCATGGGATATCGACCGTCGGATCGCACACGGATGAGGTGGCCACTTCTTGGCCCTTTGATGCTCTTGCCGACCTCCCCCCCTTAGGTGGCATATTGTGACATCATCTTTGATGATGTCACATGGTACTTTATGCTCCCAGCCCGGTAAAATTCCCCGATCGGTGTCCGAATCGCGTAATCTTGTAAAATCTTAGAAATCCGGAATCACAACTTTGAAGACATTTTCTCACTTATTAGAAATGTCTGGGCTAAATAAATTTCTGACTCCATACAGGGTTCCAACGGTCTTGCTGAAGTTTCTCGAAAAACGTGCTCGGTTACGGAAATCGTTTCCGGAATTACCAACTTCGGGACAAAAATTCACTGATTCCAAATATGTCCAGATAATCATAAACTCATCCCCAGATGTTGAGTTACAATTTATTTTCTTCAAATTCTAAATCTGTGACTATCTGCCTCTTTCACAGATTACCCTATTTCGTCTTATTATCAAAATGCTCCACCGATCTCGGAATTAACTTCTGGAACAGTCTATTTCAAGATAAAAATCCACTCTTTCATATTCTTTACTGACCTTAGAAACTTTGTTCATGGTTTTCCAGTCAGGATCCAATTCCTATCGGTGTTTATTTACCTTTTTTACTTTTTACTTTAATTACTACTTTAATTAAGTGTTTTAATATAACACTCCACCATTATTAAATATATTTTTTTTTCTTTTTCCCCACTAGATGTCGGCACACACACACAATTTATATATATTTTTATTTTATTTTTTAATTAATTATTATATAATTTAATAATTATTTTTTTTACATATTATTTTACAACATTTTCCCTATTGGTCCATACTTGTATTTAGGCTTAAAACTACTTAATCTCCTTTATTTTTCTCAATATTTTCCAATTAATTAGCAAATATATTTATGCTAATTTTCTAGCCATAAACCATTAATTATAGAATTCTACACAATTTATCACAATTATTTCATCGTTCAAGCTTAAATAATTAACCAATAATTATTTAATCAATCACTTATTATTTGTTGACAATTTTCTTATTTAGAACTAATTACTTCCTCTCAAAATCAGAACTAACATAACTATTTTATCTCCCATGTAAAATATCAATAAATATGGAGTTAGTTATGATCTCCAAATACTTTATAGTTGTTATTTTACAATTCTTCCAAGCTTATAATTTATTAAATTACCAAAATTAGAGACAATATATTCTCTCAATTTTAATAATTATTTTACTACCTCTCAGGATTTTTCATAATTTTCCTAAGTTATTTATGTCCTACAAGGGCATTTTCGTCATTTTGGCACTCTAATTTTCAAGAGATTTTTCCCCTACAAATTTGATATCACATATTCACCTATTACCAATAGGTATTATTTACTCAATATGATACTTATCATAAGTGAGATTTTCAGGGTATTACACATCTTTTCATAGAGGCCAATTCTTTCACTATTGGCACTTGCTAATGGATTTTGGCTCATGATCCTCATCATCATTCATTATATCATATGCTATATTATAAGCAAAGATGTCGTCAACGCTGACTTTATTTCAGTCCCATCGGATTCTATTCATATCATAATTTGAGATCTCATTATTTCCACATATTTCAGGTACCTGGGTCTCTTCTGGGACTACAACATTCTCTTCTGGAGATATCTCTAATGGAGATAATAACAACTCTTCAGGAGATGCTCTTCTGGAGCTACTAAACTTTTCTTGATTATCCTCGATTAGATCATCTATATTCTTAGCTCCTTTTCTCTTTTGAGGACTTTTATCTTTGGAACTGATGGACCTTTCACGTTTTAGGCGTGCTTTAAATTCATTTCTAATAGGTTGTCCAATCCTTCAAGGACATCAATTCTGATAGGAGCATTAGCAGTTGAGACATGTGATTTTGTCACTTTCTTTTGGGTCAGTAAATGCTTCTGGCATTTGATTAGCTAAATTCGGCAAATGAATTATCTTTTGAACTTTCAGTTCACATAGTTTTCTACGAGGACCAAAATGAGCCAATGATAATTCATTCCAGCTAATCTCTTTACCCAACTGCTTATTTTCTCCCCCTCATGTCGGGAAAACAATATCAAATCACAATTAACTAATCATGTAGTATAAGTCTCCTAAATCCATTTGTTACCTTTAGAAACATCATTTTGTTTCATTTAGAGACAAACAAGAAGAAGGAGGTCCTTATACAACATTTATCCCAACTTTCTTTCTATATCCATCTTATGTGCATTATGGTGGACTTATAAGCATTGCACATTCAAAACTTTTCATATGGAATTAATCTGGCTTCTGACCACAAGCCAATTTTACGGGGAGAATTTTGTTGGCTTATATAAATGCTGCAATATATAAGATTAAATATACCAATATAGAAATTTTGTTCTCATGATCATTCAATACATGATTTCTGGGTCTTATAATCTAGAAATAGCGCGCTTAATTTATTCAAACATTATTGCAAACTTCAGGTTTCAATCTTACAAACTTCTGGTTGTAAGTTAATAATTTCACATTTAACCATCTTATAGATGCATCTTTCAAAATTTGTATGGTTTACATGCCATTTCAATGGGCGCATATAAATCTATTTGATATATTTCCAGAGATCCATTATCAATCATGACCTATGATATTCTCATAGTCATTTCTATTTGAGAACAAGCAGCATATAATAATTCTTGAATAATATGTTGGTTATTCATGAAGAATCTTCTGGTTCTTTAATGGATGTCAATACATAATCTTATTTGTATATATGACTTGGATGATCAAACAAGTCTGCCAACAATAAATTTATTTGGATCAGTAAACTTCTCGTTTACTGTAACATATATCTCAACTCAGTAAACTTCTGGTTTACTATAGTATTATGATTTAAATCATAATTTGACATCCATTTTTGGGTGATCATATTTGTCATATAAGTATGACATTTCAAAAATTAACTCACACTCATATTATAACAATCTCCCCCTCAAGTGTGAGACATAACATTCACCTTAAAACTCAAGAACTTTGTTCTTCATAAAAGAGGCTTAATGTAGGAAGTATATAACTTTTCAAAAATTCACTCACACTTGTATTATAACAATCTTCCCCTCAAGTGTGAGTCCTTTAAAAATACTTCTCATACATTCATGGATTTAAATCCAAATGTGGGTTATCACATAAATCTTTGCAATAATGTTATTGGCTTCTGGACAATATTTTTCCAAGACTATTAAAATCTTAATGTACAATATTCGAGACACAAGCCTTCAGGGCTTTAATATTTATAACAATCCAGTATCACAAAATATATTTTTCTTGTCATGATGCCATTTAATTTCTTTAAACCAATATGTTCTTTTACGAAAGAACAATTAAGAAATTGATAAACTTCTTAACATCAAATAATAAATTTATGGCGATAAAAATGATAAAACTTCTTGCCATAAACTTATAAACAAAACTATATTTTTTTTTGTGAATAGTAAAATACTACTCCCTCTGGTCCTAATTATAGGACATATTTAACCGATTTTGAGGAGATTAAGGAAAGAAGTTAAATTAGTTAATTTTACTCATTTTCCTAAAATGTCCTTATATAAATTTAAAATGACCTAAGTGAAAGTAAATCAATAGCTCCTACCATATGCCTCTCCAACCTTTTTTTTTTCTACATGCTATCTAATTAAAATAATGGTCTTACTATATATACATATATATGTGTATACACACACCCCCACACACATATAAACACACACACACACACACACAAAGATATACATGTATATATGTGTGTGTGTTTATATTTGTACACACACATATTGACAAACACACAAATATACATATATGTATACACACACAGTACACACACCCATATATATATATGTGTGTGTGTGTGTGTGACTATATATATTTGGCCGCACACGCACACATAAAATATGTATTTGTAGACACACACACACACACACATATATTTGTGTGTACACACACACACAAAATATATGTGTGTAGATACAAACATATATACATATATGTAGACACACACATATATGTGCGCGCACACAAAAAAAAATTGTGTGTAGACACACACATATATACATATATACATATATGTATGTGTGTGTCTATAGTGTCTATAGATATTTGTGTGTAGACACACTCATATATATATACATAACTACACACACATATTATATCTAAAAGTTTCGTTGACTGGAAGAATATACGTGTCCACATACATATACTCACAAAAAATCAAACAAAATAAAATAGGGGTATTTTAGGAAAAAATTGACAATTATTAGAATGATGTCCGATAATTAGGACCAAAACCAACTCTCAAATGTTGTCTTATAATTAGGACCGGAAGGAGTAATCAAATAGTAATCATAATATAATATTAACACATGGGACCTGCGGCCAAAATTTTCTCTCCTCCCGGTCGACCCTTCACGTGGAAGGTTTGAAAAATGTGTTTGGCGAAAATTACATTACATGACCCCAAAATTCATAAAATTATAAAATAATACCCCGAAATATAAAAACTCTAAAATGGTCCACATTTCCGAAAATCACCGCCTCCTTCTATTGAAATTGTTTGAGGCTGATTTACAAATAATACTTATCTTATTAGATAATTTATATCAATATTTGATCTTTAATAAATATATGGCATATAATAAATACAAAACTAATGACCCTTGCCACCATAATAATAACATGAATTTTTATCATGTTTATTATACCCACTAGTTTCCTTTATGTGGTTCTTATCAATAATCTTTCTCCACTTTAGGTGAAAATTTCAACCGCAACGTGATTAGGGTTTAGGGTTTAGAGTTTAGGGTTTAGGGTTTAGGGACCATGTCCATAATTATAGTCATACACATATCTATTACTATAATTAAATTCATTCGTTACTTCATTCACTTATGGGAATAAAGTCAAGCCATTTGGACAATATTCATGATTCTTTCAACAAAAACTCATTGTTTTGTTTGGCTACATGAGGTCAATGAAATTCAGAAGATTTCTTAAAACCTCTTTCACAATATTGCTACTGCAGGAGCAAATTGAATACATTCATTTATAACAAACTTTTAGAAGAACAACCATCTTCTGGTGGTTATAAAATCTCTTTAATTTGTTCTAAAGAACAAGGGGGTCTATTAATGCCAAATATTCAACATTGAAGTCTTTATACAAATGATGGCATATAAAAATCATGGATCAGACATTGTCTCATAACTTCAAGCAAATTTATCTTTTTGCATCAGGCCAAATAATCATTTGGTTTCAGGCCAAATTGTGCCTCCTCAACTTCTTGTCCATATATGTCTTCTCTTGGCATCTAGCCAATTTATATCTTCTTTTGGCTTCTGGCCAACTTTCTCTTCATGAGAAATTAAATCAATATGACTTCCAACCGTTTATCTTCAGGATAAACATAGATTACATATGGTTTGTGGCTATTTGACTTCCAACCGTTAAATCAACTCTCGTGGCTCCTTCCTTTTTTTTTTCTTTCTCTTTTTTTTTTTTCTTCTTCCTCCCCCTGCAACCTTTCGACATTCTTCTTCCTCTTTCACTCACAGGTATCATATTTCTTAAATCAACAATCAAAACTTAATAGAAAACATACCTGGGTGAAGAGATCACATAACCACCAATCTGAATTTTTTTTCTCAGCTTAAAATGCCTCCTTTTGAACGACTTCAAAAACTTTTGCTTCTTTTTTCATGGTGAACGACGGCGGTGATGATGATCAACACAGGAAGGAGGCTCAGTTGGTTACAGCCTCGCGCTGATAACGTGTTATAAAAATGAAGAAAATCATAAGGAAAGAAGAGAGAGAAGTCAGAGAGAAATTCTAGAGAGAGGGAGGAATTCTCATTTCAATAGTATTTTGAATGTTTACACAAGACTTCTATTTATAAACCTTCAAGGGTTACTATGCAATAAATATCCACATAATAATATATTTATAACATCCTTAATTATATATAGAACTAGATAAAGTATAACGTTAGCTTTTGGACAAACTTTGTTTAAATTGAAACAAGTTCCATACTTAAGTTTTGACAATGCAAATGAAAATGTTGTCTCATTCGTTTTAGATAAGATTTAATCATGCTTTGACTACAGAGAAGAGATTAAAATAGACTAGTTAACTTGCAATTAACTATGCCCATGATGTAAAGTGTTATTAGTCTACCTCACGATACTATTTGTTGGATTCTTCTCGGTTCACCCTCAAATAGATTATTCAGACAGAAAACCATGTTTATGATGGAAAATCATGGTTTTTACGGAAGCTATTATCTAAAATTGATCATCTGAAATCACTTTTTTCACTTTTTCTCTAGAAGCTATTCTTTAAAAATTAATTCAAACACACCTTAGTCCAACCCTGTTTGGAGAGGGGCATGAATGAAATTAAAAAAAGTGTATGGGGTAAATATATGTAATATACCCCTTTTGGAGACAAGTGGGGTTTAGTTAATAAACCGAAAGGCACATCGTGGATAACTGGAGATGGGCTATGGGGTCAATTAAAAATGGTGCAGTTTCTAGAACTTTGAAAAATCTTTCTCTTGCCCCTTTAGTGTTATTTTGATGTGTTTGTTTGGATTAGCAGTAGAAACTTCTTTTTTGATGTGATTTACAATATATGAGGTAAGTTTGTGAGATGAGTTTTATCTCAATTTGCATGAACGTACTTTTCCAACACCAACTCAAACTGTCTAGCTTGTAGCATCTGTCATGTGATTCTACATCGCATGGGCATATCGTATAGTTATCGGATTCTAGGTAGGCCAAATCCTACATTATTAGAAGAAAGGTGAGTGTGTCATTTTAATATCCTACTCATATGCTACCTCTAGTCTCTAATATAAAAGTTAGTTAGGAATCAGAGTTCAACTTTATCCAAAATTGAAGATACAAATCCATTTTATTTATTATGTTTACCAAAACTAGTTTGGCTAACTAGATAAACTGATATATAATTTCATATTATATATGGTTATTTTAATGAGATCAAATCACATATCTTATAATAACTAATTTATTTTATTTTCATAATCTAGTTATTTGTCGGTTCGAAGTGCTAACACAATTGGTCTTCTATGCCTTCACCATCATTAGAACCTGCCCATCTAAATGAGAGCCTTTATTGGCCCATTTTCATCTACCACTCGACAACCCAACCCCTCAAATAACGGTGTTCATGACATTTTGATCCTATCTTAATGCTCATAGCTTCAAACTATTCCATCTGAGTTTGGTAAAAAATTAATTACTTTGTCCAAAATATATTTCCCTATACTTTATCTTGACGGGTCAATGGGTGATCAACAAGGCATGTGACCTCCATTGCACTTTGGAGGGGTGCTTGCCTTAGGTGCCTTAGCGTGGTCCTATCCAGAAGAAAAAATATATTTCCCTGCAAATTAAAATAATGCTAGGATGAGAGGTAACATTTGTAACACCCTCAAATTATTACAATAATTATTTTTGGAAATAAATTTTTTTAGAAGAATAATAGCTTGGCAATGACGCTTGATTGGTCAACAAATTAATTACATGGGAGCAAAAAGCTTGCTATATATAGTGTGTCCTATTTAGATGATATGAAAAAGCAACTTGTAAAAAGGCTAACGGCCTTATGGCCAAGTGGCATGTAAGTTCCAAGTAAGAGGTCATGGATTTAGTCTTCCTTGTAATTTTTGGTCATTAGTACCTAATCCTTTAAATCTAAAAAACGTTTTACTATCTCTTATTGCCCAAACAATTGATAGGGATGATTTGAAAAGAAAAGAAAAATAATAGATAAAATCTCTGACTAAAACAAACATTTTAAGTAGCATTGGTATTTTGGATACCATTTATACTTAGAATCGAATAGAGTAGTTGTCTCCTCACATGGAGAAGCTGCAGTTGTTGTTGCCTTTGAATATTTTAGGGGCAACTTAGGAGTGCATAAGGAAATAGCTAGGCTTAAGGTTCAATTTTTTTTAAGGAGTTTTCACGTAGGAGTAGTGGATAGTCGAAAATATTTGTGGGTTTAATGTCATCCCAAAAATGTTAAAATAGGAGCAATATCCCCTTAGTCTAACAAAATCCAAATAGATGCATGCCATGTCGAACCTTTATGCCATCTATGATACCATTTAGACATGACAACATGTGCTTTCTTCTTTAATCATTTGCGTTAAAAGTTTTTGTGGAAGAGAAATATCACCTTTGATTTAGGGACGGACCAGTAATTTTACTTACGGGGGGAGAAAAAAAAAACTACGTCATGAATAAAAGTACTTAAAATACGATAAAAACCTAATATACAAAAAGTTGAAAGAAATAAATTAAGTTTATTTCACTTAACTCTTACGTGTTTTCATATTGTTAAACTCATATATAATTGAACCAATCAAAATTAAATATTAGTCATCATCAATATTCTCATAGCCATATGTTAACAAAACTCAAAACTTGTTTAAAATACTAACCCTAATATATTCTCTAATCAGTGTAAAAGTAGTATCACTAGAAAGATAAAATTATGTATAATAAATTTTCTGAAGGAAATTTAATGAAAAGAAGTAATTTTAAGTACATTATTGATTCTCAAAATTTGTTATAAGTTAACACTGCAAAAACAAGTAAGGTTTGGAATATATATTAAAGTTGTGGTTCCACCTCTTTACTTTTTCTTAAAATATATATGAAAGCCAACTTGTGTCCTTGAATATATATGAAACCAACCGAACCTCAGTGTACATATATGAAAGCAAATTAGGAATAAACAAACCATATTTATATTTTTTTTAATAAAAAATTAGGGGGGGCGGGGGCCACCCCTAGCCCCCCACTGGGTCCGTCCTTTGAAGTATTTAAAAAAGAGCAATGTCCCCCCAAACTTGATAACAAAACGAAAAAAGCATCACTAGTGCAAAAATCTATTGTTAGATCAGTTGAAAATTACTTTTTAGACTGGTTATTGATTAAGTCTTGATACAACTAGTCTACAAAGTTGAATATTTTAGACTTGACTTAGCTTATATCACGTCTAAAATATTTTACTTTTTAGACTGGTTGCGAAAAAGATCAAGTTTAAAAAGTTGCACTTTTTAGATCTAACTTAGCTTATATCACGTCTAAAATGTGTTGCTTTTTAGATTGGTTGTTTCGAAAACATGCCTCAAAAATGATTTTTAGACCTCGTATTTTATAAAATCGGTCTTGAAAGTTATACTTTTTAGACCCCATATTTTATATATCACGTCATAATATTTTTCAAACCTAATATTTATAACAGCTGGTCTAAATTTTTCATGTTTTTTTTACATATCCACCCTATTTCTTCTTCTTATCCACCATCCAAGCCAACACCTAAAAGACAATTTAAGCTACAAGCTCTCAACAACTCAATATGAGTTACAAATTGAATTATTGAAAATGAATATAATGCCAACAATATTCCAATTCCAGTGGGAACAAAATCTAACAAGTATTATTTATCATTCATCAAAGATATTTTCATAGCCAAGGAATCATCACATACCATTTCATAGCCTTCAAATGATGAATACATACATGATGAAATACACAAGACCTAAACTCACTATTATTGTAAAAGCTCATAAATGAATTCAGCACAACATTTGCGGATGAAGTCGATATATTTTACAGGAAAGGGATCACTAAGATCAAATATCTGTAACATCAAAGACGGACAAATCATTAACATGCTTACTTAAAAAAATAAACGTAGTACAAAATTGTTGAAATATACATTTACCTCTTGAGTAAATTCAGTCATACCTATGGTGATAATGTTAAATAAGCGTCTCAACGCATAAAAGTCACATAAGTTGGACTCCGGTGGTTGCTTATGACTCTAAAAAAAACATGGCATAATTAAAACTGTATAGAACATAGCTTATTGAACAAGTTCATAAAGCAAATAAATATGTACTAACATTTGGTGTGATCCATTTAGGGTCTTTTACCACATGCACATGTGATAATCGAATATTATTTCACTTGTTTGTATCTCTTGGTTAATAATATAGGAATGTTTAATTGATAAATAATGGGTTTTATTACTTAATTGGGCTTTAAGCTTTAAATTAGATTTAATTCATTTTTGTAATAAAATTCTAGATTTACAGTGCTTCACTATTTTGGCCATAACTTTTGATCTAGAAATCATATTAGCCTCATTCTTATTTCGTTTTTTAGATGATTCAGAGAGCTACAGTTGTTATGAAGACTTGGAAGACTAATTTGGATAAGAAGATGGACGAAATTGGAGCCAAAGAGAGACACAGTTTTCTAAATTTTTATTTTACCCGAATTTTGTAATAAAAGACCAATTATTAGAGGTTTCCTATTTTTTTTGGGACAATCTTGTAGCCCTAGTGTTTCCTATTTTTAAGTTAAATTAGATGGCTGCTAAAAACATATTCTCAATTACGCTTCATGAGATTTTTGGATTAAATTAGAAGCTTTTTATTTTCTCTAAGTTGTTCATCATGTTCTTCATCTTTTCTTCTACGTTTTGCCTAGCCATGCTTAACTAAGCTTCTGTGGTTGACACATGGATTGAGGATTCCGTGAATCTAGAGGATCCGCGCTTCAATCGGTAACGTAATTCGTTTCTGTTTATTTTAATCAGATCCGATTATAATTGCGGATTGGGTATTAGATTTAATACCCAGATTGATATCCCAAGGACATAGGTCGGACCAGGTTCAAGAGAGCATTGTGCGGTCGCACAGAGAGCTTGCCACGTGTTCGATTAGATGCTAGGCGATCGTCTAGTCGAGGGAATATCTGGACAAACACAGAGATTTCGGTTTGTCCAGAATCAATCATGAGTTTGGTTATTATCTTTTTGTCTGATGAAGGTTATGGAATCCCAATTTTGGGTTAATCTTTTTGGATCTGGTTAATCTCGTTTTCTTGCTTTCTGTTTTAGTCTTTGCTTTGTTTAAATTGCATTGAAAAACTCCCCCATTTTGGTTACTGTGTTACTTGTTTATTGTTGATTTTGGACCTACTGTGAATTCCTTGAGAGAAACGATCCAGGTTCTCTATACTGCAATTTTTATTGAACTTGTTTATTTTGTGAGGGCTCGGTGCTTACCACCAGCAACGTATCGGTATGTCTTCATAGCCCTATCATCAAAATCACAAAACTTACTTATTTTCCACAAATTCCATAAACTTCCAACAATAGGTAATGCAAGAAAAGTTACAATTTTCTCTTATTTATTCAAATGACACTGCTAGTTTATTGCTTTATTTAGTAATAAGAAAACTTAAGAGCTCATGGTCTTCTTCAATTCATTCTCTGGTTTATAATGAAGGGAGCATAAAAAGATGATAGTATAACTCTTCTTGCATAAAAGAACCAACTGCCAATGATCACTGAAAAATGGATGACTTATAATTCAATTTTTTAAGCACTATATATATTATGAAATATAAATTTGCTTCTTACTTATGCACATATGGTGCCAAGAAACACTCAGTTTTGGTTTCACTAAGCCTCTCTGATAAGTATGTGTGTCTGATAGCAGCAGTGGTTCTTTTCTCTTGGGATTGAATTGGGCAAATGAATCCAAAATTATTGTTTGTGCCCGAGAAAACCAACCTATGATTTATGTACCTACAATAATTCAAGCACAAAAATTATAATGGCTTAACTATTAAAATATTTAGACTTACAAGAAGATACTTACATTAAAAATACTTGGATAATTTCTATCGTAAGCTCCTGTTTAAGAGCTATATAAGGGACATTAAATCATCCCTCTTAAGAAAAGCCAGTATCATTGACTTGCTTGCAATTGAATTCATAGGCCAAGATCTTGTTGTAAAGGATGTATCATATGCAGTAAGAATCACTTGTTGCATGGCATTCAACTTAGGCTATGAAACTGGTTGAGTGGATGGAGCTACAATTGGGGTTGTGATCGGGATTTCCTCAACTCGAATAGAAATAAGGTTCTTTGACCACAAGATGAAAGTACTCTTGACATCACTCACAATCTTCAAATCACTAGTAGGGATAGGGATAGGTGCATCTGTAATGATCACCTCTTCAATTGACACTCTAACTAGATCATCTTTTATTTGTCGGTGGTGGATAGTTGATCCCAAGTTGTGACACTCCCATGTGCAACTAATCGTCTTAGAGGATCCTCCACAAAAAGGTCACAAGGTTTAGCAATTTGAATTTCATGACCCTTTGATGACTGGCCAATAATGCAACAACTCCCTTTTAGTGCTCTGAATAGGTGCAAGTATATGTTCCTGGGGAACACTGGTCTCTTGTCAGGTGCCCACAATCATCATCATTTCCTCCTTCATCTTGCTCAACCAGGCTTCTAATTGTGCATCAAATGAAGATTCTACCTTCTGCCCTTGCTTCTGCCCTTGCTTCCGCCTTCTCAGTAGCCAATATATGTTCCATCTCTTTCCTAGTCACCACACTTGAGAAATGGTGTGGCCTTGATCAAAAGTAATCCCTTATGCCCACCCCTTCTCCTACTCCCCTAACAGGCTCTGGATGCTCGTGTTTTCCAATAGCAACAGTCAAAATATCATTCCTCCCCTCTGACCTAAATGATACCTCGTCTTGTTTTTTTTTTTTTTTTTGTTTTGAAGTTGTTCCTATAAGATATAGATAATAAACATAAATAATGAAATTTTTTTACGAAACAAAAAATAACAATAATGATATTTATAATATTTTTAGCAACTCTAGAATTTGTTCACTCATATAACACCCGCTCCTCTTTTGGTGAGCATACAACCATTTTCTTCGCGACGTATTGGAGATGGTGGAGAAAGAAGAACATAACAATTGGATTGAGCTTCTTTTTTCAATCTCATTTACTTGGTTGCCATCAAGTTTTTTTTCAGCCTTTCTATAACCCCCACGGGACATTGTATGAGGGCAATCGTTCTTTCTACCATTCTCTTGTGTTTTTTTCCCTTTTTTGTTGTGAATAAGAATTGAAAAGAAATTACAATCAATACAGACAATTGATAACTAAATAAAATTCAAAATAATTCAACTCACCAAAGCTTATGGAGTAGTTCAAATCCTACAAAATTCTTGCTAAGTATCTTCATCAAAATATGAATACTTGCTGCAAGGATTAGGATGAGGCTCACCATCTTTCATCTTGATATGCACATAATTGTTAGCTAGATTTGTCTTAAACTTGCTCTAGTGTTCACAACCATATGTCATTATCTTCTTATACAATATATCACTTTGGACAAATAATGTTGACAAAATTCCATGGCTTCTTCAGAAATGTATTTTTGAACAATAGACGCTTCTGACTGGGTTACGTTTTTCACATACCCTTTTAGGAATTTCATAGTTCTTTCAATTGGGTATATCCATTGTAAATGAATAGGGCAACATAAATTTATCTCTCTTACTAGATGAACAATTAGATATACCATGACGTCAAAAAATGGAGGAAGAAAATGCTTCTCAAGCTGGCACAAGATAAGATACCATTCATTTTCCAATTCATCCAATTTTTCAATCTCAATGACTTTACTACAAATAGCATTGAAGAAGAAACAAAGTCTAGTCAAAATATGTTGAAGATCATATTCGATAATGCTTCGGATAGTTACTGGAAGTAGTTGTTGCATTAAGATATGACAATTGTGAGACTTTTGGCCTACTAATTTCAAGCCTTTCATCAACACAAGATTCTAAAAATTTGAAGAATACCTTGAAGGAACTTTGATGCCATGTAAATTCTCACAAAAACTTCTTTTCTCATCCTTAGATATAGTATGAGAAGCTGGGGAAAAATAAATTCTTTTACCATATGGTGTTGGATGTAAGTGTTCTCGTATCCCATTTCTTGCAAATCTAATATTGCTTTCACACTATCCTTAAAACTACCTTGTATGTTGAGAAGTGTCCCAACAATGCTTTCACATATATTTTTCTCCATATGCATGACATCAATATAGTGTCTCACATCAAGATTGCGCCAATATGGAAGATCGAATAAGCAGATCTATTTTTCCATATATATTTTTTCATTTATACTCTTTATAGTCTTATAAAAGATGATATTGATATTTTTCACATTTTCATAAACTTTCTCCTTAGTCAATGCCTCAGGAGCATCTTGATACTCTTTTCCATTGAAAATAAAAAGCTTTCTTTATTCTATGATATGGGTGGCTCGGTCCAAGAAATTTCCTATGGCCAAGATAAACCATCTTTCTTCCATGTTGAAGTTGATGGTAGCATTTGCCTTCTTCACAAATCGGACATGCTTTATGGCCTTTAACATTATACCATGAAAAGTTCCCATATGTTGGGAAGTCCTTTATAGTACAAAAGATCATGGCTCGCATTTTAAAAACCTTCTTGTTTGAGTAAAAAACTTTGACACCTTCTTCCGGCAACTCTTTTTTAAGTCTTCGATCAAGGGTTATAGGTAAACATCTATGTCATTTCCGGGTTGTTTTGATCTCGAATTCAACATATACAATATGATGTATTTTCATTTCATGCATAACAAAGGAGATAAGTTATAAATAATCAAGAGAACAGGCCATGAACTATGTATAATGTTAAGGCTACCATAAGGATTCATGCCATTCATACTAAGGTCAAGTCTAAAGTTCCTAGGTTCTTTGTTGAAGTTAGGAATTAATTGATCAATTTTCTTTCATTGAGAAGAATCAGTCGGATGTCGAACATTTCCATCATAAATCCTCTCATCTACATGCCAGCTAAATTTTTTTGTACATTTTCATTAGTAAACAAGTGCTTGAACCTTGGTATGATTGAAAGATACAACAACACTTTTGCAGGAGCCTTATTTGATTTGTACCTTGGGGTTTCACATATAAGGAACTTTTGCTTCTCTTTAACCTCTTTTCTATGCAATATGCAATCATTAGGACTTACATGAATCTTTTTATACTTCATCCCCTGTGGACACAATGTTATCTTAGCATCATAGTATCGACCCAGCAACACATTATCATCTAGAAGCATATCCTTAAAAGCCTCAACTGTTTTTGAAAAACTCTTGTCACTCCATCAATGCCATGTTTTTAAGCTTACCAATTTCAATACTGCTTTCAACAATTAATATTTTGTACATCCTGGATACAGTGGCTTCTCTGCATCACTACACATATTACCATGTGCATTGATTGTTCAAAAGCGTCTTCTCCTACATCAAGAATAATGTCCTCTATCTGATCATCCATATCCATGTCATTATCATTAAAGGACACTTTCCATTGTTGAGATGAAATTGGAATTTCTATTTCTTCACCATATCATACTCATACTGTATAATTCTTATAAAAAGCTTCACTAATTAAATGTGTGTATATATATCTGCAGCACTTGGTCGCTTATCATTCAAACATTCTACACAAGGGCAATAAAACATCCTACTATCATCATTATCATTTCTTTTAGTAATTCTAAAAATTCCCTCACCCCATTATCATATTCAACACTCGTCCATTTAGCTTTTATCCAACTGTGATCTATATTTGAATTCCTATAGACAAAAATAGTTAACATAAATTATCCTAACATATAAGATGCATCTTGAAGCAAGAAAAAAAAACTTGTAAGATGCTAAAGTCTGCATTATTCTAACATATAATATGCTAACAACAAGGCCAAATTAGAAGGCAGGGAATAAAGCAAACAGAAAATCATGTCTCCCTCTCGACCTTGAATCTCTTGATCTACGTCTGCACTTATCATTTTTTTTTGGCTTTCTTTGCTTTGATTATGCAACAAGTGTTTTCAAAATAAGGGTTTATTTCTTGCACAAAATTTGTTTCTTTGGTAGATAGTGCTTGAATCGCTTGTACCAAATTTGTTTCTTAAAGAAGGATTATTATGGATTTATGATTGGGTTTTAATATTTTGTGATGAGTTTTATATGATTATAGGAATTTTTATGGTCTTAATAGGTTAAAATCTTGCCTCTCAAAGAAGGAAAAATTTAAAAAAATGGCCCAACTTGAGCTCAAGATGGTGTTGGACCAAACTAGACCTCGGGTTAAGGCTCAGTTGAGGCCAAACCCAGTCTAGTCTGGTCCATACTCAACCTTACCCAAAGGGTTCTCCCTCTTGGCTTAAAAATCTATTTCTTGGATATTGGTTCCATTATATTTATTTTTGTGTGAAACATTGCACTCTATATAATACCTAAAGACCTTGTCGTCTTCTTCGGCTCTTCCCATTGATGTCACTCCTCATCTCCTCATCAGTCACGTGTCAGTCCGTCGGCGGTCAGTGCGATTTTTAGTGTTGAGTTAATATGTTCTTTCCGGTTCAATTTTCCTCTAGTTTTGATTACTCTGCCACTTCTCATTTTTCTTGTGTGAGTTTCCTGTCTCCCTCTCGACCTTGAATCTCTTGCTCTATGTTTGTGCTTCTCATTTTTGTTTTTGTTGACTTTCTCTGCTTTGATTTCACAACAAGGGTTTTCGAAATAAGGGTTTGTTTCTAGCACAAAATTTATTTCTCTGGTAGACAGTGCTCGAATCTCTTGTACCAAATTTGTTTCTCTGGGATTTTGAAAGAAATTACAAAGTTTGTTTCTCATCATTCAAAAAAATGTACAAGACTTTGTTTCTCATTACAAAGTCTGGGATTTTTGAAACAAAATGTTACTATTTGAGAAAAAATTATTTCTCATTATAATTAAAGGTGCTCTATCTAAGCAAAGGTTGAGCTAGGGTGTTCTCTATTTCATCTATGTTGGACAACTTTTAGAACTTGTACTAGTATCATATGAGTGCTAGTTTCTTTTGAAATTTTTTAACAAGATGAATTTATGGAGTGCTAATTATTATATATTATTTTGAGATATGCAATTGTAATTAGGCTTTTATACATGTCTTGTCTGATCATGCACCAAGGCCTCTCAGACATGATTTATTCTAGTGCCAAAATACAAGCCCCTAATTGATATATAGCATTTGCAAGTTTAGCTTGTCAACTCTATTAATGTTTATATATCATTTTTTTTAAAACAATTATGTGAAACTACTTGTTGTTTCCTTAATTGAGGAATACTTGCTTTTCATTTTTTGTAGGCATGGATAATGAGCAAACTTCAAGTGTTGACCTAGCTCAGTCTTTTGATATTGGTGAAAATGAGACTCTTGGTAGACTATCTTCTACCCCTACCAATTCCACTAATCCTCACTAATCTCCAACCACTATAGAATGTTCTCTTCCTACTCCTACAGCTGCTAATAGAAATGAAACTACAAAAGGTAGTAGTAAGAAGAGAAAACAACCTAAGAATAAACAATCACAAGTGTGGAATTACTATATTAAGTTATCATTAGAGGATACATATAGAGAGCATAGAGTTGCATGCAAGTACTACAATTATGATTATGCTTGTAATTCAGTTAAATGTGGTACAACGTTTTTGAAGAGACCTTAAAAAAATGTCAGAAAAATCCACATAGGGCTGTTGAACTATCAAAACAGTTCATGTTTAATTATGTTTCACAAAGTAAGCAAGGGGGAAGCTTAGAACTTCATATGTTCAATAAAAAATGATGTTGTAGGGCTCTAGAAAAGTTCATCATATGTGAATACTTTGTTGATTATTGTTGTGATTTTAGTTCCTCGATACAAGCTTGCCTGCATCAATGATGTATTTGAGCAACTTTTTCTTGATTATCAACTTTGTATGTCCATGAAAAATGTTACACCCCTACTGGCCTCGCCTTTTCGGGGGCGAGTTATAGGGATTCCTTTTAAAGATTACCTTTCCATTATTTGTTCCATTTTAACTTATCTCAGAGTGAGTGCAACAGAGCATTATTCCAATTTGGACTACCTATTGTACTGGTAAAAGTGCGATAATCAAAAAGTAAAAGTTCCCTGAAGGGTTAAGGGTACAGTCATCCAAAATAAAATACCGAAAATATAGATACAGTCATCCCAAATATAAGTACAAAATATAATAGGGCATTCCCTATTCTTCAAACCACACCGATATGCCCTGCCTTTCCAAAAAGGTCCTTCTATCTCAGGCACAGCCTCTTGTGTCTACAGAAGCGTTTGGAGTTCGAAAGTGAACCCTAGAGTAACTGTTAATACTCATGTACTATATGTGTAAAGTGTATGCATGCATCCATGATAAGTAAATCACAAATAAAATGCCAAATATACCATATATGCAAACAAAAACATACAATAACCAATCATCACACACCGTCGAGCTGCCTTACCAAGGCGAGCCTCAAATTTACCAGAATCACAAACCTCGCACCATCGAGCCGCCTGAACCAGGCCAGCCTTGGATTTACCCGAATTACCAATCGTCGAGCCGCCACTCAAGGCAAGCCCTGAACAATTCCTCAGCGTTAGGAATCACGTATTAGTTAGGGACTCGAACCCCAACATGCTCTGTATGCATATTTGGCAACACAAACATACATGGAAAGCAAAACATACATCAAACACATAAGAGTACTTGAGAAAAGCAGTTACTACCTCTGAGATGTGTACTGACTTAGGGTTTTATCATGCCTGATTGCATTTGCAAATATGCCTTAACCCTAAACAACCCCAAAATACATTATTTTGAGTATTTCCAAAAATACCCTTGCATTTTTCATAAAATCTTAGCCTTAACCAAAATTTCCAGAAAATCCTGTGAATCTGGCCCAACTTCAAACATTTTTAATAAATTCAAAAAAAAAAATCCAATTAAAATGAAATTGATGCCATCTGAACAATTAGGATGTTTAGTTTATGGGAAAAATACTTCCAGACCCCAAAAGAATCCATATTCAATTACAGAGCCCAATATTTACTCGCTGGTCATAAAAATACTACAACTTTCTGGGCAATTTTCAACAATTTATTTCTCTTATTAGGAAACTCAAAAAGACATAAAATTATATGTCAAGGTGAAGCTCAAGATGTCTACTAATATTTCTACTTTATGCATGTAAAATTTTAGATCAAACAAACTTCATTTACTATTTTTTAAATTCTGTTGAAGCTTCACTGCCCATAAATTCAGGAAACTGGCAGCAAGCTTTTCTTTGAGTTTTCGGTGTTTTCGGGTTCGTAAAGCTTAACCCTGACTTAACCCCATGAAAAATCACGTTTTAAACTCATTGGAACCGTTAAAAACATCAAAATAAGATCAAAACACCAAGCCCTAACAATTTGAACGAAGAACCCTAACTTGAAGCTTCAAAGGTTTAGGTTTTCGGTGTTTACCTGAAATCAAAGATTTGCTTGGAGTTCTTGATCTTCCTATAAGGTTTGGAGACTTTGCTGCAATCCTTCTTTCTTCAGCTGAGAATGACACTTTTGTGCCAAAAATGAAGAGTTAAAGGTCTTTTTAAAATAGCCAAAATGATCTAGGTAGTCTGAATTATCTGGTGTATGTTTTTGTCCACTGATTAATAATTTGGATCAGAGTCTCTTGCTTAATTCCCAAGTATCTCCAGAGGCTTCCAGAATAGATGATGTGGCGCAACCCCATCCATGGAATTCAGATTTTTTCTTTTCAAAATGTTAAAATTACCTATTTTGGCCCGGAACACCTTTTGTCCACTGGTTAAAAGCTTTTACCCCAATTATTAGCTTATTTTCTCTCCAAAATTCTAGATAATTTCAAAGATATTTTAGGGGAGTATGTGGCACCTCCTGGGCACAACAAAATTTGATCCCTTACTTTTTATCTGCTTAATCCACTTTATCCTGTCCACCCTTTTATCCACTGGTCCATGTAGTGCACCGCTGGTTAAAAGGGTGCTCCCTTTTGCACTTTTCTTCAACTTTTCATATATTTTCCCCTGATTGGACATACATATGTGGTGCCATTTTACTCACCCATATGGCACCACATTTTTCTCATTTAATCCAAAAAGAAGCCCCTAATTGGTCCTTATTGGTCCCTTTTTTACCGATTAACCTCCTTTGGGACCTGTACTTTATGTTTAGGCCTGAGTACAGATAAAATCATCTAATTTTCCTTATCTCTCCTCATGTGGACAAAATTCACTCCTTAAAGGGTAAGGAATTGACTTTTCTACCCTTGCTTTTTCCTCTTTTAACCTTGTGGTGACACGTGCCCTTTAGTAATTACTACAACTGACTTTTCATTCCTATCTCCTCAAAACACAGGAAATCATCATCAGTCCAGGAAATGTCATGTGCATATCTATTTTAGGAAATTTTACTGAAACAAAATCTGGATTTACAACTTTGAAGACAAGTTCTCACTTCTAGAAATGTCCTCAGATAACCTACTTTTTAGGAAATTTTTGTCCTATAAACCCTATACCCTAGGGCATAGCTAGATAGCATTTTTTTACCAATCGATTAACACCATATAGGTCTTATGTGCCCCTTTTTCCATTAGCACTTTAACTCCACGGCTTATACATAGTAGGTCCACTGACCTTTATAGCCGAGTTACTTAGTCCCTAAAAGGCTTCCTATCTGTCGCCATTCTTGGGACTCTTTTCGAACTGGGCTTAGTCGTTCACCTACTTTAGGCTTATTTTTAAGTTTCTAGGTCCAAAATTCAGGATATTACAAAAAATAAGGAAATAAATAATTTAATTTGTATCACATGTTTGAAGAGTGTTTTGCAAAAAATTGGTGTTGAATCAGGTAGGTCTCATAGTGGCAACACTTTGAACTCTTCTCGTAGTGCTAACCCTTTGAATTCTCCTGGTAGATACATCACGTCCACTACAAATGCCTGTAAAAAAAGGCCTTGGTTATAGATGGTTGGCATCCTAGAGAGAAAAGATCTCATCAGTAGATCCTCAATCCGAATTAGAAAAGATCTCATAGTAGATCCTCAATTTGAGTTAGATAGATACCTTTCAGCTAATGCAACTGAAGACATTCCTATTGATGATGATGATGATTTTCACATATTGACATGGTGAAAGGTTAATTTAACTTAGTACAGAGTGCTTGCCATGTTAGCACTTGATGTATTGGCTTTTCCAGTATCTACGGTTTCTTATGAAGTAGTTTTTAGCACTGGAGGACGTGTTGTTGATGATTATAGGAGTAATCCATCTCCTAAGATGACTGAAGCGCTCATTTATGCCAAAAATTGGCTACTTGCTAAGCAATCTATCTCAGAATTAGCTACTATGTTGACTAAATATGACAACTTTCAAGAGATTGCTAATGTTAGTATTCCAAGTAATATTTTCAATTCTATGCTCATTATTCAAGTTTACATATTTCATTATTTCTAATTTCTTAAGACACATATAATGTTTTTTTAGATGGATCCAGTATCATTGAAGGTGGAGGCGACAAATGAATGAAAATAGATGCTCAAGAAAAAGAAATTAGATCTTAATCATTTGTTTTCCACTTGTGTGTATGTGATAGACTTGTTGTTACTTGTTAGGTTTAATGTGCTTAATTGGTTGTTATCATGGATTGTATTAAAGTAACTTGAATGTTGTTGCTTTTAATTGTTGTTGGAGATTACTATGGATTTATGATTGGGTTTTAATATTTTGTGATGAGTTTTATTAGGTTCAAATATTGCCTCTCAAAGAAGGAAAAAATTAAAAACAAACCACCAAATGCAGGTCATGGACTAGCCTAGGCAGTCCATTGGACTAGGTCCGGTCCAACTTGAGCTCAAGCTAGTGCTGGACCAAACCAGACCTCAGGTTGAGGCCAAACCCAGTCTGGTCTGGTCCATTCTCAACCCTACTCAAAGGCCTCTCCCTCTCGGCTTAAAAATCCATTGCTTGGATATTGGTTCCATTATATTTATTTTTGTGTGAAACATAGCACTCCATATTGTAATATCCTAAATTTTCTCTAACGAATTCCATGTATGATGTATTTACATTTGGAGAAAAGAAATAGTGAAATTTTGACAAAAGGTCAATTTTACCCGTTTCGCTAAAACCGAAAATTTTGAGATACATGTTGGCACAAAGTGAGATACTTGTGTCTAACATTCAATTACTTTATTTAGGTTATTATCTTCGGCCATGTAGATAAGAGAAAGAGAGGACAAGATGGGAATTTTTTTAATAGGGGTTACAATTGAAAAAAATGTAAAGTTAAGTCCTACGTATAGTATCAACCAAGAGTCATCATGAGTGCACAAGTTTTAACTTTTGAGTTATGGGCATAAAAGCTCCTAAACATTATTCATTAGAGAGGTTATGGAGTATAGAAATTGAAAGGCCAAGAGTTAAGAGTTTATCAATATCCACATCATCTAGTATTTTTACAACACTCCCCCTTGGATGTCCATGAACAAATATTGTTCCTTATTAAAACGTTACTAGGAAAAACCTAGTGGGACAAAAACCTAGTGAAGGAAAAAGAGCACACAATACAAATTGAAGCTGCCTCGTTCAAGACCTTACCAGGAAAATCCTGTGGGACAAAACCTTGGTTAAGGAAAAGAGTACAACATGGTCTCTTTTTTTGAATAATAAAGGCAAGCCAAAGCTTTAAAATGAGGAATAGAGACTAGATTATAAGACTCTAGCCCCTAATACAATAAGTAGAAATTACTAAGAGTGGCAGGATCGTTGATCCATCAAAACCATATCCAAGCAACCTCTAGGGATAGTTGGAATCATAACCACATCGACACCGACAAAGAACATTATGGCCCTCCTTGGCCAAGTAATTAGCATACGATATGTTTTCTCTTGGAGTATGATGAAGCTCCACGTCCCAGTCTCAGAACAGAAGGTCTCTAGTCTCCCCAATAATGTATTTAAGAGGGTGATTAGTAGGGCAATCTCTCATAAGGATATTGATGGCATCAAGAGAGTCAGAGTAGATGGTGATTCTCTGTAACCCCATCTGAAGACTAATCTGTAACCCTATCATGATAGCATAAATTTCAGCTTCAATGACAGAAAGTAGACCAAGGGGTTTGTAGAAACCCATTAACCATTCCCCTTGAAAATTTCTTAGTACTCCCCCGCACGCTGCTTGGTGATGTTGAAGCACCGATCCATCCACATCGATGCGGACCGTATTCTCAGGAGGAGGAGTCCAAGATTTCTCCTCTATCTTGTCCAGTTGGAAAATCTGGTGATGTAGCCTTTGATTCACTCCATTTTCCATGAGGAGGTAACTGAACCGGTGTAGCATCTCCCTTGTTTCTGTGTTCACTCCCTGGAATAGAAATTTACATCTGGATGTCCAAAGGATCCAACACCCTAGGCCAAAGATTGTTGTCCATGAGAAGTTTTGGAATCTCCCTTTGCCAGGCTTGTGCCTGGTATTCCAATTAAGCCAAACCTGCAAGCTGCCAGAGAAAAACTGAGAGAAATAGTTAGGTTTTAAAATCGATTTCCAAAAATTTCTAGCACGCTCACAATTACGAGTTATATGGATCACACTTTCTTCGTTGTTGCAATGAAAAGGGCACCCATTGTCATTAGTAAGGCCTCTCCTTGCCCGAAGGGAGTTGGTGACGAGTCTCTCGTGACCAACTTGCCACATAAAAAATTTTACTTTTTCAGGAAGGTTCCATTTCCACACTTGGGCCCAGAAGCTATTAGTGGTTGCTCCTTCGCTGCCAGATAGAAAGTTGTAAGCAGATTTTACAGAGAAACCCCCATCCTTAGATGCTCTCCAGGTAACACAATCCGGGGAATTGTTGGAGGGAGGATTCATTTGTAAAATGGTGTTAATAATATTCGTAGGGAGAACTCCAAGCCACCTGAGATAGTTCCACCGTCCATTAGACAGGAGATGATCCCTAACTGTCTCATCTTGGTTGACAGAGGAAGGGAACTGGATGAAGGATATGATGGGTTGGTTAAGAGGGAGCCAGAGGTCAGTCCAGAACTTGGTACCCGCCCCATTATTAACCTTTTTACCAACGCCACTGAGAAAATTATCCCAAACTTCAACAATCGCTTTCCAGGCAGAGGATGAGTTTCTCTTTTTGGAGATATTCGGCACATACAGGTTACCACAATTGTATTTGGACCACAAACATTGGACCCAGAGGGCGTCTTTTTTTGTAAGGAGACTCCAGCACAGTTTCATAATAAATGCTTTGTTCTGGCGACGAAGATTTTTGAAACCCAGGCCTCCCTGCTTCTTAGCTTGCGTGATTTTTTCCCAAGCAATAAGATGTATTTTCCTCACATCTTCTTCCTGCATGGTCTCTACTTCATATGAATGTCATATTTACTTTCCTGGATAAGAACATCACTTCCAATGTATTTTCGAGCATATCATTCTTTTGGCCGCCAAACTATGAATGATGCATGGTCACCAAATATTCTACTAAAGTGTATTCTTCTAACATATCTTTTGGATATGCTAAAATATTAGTATATTCCACATTTATCTTATTCATTGTGAAAACAATAAAGGAAAATTATTCTGAAAATGACCAAAATATATCTTGCATCCACATTAGTTTGTTCTTAAGAAAATAATATCATATAATATGTTTACAAAAAGATTAAGTTAATATTAATATTTTAGTCAAGGTTATTAAAAGGAATAATTTTTTTTATAATTTCATATTAATAACTCTAAAATCTTAACTTTCTCACCGGTTTGGCCCCGGTTTAGTTTCGGTTTGACTCCGGTCTGACCCATTGACCCTTAACCCAGTATCCTGACCGGTTCAGTGACCGGTCAAGTTTTAATAACCTTGAAAATTACTCATTTTCCTATATATTTTTTAATTAATTATATATGCTTGAATTAATTTCAAACTCACATAACATTTTATATATAGAATGATTTTCTTGTATATGCTTCTGGCATTTTAGATTCTTCAAGGATTCTCATATAAATTTCACTATTTAATGAGCAAAGCCATATGAATAGGCTGTATATAAAAACATATGATAGACGCATAATTTTATTTTCATATGCTGTTAGAAATACTAAATTGTTGTATCTACCACAAAATAGTATGTCTCATTATAGTCTTTATTTTCAATTAAATATTTATATATTTCATATTTCAGTTGGGATTGTAGGTCCATAATTTTCGCATTCGAAAATAATGTAATATCATTTTCATTGTGCCTTTTCCCTTTTACTTTTCCTTTTTGACCAATCGCCATTCTGTCTACTCGCAAGATAGACTTATGCATAAGATCCTCAATTGATCAAGTGAAATTATTATCAAGACCGTTGTCAACAACTTAATCTTTTTGGTTCCATTTTTCCTATGACATAATTCATTGAGATCTCTTTATTACTTTTAGGTACCTGAACCTCTTTTGAAGTTTTTGCAATTAGTTATGTCTTGACCTCTTTTGGAGTACCTGCCTTCTCAATATGATCATCTTGATTATTTGCTCCTTTCTTTTTTCTTTTGAATCTGATCATTCTCTCATGCTTCGGGCATGTCTTGATTTCATTTATACAGATTAGAGCATTTTCAACTGGAATATGAGATTTAGTAATTCTCATTTAGGTTAGTGATTGCATCTAGCAGATTTTATGCAATATTTCCAAAATGCAAAACTTAATGATCTTCTAGTTCATATTGCTAGATTCAAATATCTATACTTGATAGTAATAATACATTCCTTTTGTTCTCTTTTCCAGCTATTCAATTTCTCCATCAAGAGTATTGATCTATCTATTTATGAAGGCTTTAATAAATGATTTCTGGATCATATTATCTAAAAATTGCATGTTTAATATAATGAGTAATTCAAACATTCTTGCAAACTTCAGGTTGCAAACGCAAACTAATAATAATCACACATGTAACCATCTTATATAGATGCATCTATCAAATTCATTGAATATATTTATATGGTTTACAAGCTATTTGAATGGGTCCATATATGAGTTTGATATATATCCAGAAATATAGAGATTCATTTCAAATCATAACTTGTGATACTCTTGTAATCAAATTTCGTTGAATATTGACATAAAATATCAAAAATGTCACAACCTCTTTTTCTATGTCTAGTTTCATGTAAACGGTCATTGATTAGGCATTGTTAAATATACTTTTTGTAGTAGTGTATTCATGAAGAATTTTCTAGTTCTTCAATGGATGTCATACGTGATCTTTTATAAATGAAGAGAGAATTGAAGAGAAAGTTGGAGCAATATCTTATTCATTTGGATGCCACAAAAGTGTAGTATATAGTGCTCTATTTATAGACCCTCAACCTCAACCAATAGTTACATAAAGTAAATAGGAAAGTTAGCAAAGTTAATCCTTATAAATGCACAAATTGTAACGTTTGAGTTATAGGCATAAAGACTTATAAAGACTATTTATTAGAGAAGTTGTGGAGTGTAGAAAGTGAAAGGCCAAGAGTTGGGTGTTTATGGACATCTATATCATCTATTATTTTTACAACACTCCCCCTTGGATGCCCATGAACAAATATTGTGCCTAATTAAAACCTTACTAAGAAAAACTTAGTGGGACAAAAACCTAGTATGGAAAAAGAGTACACAATACAAATCAAAGCTGCATCATTAAAAACTTTACTAGGAAAATCTCGTGGGACAAAACCTTGGTTAAGGAAAAGAGTACAACATGGTCTCTAATTCGCATGATGATGATTATATTGTATTTACTCTCCCTGATAATAACATCAATTTTACTCCCTCCTTATAAGAACATCACTTCCAATGTATTTTCAAGCTTATCATTCTTTTGGCCGCTAAAATATGATGATGCATTGTCACCAAAAGTTCCGCTGAAATGTATTCCTCTAACATTTCTTCTGGATATGGTAAAATATTAGTATGTTCTACCTTTATCTTGTTCATTGTGGAAACAATAAAGGAAAATTATTCTGAAAATCACCAAAATATATCTTGCATCCGCATATTTAATCTATTCTGAACAAAATAATATCAAGTAATATGTTCGTAGGACTATCACACAAAATCTCATTTCCGTTATCCACTGCGTACCTCCAAGCACTAATTTTTGCTTGTGAAATCATAATAAATACAATATCAACATCATACATAAAATATTCTCATAAAATTTAAGGTACTTCTGGGCCATTAATTCAATATATCTTTGCAAGAAAATTTGCCATAGCAAAAATATGTAATTTTGAATAATTGATACATTCATAACTCGATCTACAAGTCAAGTAAAACGTAAAATTACTCATTTTCAATATATTTTCATTCAATTATATATGCTTGAATTATTTTCAAAATCGCATAACATTTTTATATAGAATGATTTTCTTGTATATGCTTCTATCATTTTAGATCCTTCAAGGATTCTCATATAAATTTTACTATTTAATGAGTCATATGAATAGGTTGTATATAACAACATCTAACATATGGATAATTTTATTTTCATATGCTGCCAAAAATACAAAATTATTGTATCCACCACAAAATAGTATGCCTCATTATAGTCTTCATTAGAATTTGTGAAAATATTTATTTTAACTTAGATATTCATATATTTCATATTTCAACTGAGATTGCAGGTCCATAATTTTCATATATCAAAATAATGTAATCACATTTTCATTGCATCTTTTCCCTTTTACTTTTCCTTTTTGGCCAATCATCATTATGTCTACTCACAAACTATACTCATGCATAAGATCCTCAATTGATCATGTGAAATTATTATCAAGACCGTTGTTGACAACTTAATATTTTCAGTTCCATTTTTCCTATGACATAATTATGTGAGATCACTTTATTACTTTTATGTACCTAAACCTCTTTTGAAGTTCTTGCAATTAGTTATCTCTTGGCCTCTTCTAGAGTACCTGCCTCCTCAATATGATCATCTTGATTATTTACTCATTTCTCTTTTCTTTTGGAACTGACT
This sequence comes from Acacia pycnantha, assembly GCA_025563575.1. Classification (NCBI taxonomy): domain Eukaryota; kingdom Viridiplantae; phylum Streptophyta; class Magnoliopsida; order Fabales; family Fabaceae; genus Acacia; species Acacia pycnantha. The sequence goes on from JAMWYP010000115.1 coordinate 1,589,521, forward strand.
ATTCTCTCATGCTTCGGTCATGTCTTGCTTTCATTTATGCTTATTGGATCATTTTTTATTGGAATATGAGATTTAGTAATTCTTATATAGGTTAGTAATTGCATTTGGCAAATTTGATGAATGTGAAACTTAATGAACTTTTGGTTCATATTGCTAGATTCAAGGATATATACTTGATAATAATAATATCACGATGAAAAATGGAGGCTTATTTTTGGCCTCACATGCTGGCTACTATGGTCATGGCGTAATAAAAATTGTTTTCAGGAAGGCTATGTGGAACCTGTAAACCGTGCAAATGTAGTGCTCTGGTATGCAAACGAAGTTACTTTGGCACGCAGTGAATTTGGAAGGAGTGGAGGAATTAGACGTGAGATGCTGATTAGATGGGAAGCTCTCGAGGAGGGATGGATAAAAATTAATGTAGATGGGGCTTCAAAAGGAAGAGGAAGGGTTGCTGGATGTGGTAGAGTATTTCGTAACTCACAAGGACAGTGGCTGGGCGGCTTCAGCAGGACATTGGGAGTGTGCTCTGTTTTGAAGGCAGAAATTTGGGCCATCATAACAAGATTAGAATTAGCTTTGCATTTTAAGTTTCAAAAGATTGTTGTTGAATCTGATGCATGTACTGTGATAAATATGTTGAATGATTCCAAAGTGTATAGTGAGTCTGAATCCATGTTGATAGGTCGGATTAGGAGTCTGGTACTTAATTTCACAGATGCTGCTTTTACACATGTATACAGGGAGGCAACTGCTGTGCTGATGCACTTGCCAAGCACAGTCTTATACAAGAGGAGGCTAGGTCTGTTTTTGTTAGTCCTCCTTTATTTGTAAATCAGTTTCTAATCAGGGATTGTATGGGTGTTGTTTACCCAAGACATGTTGTGATTCAGAAATAAGATTGGGCAAGGCCCCGTATGTCTACCAAAAAAAAAAATTAATGCATTCCTTTTATTCTATTTTCCAGCTATTCAATTTTTTCTTCAAAAGTATTGATCTAGCTATTTACAGAGGCTTTAATAAATGATTTCTAGATCATATTATCTGAAAAATTGCATGCTCAATATAATGACTTATTCAAACAATTTTGCAAACTTCAGGTTGCAAATTAATAATTATCACACATGCAATCATCTTATATAGATGCATCTATCGAATTCATCAAATACAACTTATATGGTTTACAAGCTATTTGGATAGGCCCATATATTAGTTTGATATATTTCCTTAAATATATAGATCCATTCTAAATCATAACTTGTGATACTCTCAATCAAATTTCTTTGAGAACAAGAAATGTCATACCCCTTGTAATCACGACATTTATCAAAGTAAAACAACAAATTATAGTGAGCAACACAGAAATATCATAGTATACAGATAATAGAAAACATTATTGGTTATGAACAGGGATAAACTATAGAATTCATAATACGAAGATCCATTCCTTAATTATCCATGTGTTACATTATTTCAAAATAATAAGCCTGTAAGTTCTATTGTCCTATCTAATACACCAGAAGCAACTGTCAATATTCCATAATAACTGCCTTTCCTTTCGAAGTTTCTCCTCCACTTCTACCATGTGCAGATCCTAAGTTCTTAGAAATGTACGATATTCAATTTGAAGCCCAAAGTAACATGTTAATGTCACAGACCAAGCATGAATAGTATATGACAAACAATCATAACAATTAGTCCACAACAACATATAACATTCATAAAACATAACATATGCAGCCAAACTAGCATACACATAACACATAACCGTAGCACTAGGTTTTACCAAATGGCATGCATTAAGAGTCCTCTTGTTTGTCGGAGTTCTCAATCGGAACACCTACCTAGAAATATTAGACTATCAATTACTGAGAGTTCTATCTGGAATCCACCAGCGTTCTCAATTGGAAGTGTCCCAAGTTTCCTAATTGCAACTAGGGTATCCGACTGGGAGCTATAAAGAGTCCTATCTAGAATCTACCAGCATTGTCAATCGAAAGTGTCCTAAGTCTCCTAAATGCGACTAGGTCAGCCACCTAAGGACTACTGTCCAATAGGTCCAACCCGAGTTCTAACGACCAAAATGTTCACATATATGATTCAAATAAACATATACAGGTATAGAAAGCTAAGTATGTGAGATTTGAGTTACTACTTGATCGTTTACTCTAAGTCAATATCAAGAACTTTGCTTGTTTCAGTAATTACGTGTCTCTATAAGAATATATTATGGACAATGGTCAATACTTATTCTAATTCTTGACATTTTAAATGTCATCTAGTACAATTCAACAAATATAGAACCATTAGACCTAACTATGATCATCAAGTTATTTGACTTGCTTAATTTTCACACATTTGGACAGTTTTTCCAGATTTTGTGCTATAACTTAGAAAAATCAACTCTTAACACAAATGTCCAAATGAGGTACTTCTAAAACCTATGAATTCTTTTTTAAACCTAGTTTCATGAAAAAATAGTTCCACTAGCCAGCCACACACACATTAGTCTAGGTATCCTAAAAAATATGTTGTTGTCCAGTCTGTATTAAAAAATCATTGGTCATTTTCAAAAATTCATTACTTAGTGTACACAAGTCCAACTTTGACCAATGACCTATCAAACCTATTAAATTAAAGCTCATTATATATAATTTAATGTTGGAAAATTTCATTACAAACGACATCATTCACTTCTTCAAATGAGCGTTGTAAAATGACTGCCCAGACATGGTTTTTTCAACAGAGATTTCAAGCTTCTGGTATCATTCAATCCCGAAGCTTTCAAAATTCTTACCGAACCTCTATCCTACACAATTTCACGTTTTGAACACAATGGAATAATCAAATTGACCAAATTTCAACTTCTTAGATTTGTCCTGTACCCAACTGAAATCAGGGTTTAAAGTGCCAAAAATTCTTTTGTTAATTTCACTTTGCAAACACCCTAATTCTGGTTCCTATCCTCATTTTATCTCATCATTTAAATCATACACATATGATAACTCTCCCCTTAGGGTTTCATCAAAAAAAAAATCACATAAAACCAAAGAAATCACCAACAAACACCAGTACACCACCAGTAGGCTTAGAATGGCTTACTCTAATCGTTGTTCGATAAATTCTGCAAGATTTCTTCCTTCCTTGGCCCTTCACACTTTCGGCCAAATCACCAACAACACTGAACAAGAGACATTCTTATGATTAAGGAGTAGGAGAAGGGAAGGACTAGAGGTTACAAGTCTGTAGCGAGAGAAATTATCTCGATTTCGTGAGATTTCACTTCTTCTTCTTGCTTGTATATGTTTCGGCACTTAGAACTTTCGAGGTGAGTGACCAAATGGAATAAGTGATTTGAGAAGAGAATTATCTGATTTTTAAGTGTCCAATCCGGTGGAGAAATAGGGTACAAATTTTCCCTTCAACTTGCCACCTAATTACAGTTTTGCCATCAATTCCAATTTTAGTTAAAATCAGATTTTTCCTTTTCTTTTTAATTCTTCTTGAGCAAAACTTGAAGCATTCCTAAGTGGATTTTAATCCATTTTGTGGTCTTGAAACACATTCTCTTGTGCCCATAAATTTTAAAAAATTATGAAACTTACAACACAAAATCTTAGAAGGTGTAATATTATCATTCCTTCAATTTTTCTCATAATTTCTAATAAATTCCATGCAACTTCTTTTCATTCCTTTTTAGTCAAATTTAATACTCTAAAATGAAACAAAAAAGTATTAATTCCATATGCCTCATTGGTGCTAACATATGTTTTGAAAGTTTCGATTTCAGCAAAAATCAGGTATGTCAGGTAAAATTGCCCTTTTTTCAAAATTTCATCATTTCATTCTACCAAATGTATGTACATTGTACATGAAAATTTTGAGAGCAAATTTGGGACATTACATTTCTCCCCTTGTTAAATAAATTTCGTCCACAAAACTTGTTACATATCTTGAAGCATAAACTCAAGATAACGCTTCTTCATCTTTTCCTCTGCTTTGCAGGTTGCTTCTTTTGGTGATAACCCTTTCTAGACCACTTTCACGAATGGACTACTTCTGTGCCTGAGCTTCTTTTCTTGATGATCAATGATCCGCTCAGGCTCAACCACATAAGTATGATTATCTTGTACGTTTATGTCTTTGTACTCGATGACATGCTCAGCTTCTGGTTGATACTTGTTCAACTGGGAAACATGAAATACATAGTGGAGTCTGCTCAGATCCGAGGGTAATGCCAATTGATAAGCTATTGGTCCATGTTTCGCTAAAATTTGAAATGGACCAACATAAGAAGGACTTAGCTTCTTCTTCTTGATTGCTCTGTCAATTCTTGTAACTGGAGATATTTTCAGAAAAAATATGATCTACAACCTTGAACTCTAGAGGTCTCCTTCCTTTATCAAAATAGCTTCTTTGTGAACTTTGTGCTGCTAGGAGCCTCCTTTTGATTAATTTAATCTGTTCGAAGGTTTGCTTAACAAGATCCGGCCCATATAAATTTCTCTCAGGCAACTCAGTCCAACACATTAGGGATTGACATTTCTTTCCATATAGTGCTTCATACAGAACCTTTTGAATGATCGTATGATAGCTATTGTTGGAAGCGAACTCAGTGAGTGGAGGGTATCAATCCTAATTTCCTTTGAAATCTAATACACACTCTCTTAGCATATTTTCTAGTGTATGTATAATTATTTCTATATGTCCATTCGTTTGAGGATGATAGGTCGTATTAAATCCCAATTTTGTTCCCAAAGCTTCATGCAAAGCTTGCCAAATACGAGAAGTAAACTACAGATCTGTATGTTGAGTTTTAGTACGGGTTCAATTATTGATGAGTTTAACAATATGAAAAAACATAGAGTAAGAGTCATGTGAAGTGCTCTTAATTTCTGTAATATATTTCTTTCAATTTTTTTTTATATTAGATCTGTATAGTATTTCAAGTATAATTTTTTTTTTATTTTCGCCCCCGTCAATAAAATTCCTAGGTCCGCCCCTATATATATATATATATATATATATATATAGAGAGAGAGAGAGAGAGAGAGAGAGAGAGAGAGAGAGGTTCGCGCGGACGAATCAGAAGCATACAAAATGGACAAAGAAATGTGGAAAAAATTTTGGAGAAAATTGCTATAAAATTTCCCATTGCCGAATTTATTACTTAAAGATACTTAAGGAATCAAGTTCTTGACAAGTGTAATTTATTTCAACAGGTGTAACTGTTTTTTTAACTCGGTGCAACATATTTTAGACATGTGTAAATGTCTTTTCTTTTGTAGAAAAAACTAAATAAGATTTGAGTGGACCACTGAAAATAGGTTGGATGTGGGAACATAATTGGACCACCAATTCGGAGTCATATGACAATAATTTTAAAAGCTGTAGGCCATAATCAAATATCAAAAGCAAAATTATTTCAAACGGTAAGACACGATAAAGATGGAATCATGGAAGTAGATGTAAGTTTTCTATAATATAATTAAGAATAGGTCCCACTTAACACTTTTGTATGGAATCCAATGAATGAAATGCAGAAAATGGACCCATATCGATTTATTGGGCTGTCACTGTCTAAACAAGTTTTCCAAAGGTTATTTAACACAACCGGCTTCTAATGGGTTAATTGTTAGTTAACTCGGAGTCAATCTGGGAACCAAGTCATGCAGAAATAAAAAATAATTTAAATTTTTATCATACCATCCAGAATATTGAATATCAATTCAATATATTGAATAGTCACTAACAAAATAATCATATAATTATCCAATATTTTTTACAATTTCTTTGACATATCGACATCTTAGTATCAAACTATTAACCCACTATGAAATAATCACTAAGTATTCTTCCTAGTAAAATAACAAAATGAATAATTGATAACAAAATATTCCTCCGAACAGTCCTTTAATAACTAAACTTATAGTCATTAACACCAAAATGATCATTAACTTTGACGAATATAGTCGTATACAATTGATGGCCCCCTAAATGCATGGTAATTTTTTTTAAAGACACCCAGGTCAACCAAGCAACTCGCTGGGTTGCCTAGGATTCCCCCAAACCCCATATTACATGGCCAGGTTACTGGTTTCGGGTTGACTCGACCAGTATTGTTTAGATTTAATAGCATTGCCAAAATGTGCTTCATGATTTGATTTAAGAGTAAGATGCAATTTTAACAAAAAAAAAATTTTATCACGAGTGTCTAATACAATTAAGTTTTAAAGGTTGCAAAAGTAGACAACAATCTTTTAAAAATGAGGCAATTTTAGGAATTTTACTAAATTGACCCAAATGTCCGTGGGTAAACAATTGGGTCTCATATAAAAAGAGACAGACATCTAGGCCAATTTAACAGAATTATTAAAACTGCTTTGTTTTAAAAAGATTGTTTCTACTTTTGCACCATTCAAAAGTTAATTGTCCCAAATAGAGTTGTCAAAAACGTAAACATGTACATTTTTACGTTTTTACTTGGGTCAAAAGTGCTGAAACACAAGTAAAAACTGTCTTGAGCAAAAATGGGTAGAAACGGGGTGCAGAAACGTAAACTTGGTAAAAACACACATTTTTATAGTGTCAACCGTTTTTACTTTAACAAAAAAAAAGGAACGACAAGTTGAAATTGAAAACCCTATTCCTATTTTGGTATTTCCATCGTGAGCGACTGGAGTCTGGACTCTAGAGTTGCCTTGCACCTGTGCCTCCTTAAAGATTATATACCAAACTTTTCATAATACCAAACTTTTCTTTTTATATATATATATATATCATAATATGTGTATCAGAAAGTTTTCCTATCATTTTTCCTCTATGTGTGTGTAAACATCACTGCAAATAGGAAAAATAATAGGAAAACTTGTTGATACACATATTATGATATAATATATATATTTTAAGTCTCCTCTTTTTCTTTCATATATGCAACGACCACACACACACAGATATATATATATATATATATATATATATATATATATATATATATATATATATATATATATATATATATATATATATATATATATATATATATATATATAATCATAAGCTCCCCTTTCTCTTTCTTATGCAGCAACGTTATTGTACATACACTACTATAAATAAGGGTTACTACTTCCCTAAGAGATGTCCTTATTTTTAAAAAGGAAGTAAAAAGTGAACGTAGTGGCATTTTTGTAAAATAAATACTGATATGTTCAAATGTGGCGTCCTAAAACTATATTTAGAACGTCTAAAATAAATTAAGGCGTCCTAAAAACATTTAAGGACGCCTTATTTAAATCATTTTGCGCCAAAATATAATGTTTTAGCGCCATCACGAATTCATTAGTTGAATTTTTTTTATTGGCGTCCTGATAAAAGTTCAGGACGCCTTAATTTATTTTTGGGCGTTCTGATACATTTTCAGGGCACCTTAATAACAATAGTGGCGTCCTGATTTAGTATCAGGACGCCCTAATAAATTTTAAGGCGACCTGAATAACTATCAAGTCGCCTTAATTAAAAAATAAGGCAACCTAATATTGGTTCAGGACACCTTAATTTTTTTTGGCATCCTGAATCATATATCAGTATTTTATAGACAAGTGAATTTTTATCTCGGATTGAGCTGTCTCAGAAGATTTCCGAGACCGGCGGAATGCCTTTGTAATAAGACGAAAAAGAAATAAGGCAGATAGTATAAATGAAAACCTATAGAAAATAAATCCTAACTCAATATCTGGGGATAAGTTGATAAACAACTGGACGTTTTATGAACCAGTGAATTTTTGTCCAGAAGTTGACGTTACCAGAAGCGATTTTCGTAACCGAAGGCGATATCCGAAAATCTTCAGCGGAACCGATGACACCCTGAATGGGATCAAAAATTTAGTTGACCCAAGTATTTTGAAAGAGGAAAAAGAGATCTTCAGGGCTATGTTCCGGATTTTTGAGATTTTACAAGATTACGCGATTCGGACACCGATCAGGGGACTTTATCGGTATAAAACTTCTTGAGGAAGTAAGTGACATCATCAAAGTACATGGGTGACATCATTGGCATGACATCATGGACTTGAATGATGATGTAAGGAGGTGGGTTGGATGGCCAAGATTGTGCCATCTCAATGAAGTGGGATCCGACGGTCCAGAATCCGTCTGGTAAAGCATGAATAGTGCTCCAAATTTTCTCTATAAATAGGTCATTGCTCTCATTGAGTTTTTCACACCAAATCCTCTTAAGGATTTCGAAATTAGAGAGAGAAGTTAGAGAGAGAAGCTCTGGAGAAGTTGTAGTGAAGTTCTTCAACGGGTAAGTTCTTCGGTTCTTAGTTTTAGTTCGGTAGTTCTTGAAGTTCTTAGTGTAGATGTTGTTTTGATCTTTAGTCTTCCAGTATATTTTAGATATCATGTTTTAGGGTAAATATGATATGCATTTCGAAAATATTGTTGGGGTAAGGGATATGTTGAAATTCAAGAAGATTAGAGTCAAAGTAGCGAAGCTCTGGCGAAATTCCGCCGATTAGGGGGTCAGGGGTAAAATGGTCATTTATGACTAAAATGTCCGTCATAATGTCTGATCATTAATAAATACGTTGTTATCTTGATAGGATATCCCTGATTACGTTCTGACCTACTGTCATACCGTATTTCGACAAAAGTACTGTTTACCGTCAACGAAGGTACGTTCGCGTACTGTAACACTAACTCTGATGTTTATTGTACGCATATGTGTATATTGTCTGTCATCTGACTGTACTACTGTCTGTCATCCGACTGTGCTATTGTCTGTACTCCGATTGTACTATTGTCGTCATCAAATTTGTACCATTGTATCACGTCATCCGACTGTACTATTGTCGTACTCATTGTACTATTGTCGTCATCGATTGTACCATTGTCTGTCATCTCGACTGTACCATTGTCTGTCATCCATTGTATTTTATTATGCGCATTGACTGTACTATTGTTTGTCATGATTGTATGATTGTCTGTCATCATTGTATTATTGTCCATTGTGCCTTAACTTTACTCCGATTGTATTGTTATTGCCGTGCATATCTGATCATGTACATTTCTCATTGTGCCTTAACCTTACTCCGACTGTATTGTTATTGCCATACATATCTGATATGTATACCTTATGTCTAACCGTAGTAAATGTACCCTATGTCTGACCGTAGTAAATGTTGCCAAAAGTCTATGAATGTCTGTCGTACATGTATGTTGTATATAAACATGAGGTTAACCGTTACCTGGGGTTCGATGCATGAACCTCAGCCCTTAATATAGCTTCAGGGTCGGGTGGACCGAGGATCGAGGATAGAAGCAAGCAGCCTGCATAGAAGACCCGGCTGAAGACTTCTTTCTGTATTACTTTTGAAACACTCTTGTACCGCTGTTTAAACAGCAAGACATGCTACCGTGGGTATTTTAATATATATATCAGTTACTCAATCGCTCCGGTGCTCTACTCTGATGATTTGAAATGATGTTTGATGAAAAAAAAAATTATACTGCTTGTGAAAACGGGATGTTACAATTTTATTTATCAAATAGGGAATATTTAAAACTAGTTAATAAACACAATCAAACACAAGGGTGCATATAGCTCAACTGGCATAGCACCGGCCTTTAGGCTTGTCAAAGACTCACTGGTTCTATGTTCAAAACCCCTCTGGACAACTTTTGAGTTTCTGAAAATTTTGCTTATCACCTAAAAACAGTCCATATTTATTAAATGATAAACCTTAAACACATGGAGCATCAGGTTCGAATCCCACTTTTACCATTATGTGAAATTTTACAACTAAATAAATAAATCATTTATAGCTATAAACAGCTCAAATTTCACCACATGTGAGCACATGGCCCATCCGGCACAAGCCCAGCCTATAAGGTGCTGAAGCACCTACTGGTCCCCTGTTCGAAAACTGCTGAGACCAACCGTGCGTTTTTTATTATTCAGAAATCAAAAACACTGTAGATCATCTCCCTTACCTGGTTCAGGACCCGACCTGACCCGACCCGGAAACCCGAAAATTTCCAGGAAATTTCAGACGCACGGAATGATCAGAAAAAGGCGTTTTTGACCGCACAAATCAAAGAAAAATGATCCAGACCACAATATGCTTGATATAATCATTAAATCGATGCAAACATCACCCACAACAGATTAAATCAAACAAATCTGATTTTTTTTTTCAGAAAATCCAGATTTCATGAAAACTTCTAAAAATCAAGGCAGAGGCATATTAACTGAAGCTCTGATACCAAATGTTAGAAAACTAAGCGATCTAAACATGTTAAACACAGATTAACATTTAGATCAATGCGGAAAAATGAAATAGAGATCACAAATACCTCCCGCCATTGATTTGTTTCCAGAAGCAAACAGGGACGAACTTCGTGTTTTAGTCCTTCTGATCCTCCTCTCTGAATCTGCAGATGGTGTGCTTGTCTCAAGGTCAGAGCAGGTTCAGGGGACCAAACAGATTTTCACGTTACCATTCCCCTCTAGCCATCACAGAGTTAAAAAAGGGAAAAACATTAATGTGCATCAATTAGAAATTATTGCGTATTGATTGGGCCGTTACTGAATTAATGGACGGTTACAAAACCGTAATTAATGTGGGCCACTTAATAGAAATAATGGAATATTAATATGAACGGTTACAATATTAAAATTCCAACAATGGAAACTAGGAGGAAGAGAAGCTTAATAACTTACTGTCAGTTTCGGCTTGCACTCACGTTCGGACTTGATGCTTCCACTGACGCTCTCTACCTCTGTTTTTGGTATTTGAAACAAAGTGTAATACCTTGAAAATCTCACTTATGATAAGTATCATATTGAGTAAATAATACCTATTGGAAATAGGTGAATATGTGATATCAAATTTGTAAGGGAAAAAATCTCTCAAAAATTAGAGTGCCAAAATGACGAAAATGCCCTTATAGGGACATAAGTAACTTAGGAGAATTGTGAAAAATCCTAAAAGGCAGTAAAATAATTATTAAAATTAAGAATAATGTTCAATAATTTTGGTAATTTAATAAATTATAAACTTGGCAAAATTAAAGAAGAATGTTCAAAAAGTATTGAAATGACCAAAATGTCCCCGTAAATTCTTATATAATGCATAAGTCATGAGATGCTAATGTCAGTGCAAAAGTAGTGAGGTAATGAGTTATTCTAATTAAGAAAATTATCAACTATGGTTAAGAAATTAATTAAGTAATTATTGGCTAATTACTTAAGCATAAGCAAAGGGAAATTCAAAGATAATTATGTAAGACCCTAAAATTAGTGGGTTATGGCTAAAAATTAGCATAAATATATTTTCTAATTAATTGGAAAATATTGAGAAAAATAAATGAGATTAATTATTTTTGAGCTTAAAAGCAAGTTTGGACCAATAGGAAAAAGTTATGAAAAATTATGTAAAAATAATTAAAATAATAATTAAATAATTAATTAAAAAATAAAATAAAAATATATAATAATAAAAAGATGTGAGGGCCGACATATTTTTTGGAAAAAGAAAAAAAAAGGGAAATAAAATGAAGATGGAGTGTTTAGATAAAACACCTAATTTAAAAATAATTAAAATAAAATAGTAAAAAGTAAATGATTACTTATAGGAATCGGATCCTATCTAGAGAACTAGGAACAAGATTTCTAAAGTCAGGATATAATATTGATAAGTGGATTTTTATCTTGAAGTATTCTTTTCCGGAAGTTAATTCCGAGATCGGTAGAAGGTACGTACGCGTACTGTAACACTAACTCTGTGCTGCTCATATACATATATGTGATAGATACATCCCCGGATAGAGATTCTGTTTAGGGTCACCGAGATACATTCACGGATAGAGACTGTTATCGATTATACATTCACGGATAGGGGTTACCGATTATACATTCACGGATAGAGACTCTGTTTAGGTCACCGATTATACATTCACGGATAGAGACTCTGTTTAGGGTCACCGATTATACCCTCTTGCTCTATGTTTATGTTCTGTCATTATTGTTCATGCATCTGTTGTTATGTCATGAATATCTGTCATCCATATACTGTTTTATTTGAGCATAAGGTTAACCGTTGCCTGAGATCCATTGTGGTAAATTGGATCTCAGCTATAGCTTCAGGGTCCGAAGGACTGAGGGCCGAGGAAAAAAGCAAGCAGGCCACGTAGAAGATCCGGTTGAAGATTTCTTTCTATTATATTATACTTTTGAACCACACGGTTTTGTCTTTGTTGTATCCGGCCCAGACTTACGGCGTTTTATATATACATATCAGTTACTCAATCGCTCCGATGCTCTACTCTGATTATTTGAAATGATGTTTTGATGAAAAAAAAATATACTGCTTTTGGAAATTGGGATGTTACACAAAGCAAAAGAAACTTAGAATACTCTCTCTCCCCCCTCTCTCTCTCTCTTACTTCGTCTCTTTCTTTCTCTCTTCGCCTCTGGTTTCTGTGAGGGCTGATGGGGATGAAGGGAAGTCAAGAAGTAGGGATATATAAGGACCTAAGGGTCTGGTTCAAAAGAAAACTAACGGTCCGAAGAAGAATGAAATGCTGGGTTTGAGGGGTATGGGAAGAGCTGTTGCTTTTTGGTGATCTCACTCTGTGACAACGTGTTTGACCGAGATTATTTGGGATACTGGGTTATTAACGTGGTTTTGTGTTTGCAGATGACGCGAGTCTCTGATCCTTCTGTGTTTTACGTAACGACATTAACCTTTTCGCTGGTTTTACGCTGATCTCTCGTTGACTGCATTTCATTTGTCTATTTCCTTTGCCAAACGTCGATGAGGCTGGGAATAGCATATCAATTGCGGGCTTAGTTTTGCTGTTGGGCTTGATTGCCTCACTGAACCTAAGTGAATAATGAGGGTTCGATTTTATCATCATGTGGGCCAAATGAATTTGACTAATGAATTTAAATGTTGATCCATTAGAGAGTCACGTGTTGAGCTAATGGGTTAACAACTTGAAGTGTTGATAAAATGAATTGGGTGGTTTGTCATTGGCTAAAGAATCATCTAATGGGTTGGGAAATTGTTTGGGCTTTACTTGGTGCTTGGTATTTGTATATTATATCCCCTCATCATTTTGTCTTTTGCAATTTAATAGATAAATCTTAAAATAAATTCTTAATTTCCCATAAGGGTTTTCCCTTCTTAATTAATCTCTTGCAATTTCCTTGGTTTTATTTTTATAATATTACAAGGAAAATAGTTTCCTAATTCTCCGAATATCATTCCTAAAATCTTTAGGCATAAATTTATTCCTTATTTGAATTATTCTTTTCCCAAATAAATTAAGGGAAAAATAAGCCTAAATTTCCAATATTTATTCTCATAATTAATTTAAACCAAATTTCATAATTAAATTCCCATTCAATATTTCAAATTTCAAATCCCAAAATTTAGGATGTTACAATTATGCTATTATTTGCAACTCGTAAGCTTGCAAGCTAAATGACAAACACATCATCCTTTAGGAAAAATTCTAATTATTGTTGTTTACAACCAAATCACAGGAGAGTTTATAAGACCTCCGCAACCTACGAATGAAAATTGGACGAGCCTTTATCATGGATTTGGTCATCTGAAGAAAACTAATGAATATTAGGTGATAAGAATATGTGCAAATTATAATCCACATCATTTTTCCAACAATGGTTTTGCAATTGAAATACACACGCTTGGGACTAAATTATGGAGAACGATCGAATATCACGGCCCATATTGAAAGCCAAAAAGATCTGCCACTTGTTTGAATAGATCGCTTCACTGGCTGATTATGAATGACACAGGAGTATCGATTCTATGTTTTGAGTTAGAAAGTGAGACGTTTAATTCATTCCCTTGTCCTTCTGCACTATCATCCATGAGAGATTTATTTAATAGTATTGGCTTTGGAGAATTTAAGGGAAGTCTCTATGTATGTTGTCCATACCCAAATACAAAAAATCTTTGGTTTTGGACTATGAAAACGTATGGTGTTGGCCAATCTTGGACTGAAGTTCTCAACTTGAGTGTACAAAATTTGTATTGTTGGCGAAGATTACTTCAGCCATAGGTTGTGCAGGTCCTGGAATTTTGTTTTATGATCCTCCTAGATCATCTATCTACTATGATCCCCAAAAGCATATATTAAGATATTTTGAAGGTCGTGGGACATCATCCGAATTATTGGAACCAATTTTTCATAATCCAAGTTTCATCAGATTGAAGGATGCTGTGAAAGGCGATAATGTTGAAGTGCCAATTGTTCATTCATGGTAATTAACTTAGCACCTATTTTATATAAATGTTGTTTGTTTTGGATTTTTTGGTATAGTTTATTGCTTTCTAATACTGATTAATATATATACACACACAGGTGCGCGACATTACAGCGGGAGGAGAAATAAGTTTTGTATATGGCTAACTATAATGAGGATATGAGCGTGAAATTTCCGAAGTTTTGATTGTGTTATGTTCAATGGATTATAGTTATACTTAGTCCTTTTTAAGATTCTTTAAGTCCCTTTTTTAGTTCTCAAAAATAAAATTGTGGAAATAGAGTTGACAGGTAAATTTGTTTGGCATGATTTAGTAATGTTGGGAGGGATTACTTTTATAGGAAATAATTTTTTTCATATTTAGTTAAATAATATTAAAATTAAAAAGCCTGAAATATCCTATATCAAAATTTCCCATTACAGCTTTATTTTCCACCTCAATCCTCATATACCATCAAACACAAAATTCCACGGCTAAATTAATTTTACAATCCAATATTGAAAGATAGAATTATTTTTCATTCCAGATATTGCATACTCAAAATCTTTTATTAAGAAAAAAAATACTCATATATTGAAAACCACAGACCCATCACATTCAAAAATTATAAACATTTTCCAAAAAAAAAAAAAATCCATTTAAAACAAGAATATATCTTGAGAATCCTGCTGTAAGACTTCAATGCGAAGGATGAGAGTGTCACTGTAGCAATATCACGAAGGAAGTCAAGAATGTAAAAATAATCCGTTAATTAATTAATAAAACGGAAAAAATATTCAAGAGACGATGACAATGGAAGAAGATAGGAGACGCCAATATTAGGTCGATTGAGAAATGGGGAGAGCTATTAAGTCTTTCTTCGGTATTTCATTAGAACTTTCCTCTGTTTTTTTTTCATTATTAATTATTGGGCATATTATTTTAAACAAATTCTAGCGTGTGCAAAGCATGTCCCGGTTGGATTTCAGACAATACTGGTATAATAAAAAGTGAGTAACAAAATATAATCCCCGAAGGGGTTAAATATACAGTCATCCACTCTGTGCTCACAAGGCCAAAAATATACAGTTATCCAAACCCAAAATAAATATCCAGAAATAATCTCCCTCTGCCACCAACAACTCCACTCTACACTCTCATGATCTTACCCTGGTTACCGAGATACGACCCTCAAAGTGCTTCTGAAGCTTTACAAAAATCTGGGATTCATAAATGAATCCCGGAGTAACAGTTAATCTCATATGTAATGCATAAACAGTGTATGTATGCAACCATAATTAGGAAAAACACCAAATAAAGGCATTCAGTAACAAACGCGCAGTAACACAAATACAACATACCAAGTATACCGTGTTAACTGCGGAAGGACTAAATGTCCTAGAAACAAACGCAGGACTGCTCAACAAAGCAAGCCCCGGATCCATAGCGCCAGGAAAAACACAGTAGTCGGGCTCCGAACCCAGACCACACTGAATGCACACAAACGCATGTCCCTTTTCAGGAGACACGGGTCCACAATCATGGAAAATCAGACATACAAGGCAACACAAGACATATGAGGATTAAGGTTACTACCTGGTAGCTAACCACAGATATCAGTAAAATATTTTCCTCCGACACGGGAATCAAAGTTTCCCTACAATTACCAAAATATAGATATAAGTAACTCTTCTTTAAAATATTTATTTGTTGACTTAAAAATAGGCATTTCCCAATCATTCAAAAATCTCTAAATCCCTAAAATTCTATTCTGAAACGTTGAAAACACTAGCACCCAACAATGAATCTGAATCAGCTTCCTCACGTCCTTAAGTTGGCAGAGACAACCATTTTTCTACTATCATACTAACCTTTCTTCCTTAACCTCAAGACTTAGATACAATCTTTCATTCATCATTTTTATCTATTAATCAAACATTTTTTTTTCATGAACAAAACGCAACCAGGCTCCATCACCTCCAATTTGACAATTAGGAAATCATAAGGTAATTAAAATTGTAACTTACTTGGTCTCAATATATCATTGATTGGAAAATCAGTTCTTCTCGTTTTCTTCCTCTCTCTTCGTTCTTAATCCTTCACGCAGCAAGGGAAGAGCTTTCATCAACAATGTTTAACTCCCAAGATCCAAGGTAGAAGAAGGTTGAATAAATACCTACATATCTTACCTCCCTCTTGATCGTTTGCTCCCACTTTTGTTGTGTCTTCTTGCTAGCGTCTTCGTCTTCAACAGTCCCCTTCTTCCTTTCTTCTACAGACGTTACCAACAGCAAAAATGGGAGGGCATGTCCCTTTAAATAAATCTCCAAAGTCGGTGTTAGATCTCTCTTCACTCTTCTGGAATAATCTAAAAATATTTTCTTATTCATTGATCCTTCTCTCTCAGCCGACACTTTTGGGTGTTTTGGAGGAAAAAAAAAAGTCCTCTGGTTCTTCAAAGTCTCTCACGTCCGGCACCTTGGGAGGATTAGAGATTTTTTTTTTTCATATTTCCATTAATCCCTTTTTCGTCCGACGACAATGGGATAATGGAAAAAAAAACTGTTTTGAATCCAATACTACCTTGGTCCACGTGCGTCATTACTTCCCAATTGAATTATCTTGTTCTCTCTGGTCCAACGGATTAAAGGAACCCCAAATTATTATTTTATTATTATTTTTTTTCTTCTCAGTTTACTTCCCTAGGTCCCTGTGTACTTAGACTCAATTAGGGGTGAGCAACGGGCGGGCGGGGCTGCCCCGGGGGGTAACCCGCGCCCCGCCCGTTTAATTTAAACGGGTACGGGTTGCCCCGTACCCGTGATGAAAACCCGTTTAACCCGTATAAACGGGTACGGGTTAAACGGGTACGCCTAAACGGGTCCAGGGAACCCGTTTAGGCGTGCTGGGCCTTTTTATTTTAAAAAAACAGATTGTTTAGGCCCAGAATTTTTTTTTTGCCCAAAACAGTTTTTTGGGCCCAGAATATATATTTTGTTTGTTGCGTTTTTTTGGCCCAGAAGGTGTTTTTTTTTTCGTTTTTTTGTAATGTTTTTTACCTACTCATTCACAGTGAATATATATTATTGACTTGGGATTATTTTGTTGCGTTTTTTTGGAATGGATTTCTTGCAACAAAGGGGTAAATTCAAAAATACCCACATGAATATGAAAATAATCACAATAATGTTCAATGATTTCATGCAAGTTGCAACATAACTAAGCCTTCATCCAGACATCCAGTACCATAATTGAAAAATACCCACAAATAACGAATATGACAAATTGATAATAGTAATTAAATACCCACAATATTAACCTGCTCAATAATTACAATCATTCAAACTTCAATCATCACAACAACTTCACAATTCTATGGGTATTTTTCATCCATTGAAACTTCAATCAACACAGCTTCACAATTCAAACATAAAAAAGAACAATATTAATAATTGAAGTTCAAACTTGATGACTTCAAACATCAAAAATTCATCATCAGAACAATATTAATATTCACTGCTCAGATTCGCCTCCTCTGTTTGCATCTTCCTCTACAAAATGAAAGAAGATATATCCTAATTAATACGAAATAGAATGAAACATTAATAACAGAAAATAGAAAATGCAAATTAATATACAGATAACAATAGCTTCAGTCTCATCAAAATTATCACAATCAAAGTCATTGCAGTTGGGTGGTTTCATTGATAGCCAATTTTGTGCACATATGAGTGCCTCAGCTATCTTTGAGGATAAAGAGCTCTGAATGCATCTAATACTCGACCCCGGTGCTAAAAGCTGATTCGAAGAGACGGTAGAGGCTGGAACAGCCAATATATCACGTGCGATCAAGCTTAACACTTTATACTTACAAGCATTGCCTTTCCACCATGCCAAGAGGTCGAATTTTGAATCACGATAACCAACCAATTCAGCTCGAAGGTATTCATCCACTTCTGAAATTTTCTCAACATTACTCTCTGCATCTGCCTGGGCCAAAAACTTTTGGAATGTAGCATCACCAGATGCCAAGGGCACTTCAAGATCTAACTCAACATGATCCCCTTGCTCTGATGTTGGTTGAGAAGAAGATTCACCAACATGAACAATAGCTGAATAGTGGTCATATAAACGATACAATAATGTTGTAATCTTCCTCAACATAGATTCAAACTTTGTTGGTTCATGAAAAAGGTCAGCGAAAGCAACCTTGACATATGTCAATTTATATCTGGGGTCTAGTATCACAGCCACAACCAATAAAGGATTCATTTTCTCAGCTGCCCCCCAGTATTTGTTAAACTTTGATAGCATTCTTCTTGACATATGACCCAACAGAGAGTAGGAGCTATTTGCATTTTTTTCAAGGCTGGTCTGAATTGAAACTATGTGTTGGAAACAAGTGTTACTTGTAACATAGTTTGATCCAGAAAACTTCAATGTCATGTTGTAAAATAATTTTAAAAAGCCAAGAAACTCATTTGCAGTGCTCCAATCATATGCACTAGGAGGCAAAATTGTATGTTCAACTATCCTTCTTGTAGTTGCATCCTCCTCCTCCTCCATCCAAGAATCAATCAAGATAAAAGTGTCTCGATTGGAATCTACGTTCTTCTTCTTGAAGTATTGTTTGTATTCTTCATCATCCTCCTCCATCCGAGTAAAGACTTTGACAAACTTAACCGCGCTTTCAAGCATAAGGTATGTTGAGTTCCACCTAATGACATGATAGAAAAGAAAAACAATTAAACATCAATACATTATCATATCAAGGCTCATTCAAACAAATTATTAAAAAAATTACCTCGTGGGACAATCCAAGGTAAGAAAGCTCTTTGATTCAACTCGTTCTCGTTCAGCCAACATTATGAACTTACGCTTCCTTGATGGAGAAGATTTAACATATTTTACTGCATGTCGGATGAGCTCAATAGACTTGTTCATTTCTTTTAGACCTTCAGAAACAACCAAGTTCAATATGTGAGCAGCACACCGCATTTGCAAAAATTCCCCATCACATACCATTGCAAAACCATCCCAACTCTTGAAACGTTTTTTTAGGATTGCAATTGCAGAATCATTGGCAGAAGCGTTGTCAACTGTGATCGTATACACTTTATCAATGCCCCATTGAAATAAGCAATCCTCAATTTGTTTGGCAATTGACTCACCTTTATGATCTTTAATCTCACAAAAATTCAGAATGCGTTTTTGCAAAAGCCAATCATCATCAATCCAATGTGCCGTCAAACACATGTAGTTGTTATTTTGCATAGATGTCCAACAATCAGTTGTGAAAGACACACGGACTTTAGAAGTCTTGAAATATTTTATCAAGATATTTGCTTGTTCTTTATATACGCCATAGCAATCTCTAGCAGCTGTCCATCTTGATGGCATTTGAAATTTAGGTTGAAACTCTTGCAAAAGTTCTGTCAACCCCTCCTTTTCCACACACTCGTAAAGGCACCTCATCCTTTATGATGTACTTAGCAAGAGCCTTTCTACCTCGCTCTTGATTGAATAAGTGATGAGTTCTTGTTTGATTTGTAGTGGCATGAACAAGCTTTGACCCTTGCTTGCTTTGTGAGGATTGTTTGGACACTTTTCAAAATGTCTCCATAATTGTTTCGTGCCATCTTGCGAAGGATGACTCGCATAAGTTGCTACACAATAGTTGCACTTTGACCTATGCTTTCCTTTAGTTTCAACAAGTGGCAACCTTGTAAAATGGTTCCATATATCAGATGACTCTTTCCTTTTTTTCCTAGGTTGGGAATCATTAACTTGTCCCTCATTCGTCATCTCATTCTCAACATGGGCAGCAATACGGTGTACTGTCGGGACTACAGGTTCATTACTAGCTTCCCCTGCAACACTTGGAGCTTGCCCTTGCCCTTGCACATTATCTGGTGGTATATGTGCCATGCTAATTTCAAGATAAAAACATATAATCCAATTAGTATGGTATATAAGGACACGTAGCTTGTTTGAGTGCATCTACAAATGTTAAAATGTAATTTCCCCCATATATACTTATGTGCTTCTACAGGTAACCAATCAGTGTTTGTTTTTTAATATATAGTCCCACGTAACTTGTTGAATAATGGACAATTGGACATGTTCAAGAAAAGACAAGATAAAAACAAACACAAGTGAGAGTGGGACCGTGGGCAAATGCAGAAGCAGCCTTTTGAGTTTTGATTCTTCTTTTTGTTTATTTTTATGCACAAGTGGGGGACCATGGGACTATCTCTTTTTATGCACACACAGTCACACACCATTAAATATACTCTGTTCAGCAGTTGACACCATTAAATTATACACACACAGCCACAACCCACATGCACACAGCACAACTATTCTTTTTTTTCCTCAAATGACACAACACAACTATTCACAAACACATACTCAGCACCATTAAATACACACAAAGCACAACTATTCACAAATCACAAACACATACAAGTGGAAGTGGGGCCAGAGTGAGAGCCAGACAAGATACAGACAAGAAGATACAGACAATTTCTATATATGCCAACCAATTTCTATATATGTCGAAGGAAACAAGATACAGACAAGAAAACTTATAAGATACAACAAGTGAGTGACAGCAAGAAAACGTTTTGCTCTTGACAGGAAGCAAGATTCAGATACAACAAGTTAACATTGTGCTCTTGACAGGAAGCAAGATTCAGATACAGACAGAGCTTCGCTTCAAGAAACAGAGCTTCGCTTCAAGAAGTTACCTGTGTGTGGTGCGAGTGTGCGACGCCGACAACGACGGTGGAGGATTTGAGAGAGCTTCGCTTGAATCGCTTCTATTCTGCAGCCGAATCGATTCTATTCTGAAGCCAAATTTGAGAGACCTTCGCTTCTATCCCCTTGTTCCAACGAGTCGTGGAGACTGGAGAGTGGGACGCACAGTCGTGGAGAGGAGAGTGCGTCGCAGGCTCGCAGCAATTTACGTCGGCAGGAGTCGTGGAGTGAGTCGTGGTTCGTGGAGATTGGAGAGGAGAGTGAGTCGCAGCCGCAGGAGTCGATTTAGGGCACAGACAACGCACGCACAAATGAATTGGATGAGGAGAGAAAAAAAAACTATTAAACGGGTCACGGGTGCCCCGCCCTTCTACCCGTGACCCGCCCATATAATCTAAACGGGTACGGGCTTGACCCGTACCCGTGAAATACCTACGGGGCCCAAATTGGGCGGGTTTAATCCGGGGAATTATCTGCGGGTTGCGGGCGATTGGGCGGGGTGCGGGTCACTTGCTCAGCCCTAGACTCAATACTAGTTATAATTATTCCTCTTTCCTCTTCCTTGTCCGGCGGTTCAGAGGAGTGGGTAGCAAATTTTAATCTTTTTTTTTTCCTCATCTCCTTGTTCCACGTGCTCACCCCTCCTCCCCTCAATTAATATTCAATTGACCCATCACATCCCTCTTTCTCTCACAACGTCATATGCATTGAAGTATTGGAGAAGAAATGTATATACATATATATTATTTTCTTTCATTATTCCCATTTGCATCTTTCTCACATTGGGAATTAGTGAATAAATTATTTTCTTGTTCGTACAACGTGATGGCTACTGTTGGGAAGTGTGATCTTATGTCATATAAGTCTTATCCAATGTCCACCTTTCTAAGGTAAATTAGACTTATATTGAAACTCTACTAATTTTTCATCAAAATTTTCCCCTTCTTTTATTGGTTGAAAAATATAAGAATATTGAGGAAAAATATATTTTTGCCTTCTTTGATATTACTTATCTCCAATTATTTATAACCAAATTTATTGGCCATCTTTTCTAAGATTTCCACATTATTTTCCCAATAATTAATTTATCTTGTCAGAAAAATAATATACCACTCTCCACTTACTTGGGGAAAATTCATATATTTCCTTGACAAATTTACATAAAAATTAGGGGTGTTACATTAGACTTGGTGGCAATGCTAACTGATAAGCCACTGATCCTCGCTTTTTCAATATCTCAAAAGGACCGACATAACGAGGACTTAATTTCTTACGTTTTAAGGCTCTTCCCACTCCAGTAACCGGAGATATCTTCAAAAATACGTGATCACCCTCATTAAATTCTAGAGGTCTCCTTCTCTTATCTGCATAACTCTTTTGACGACTTTGAGCCGCTAGGAGCCTTTTTTTGATTAAGTTAATCTGTTCAGAAGTTTCATCTACCATTTCCGGTCCAAACAACTTCCGTTCAGATAACTCAGTCCAACAAAGAGGTGATCGGCATTTCCGTCCATACAGAGCTTCATACGGAGCCATCTGTATACTAGCATGATAACTATTATTATATGCGAATTCAGCTAGAGGTAAATATTGATCCCATTTTCCTTTAAAATCCAAGACACATGCTCGCAACATATCTTCAAATGTTTGGATTGTCCTCTCTGATTGCCCATCTGTCTGGGATGATAGCAGATCGAACTTCAATTTTGTCCCCATTGCTTGATGTAAAGCTTGCCGAATCGAGAAGTAAACCGAGGATCTCTATCGAGATAATACTCTTTGGTGTACCATGAAGTCGATTATTTCTCGAATATAAATCTCTCGCCAGTTTCTCGGGAGAGTAATTGACACCGACAGAAGAGGCAAGTCAAACATCTAGCCACATACTCAGATATTTCTTTCTTCATTCCAGGCCACCAGAACAGCGATTTCAAATTCTGATACATCTTGACTGCGCCTGGATGAATAGTGTACCTGCGCTTGTGAGCCTCGTCTAGAATCTTCTGTCTCAGATCATCTCTAGACGGCACATAAATTCGTTTCTTGAACCGGATCAAGCCATTTGAGATATCATATTCGCTTCTTCGCCACGCGTAATCTTCTCTCGAATGGATGCCGCTAGATCATCCTGCATCTGAGCTTCTTCTATTTTTGTGCATAGATTATTCTCTTCTTGGCTGACAAGGAGGTTAGCCATATAGACCCTATGAACTGCATCTTTATTCACAAGGGTTTGGCCTGACACACTCAGATCTCTGAAGTCTTCTAATAGCTTCTGCTCTTTGATCATCATATATGCTACCTGCACTGTCTTCCGGCTTAACGCATCTGCGACAACATTAGCTTTACCCGGATGGTATTTTATCTCCAGGTTATAATCCTTCAGTAACTCCATCCATCTACGCTGCCTCATATTAAGTTCTTTCTGATCAAATAGATATTTGAGGCTCTTGTGGTCACAGTATAGCTCAACTGTGGCACCATACAGATAGTGTCGCCACATTTTCAAAGCAAAGACAATCGCTGCAAGCTCCAGATCATGTATAGGATAATTCAACTCGTGAGGCTTCAACTGACGAGAGGCATACGCCACAACTCTGCCCTGCTGCATCAGGACACATCCCAATCCCCGCAAGCTAGCATCACTGAAGACCACATAGGTCTGACTCGGATCTGGGATAATCAACACAGGCGCTTTCGTCAACCTCTCCTTCAGTATCTGAAAACTCTCCTCACACTGATCGTCCCACACAAAAGACTAGTTCTTCCTAAGGAGCTTCGTCAATGGCGATGCAATCCGAGAAAAATTCTGTATGAACCGACGATAGTACCCAGCTAGACCCAGGAAACTGCGAATCTCGGTGACAGTCTCTGGTCTTTTCCAAACTTAATACTTCCACCCACTGGGGTCCTTTGAAACCACATGACCCGTAAATTTAACCTCTGATAACCAGAATTCACATTTACTAAGTTTAGCGTAGAGTCGCTTCTCTCTTAGAATGCTTAAAACACGTCGCAGATGTCGTTCGTGTTCTTCTCGGTTCTTTGAATAGATCAATATATCGTCAATGAACACAACTACAAATTGATACAGATACGGCCGAAAAATTCTGTTCATATAATCCATGAAGATTGCAGGAGCATTGGTTAAACCAAACGGCATCACAAGAAACTCATAGTGTCCATATCTGGTTCTGAAGGCCGTCTCGAATATCCTCAGCCCTAACACGTAGTTGATGGTACCCTGAACGTAAGTCAATTTTCGAGAATATACAGGAACCAGATAGTTGATCTAGCAAATCGTCAATCCTGGGTAAGGGATATTTGTTCTTCACTGTTACCTTATTAAGCTCTCGATAATCGATGCAGAGTCTTAGACTTCCATCCTTCTTTTTGACAAAGAGAACTGGGGCTCCCCAAGGTGAAACACTGGGGCGAATAAACCCCTTTTCCAGTAATTCTTCAATCTGCTTTTTTAATTCAGCCATCTCATTTGGTGCCATCCAATAAGGTGCTTTGGAAATCGGTCTAGTACCAGGCACAACCTCAATTGTAAATTCCACCTCTCTCTCTGGTGGCAAACCACTGAGGTCATCAGGGAACACATCAGGAAATTCGTTTACCACTGGTATGTCATCCAGAGAAGGTTCTGATTCTGTCTGTACAGAAAAGAACACCACATACCCTTGGCATCCTTGTTTAATGCACTGTTCGCCTCGGTGAGCTGAAAGGAAGCCAAGACTTGCTTTGGCATTGAGACTCTGTTGTTGATCAGGACATATAATCTTTCTATTGCCGAAATCCAGTACAATGTTATTGGCCATCAGCCAATTTAAACCCAAAATTACATCGATATCACGCAATGGCAAACAGATCAAGTCCACAGTTGACTCATGTCCATCAACAACCACAACACAATTTAAACATACATCAGCAGTCTCAGATTTGACTCCGAGTGGGGTAGACACAATCAAATCATAGGGTAATTTATAAACACTCAAATTCATACGTTTAACACAATCATATGCAATAAATGAATGACTAGCACCGGAATCAAATAATGCATGCAACAAACAACCATGGAGAGAGATGGTACCTTGGACTAATTCTGGTGATTTGCGTGCGTCATCTCGTGTCATGGCGAATACACGACCCTGGTTCTGAGGCCTCTTCTCACTCCGAGGACGGCGCGGCTATAATGCCTGTGCTTATGGCATGTATAACAGACTACTTGCCCGCTGCAACTGACACCTGGATGAGATTTGCCACATTTGTTACAATTCTGAGGCTCTACTGGCCTCCTGTAGTTCTGCTGTCCAGGGCGAAAGGGCTTCTTATTGTTGCCGCGGTTTTTGTTCCATAGCCCTTTCCTTTTCTGAGAGGAGCTTCCGCGATTAGAGTCACTGCGGGGAAAAGGTCTCCTAGAAGCATATAATTCCTTCAAGTTTCGCTCAACAGTTCTGCACTCTTCGACTGCCTGGCTCAATACATGGAACTGTCTAGCTATAAGCTTTTCTTTGATCTCAAATTTTAGGCCGCGAACCAAGACATCGCTAAGCTACTTTCGGCATTAGGGTTTCTATGATAAGTGGAGTAGCGAGATAGACGAGTAAACCTGGCATAGTAGTCTTCAAAAGACTCGTTATCTCCTTGCTTAATATTTAGAAACTCCGACTCCTTAGCGATACGAATGGAAGGAGGATGATACTGTGCATTAAACTTTTCCTGGAACAGTTCCCAAGTGATAGAAACATTCTGGGCACGTAAAGTCGTCTCTGTGTTGCGCCACCAACGATCAGCGTCTCCCTTCAGCTTATAAATGGCCAACTGGGCCTTCCTCTCTTCTGGGCACTCTAAGACCTGAAATATTTTCTCAAGGCGGAGAATCCAATCTTCCGCTGCATCAAATCTACCACGGAAAACTGGCGGCTGCTGTTTGCAAAATTTAGAAACCCAATAGATTGATGTCTCCACTGCCCTGTTATTTTGATGGTTAGTCTGTGACTCTTCCTGTTCATCATGATTATTATTGTTGTTGTTGTTGTTGTTGTTGTTGTTGTTGCCATTATCTGTCTCATTCTCATGCTCCTCAGATGTTCGGTCTTGTCGAGCCCTGATTTCATTTATTTCCGCTCGCATTCCTTGTATCATGTTCCCCTGCTCTCGGATCAATCCCATCATCTCTCGTATCAGATTATTATCTTGAGGATTAGGTATTTGTGCCTCCTGTTCTCGCCTAGGCCTTCCTGGTCCTTTCCCTCTTGCCATTTTTAAGGTTTAGCTACAAAGTAGCAGAAGAATAAATAAATGGACATTATTTTCACAAATTGATAGCAAATTATTGATTTTGGCCACAAGATAAAAGAGAGCCATGTCCGTAAATCATTTTACAACGTCCTACTAGCTCAAAATATTTAAGCATAAATAGTTCATGTACTGTCTTTAAATAGGTACAACCACACAACTACCAATAAAAACTACTAAAAATACATTTCATACTACTAGTCTTCATTCTTGCTTGTGTTAACACGCAATCGTAACAGTGCTATCAGCTCAGTGAAATTGGTTGCTAGGTTGTAGACAGTAATTTTATGAATCCTACTTACCCAAAATGGTGTCCTAGGTAAGCGGTATAGGATAATATTTCACCAATACTCAAAAAGGAAAAATTAAACCTCTAGCACCCTCTGCATTTATAACTTATTTACCCTAGTTAGAAAATGAAGATAATGATCTAATGTAGTGGGGGTGTCACTACTTGCTACTACAACTTAGTTCAAGTTTCATCCTCCAACCTAGCTCCAAAGCAACCATGGGGCGTCTTCTATCTACCATTCTTAGGATG
The DNA here is from genome assembly GCA_025563575.1 of Acacia pycnantha. NCBI lineage: Eukaryota > Viridiplantae > Streptophyta > Magnoliopsida > Fabales > Fabaceae > Acacia > Acacia pycnantha. Next base: position 1,616,407 of record JAMWYP010000115.1, read on the forward strand.
GTTCTCACCCATTTTTCTCCTAACTCATCCAACCAAACTTATATCAATTCCATACCTTTCTATTTTAAGTTGATACCAGTATTGTCCAAACCGGGCTCTGATACCACAAATGTAACACCCCTACCGGCCTCGCCCTTTCGGGTAGCAGATAGAGGGAATCCTTTATATAATTACCGCGTATTACCTAATTACTACTTATTATCATGCATCAGAGGTTAACGCAGCAAAGCATGTCCCGGTTGGATTTCATCCAAACCCAAAATAAATATCCAGAAATAATCTCCCTCTGCCACCAACAACTCCACCTACTCCAGCTCCGCAGTCTTACCCTGGTTACCAGATACAGCCCTCAAAGTGCTTCCTGAAGCTTTACAAAAATCTGGGATTCATAAATGAATCCCAGAGTAACCGTTAATCTCATATGAAATGCATAAACAGTGTATGTATGCAACCATAATTAGGAAAAACACCAAATAAAGGCATTCAGTAACAAACGCGCAGTAACACAAATACAACCTACCAAGTATACCGTGTTAACTGCGGAAGGACTAAATGTCCTAGAAACAAACGCAGGATCGCTCAACAAAGCAAGCCCGGATCCATAGCGCCAGAAAACACATGAGTCGGGCTCCGAACCTGCACCACACCGAATGCACATAAACGCATGTCCCTTTTCGTGGAGACACGGGTCCACAATCATGGAAAATCAGACATACAAGGCAACACAAGACATATGAGGATTAATGTTACTACCTGGTAGCTAACCACAGATATCAGTAAAATATTTTCCTCCGACACGGGATCAAAGTTTCCCTACAATTACCAAAATATAGATATAAGTAACTCTTCTTTAAAATATTTATTTGTTGACTTAAAAATAGGCCTTTCCCAATCATTCAAAATCTCTAAATCCCTAAAATTCTATTCTGAAACGTTGAAAACACTAGCACCCAACAATGAATCTGAATCAGCTTCCTCACGTCCTTAAGTTGGCAGAGACAACCATTTTTCTACTATCATACTAACCTTTCTTCCTTAACCTCAAGACTTAGATACAATCTTTCATTCATCATTTTTATCTATTAATCAAACATTTTTTTTTCATGAACAAAACGCAACCAGGCTCCATCACCTCCAATTTGACAATTAGGAAATCATATGGTAATTAAAATTGTAACTTACTTGGTCTCAATATATCTTTGATTGGAAAATCAGTTCTTCTCGTTTTCTTCCTCTCTCTTCGTTCTTAATCCTTCACGCAGCAAGGGAAGAGCTTTCATCAACAATGTTTAACTCCCAAGATCCAAGGTAGAAGAAGGTTGAATAAATACCTACATATCTTACCTCCCTCTTGATCGTTTGCTCCCACTTTTGTTGTGACTTCTTGCTAGCGTCTTCGTCTTCAACAGTCCCCTTCTTCCTTTCTTCTACAGACGTTACCAACAGCAAAAATGGGAGGGCATGTCCCTTTAAATAAATCTCCAAAGTCGGTGTTAGATCTCTCTTCACTCTTCTGGAATAATCTAAAAATATTTTATTATTCATTGATCCTTCTCTCTCAGCCGACACTTATGGGTGTTTTGGAGGAAAAAAAAAGTCCTCTGGTTCTTCAAGGTCTCTCACGTCCGGCACCTTGGGAGGAGTAGAGATTTTTTTTTTGTTTCCATTAATCCCTTTTTCGTCCGACGACAATGGGATAATGGAAAAAAAAACTGTTTTGAATCCAATACTACCTTGGTCCACGTGCGTCATTACTTCCCAATTGAATTATCTTGTTCTCTCTGGTCCAACGGATTAAAGGAACCCCAAATTATTATTTTATTTTTATTTTTTTTATTCTCAGTTTACTTCCCTAGGTCCCTGTGTACTTAGACTCAATACTAGTTATAATTATTCCTCTTTCCTCTTCCTTGTCCGGCGGTTCAGAGGAGTGGGTAGCAAATTTTAATCTTTTTTTTTTCCTCATCTCCTTGTTCCACGTGCTCACCCCTCCTCCCCTCAATTAATATTCAATTGACCCATCACATCCCTCTTTCTCTCACAACGTCATATGCATTGAAGTATTGGAGAAGAAATGTATATACATATATATTATTTTCTTTCATTATTCCCATTTGCATCTTTCTCACATTGGGAATTAGGACCCGTTTATTAGGAAGAAAGCTTGGGGAGGGAAAAGGAAGATCCCAATCTTCCCATGGATTTTGGTTGTTTGTTACACAGAAAGTCCAGTCAGCAACTCACTGGAATTGGACAGATTTACCCCTGAAATTCAAATTTGGCGGGAAGTTCGAACTTGGCGGGAAAGTTCAAATTTGGCGAAATTTTTTTCTTCAAAAGTTCGAACTTAACAATAAAATATTTTTAAAATATATTTTAGCAAAAATATTTTTTATTATTTTGAATTAATTTCTTTTGAGGGTAAAATAGACATTTCCTAATTCCTTACCAACTACCACCTCTTCATTTTCTTCCTACCAAACAACTCAAGTCATCTTCCCTCATCTTTCAAATCTTCCTTTCCATTCCTTTCCCTCCTCTAAAGTTCCTTTCCCTCCCCAAGCTTTCTTTGTAACAAACGGGTCCTTAGTGAATAAATTATTTTCTTGTTCGTACAACGTGATGGCTACTGCTGGGAAGTGTGATCTTATGTCATATAAGTCTTATCCAATGTCCACCTTTCTAAGGTAAATTAGACTTATATTGAAACTCTACTAATTTTTCATCAAAATTTTCCCTTTCTTTTATTGGTCGAAAAATATAAGAATATTGAGGAAAAATATATTTTTGCCTTCTTTGATATTACTTATCTCCAATTATTTATAACCAAATTTATTGGCCATCTTTTCGAAGATTTCCACATTATTTTCCCAATAATTAATTTATCTTGTCAGAAAAATAATATACCACTCTCCACTTACTTGGGGAAAATTCATATATTTCATTGACAAATTTACATAAAAATTAGGGGTGTTACACTGCTGGCAGCGTGACTCACATAACTTAATTATTTATTTGTGCTTTTCAAGCTTTACATTGCGCGACCAAGTTATGAAAGTTTTGTTAGGTATCTAGCAAAATGCAAAACTTGGGGTACCATAGGATTTCCCTAGATGCGAGGGTTCTTATTATAAGGCCCTTTTTTCCCAAAAGAAATAGATTATCCTTATTAAGAGTCAGTGTGGTATTAATAATATTTTTTTAAGATTCACTACAAAGAAACAGTTCATTACGGACGGAATTCGCCGCCACGTCAGTGCCGCGTGTACCGCTACCACGTCAACGCATCGTTCACGTTATATATTGGTAGCATTTTGTGATGAAGGGAGGTTTAACCCTAGTCATATTGGTTAATCAAAATTAGTAGGTCGTTTCCTAGGAGATTCAATTACTTAGGTCCAATTTGATCAATGTCCAGCAAATTAATGAAGCAAACAGATTCAAAATCTTGTTACAATCTTTGCTTTTATAGAATTTCATTTTTGGGAAGAAGAAAAAGAGTACAGAAGAAGAGATGAATGAAATGTGTAAGAATCAATCAGTTAAGCCTTCCCTTAGATCTTCTACCTCACCATCATAGCCTCAATTCATGGAGATGAGCTAAGAAGAGTAATCTAATTAATCAATCATATTCAAATATCTACAAATCCCATCATGTCCATATCTGAAACAATTATAGAATTTACAAACAATGATAATATCTAGCTAATTGAACCTCTTGTCTAGCAATGAAGATCTCCATTACAATAATCTAGAACTCAAGATTACAATATGAATTGAAAAACCTTGATCTTAGCTCAACAGATATAAATCAAGAGGGATCAAAGATACTACCTAATTGGTGTGTGCCATAGGAGATGAAATGTGGCAATCGAGTGAAGTTTAGATCTAGATCCAAATCTGGAATAGAAGAACTCAAGAAAAATTGAAGAGAGGGGAAGAAAAGAATTTCGTGTACATGAGGTGGACTGAGAGAAAAAGAGAGTGAATGAGAGAAGTCTTTCTATCCAGATCTGAAAATAGATGAGGGAAGTGTGAATAATTGTGAGGTATTGTGCATGCAAGGGAGAATGCCACAATCAGAAACGTTACATAATTTCATTCTTATAAAAAATTCATCCTAACAGAGCACTTCAGTAAGCACACATACATATGCTCATAAATCATGTTCTCATGCCTTTCAATGTTCCTACTTTTCACTCTCTCAGCTGAACTTAACATCATTCTCTCTAAATCAATAACCTTGGTTTTGGGATACACAAACCAATAGCAAATCTTCAGTTTCGAAGAACGCTCAACCCATCTAACAAGCTTAGAGCATCAATTTTGTATTATTAACTCCAGTTAAGCTCAAAAATTCTCACGTTTATGCGACTCGACGAGAAACTTGCAAAGGTTCAAAGAACAACAAACCCAAAACAAGCTACGAATGCCTTCACACACAGCCACAGACACAGAAGGAGGAGAATCACAATTTCGGCAACAATTGAGAGGGAAATAATGGTGGCGATGCATGAAAAGAGTGGTTAGAGCTATTCGACAAGCACACAGAGAAATGGTGGGAAGTTTGAAATCGTGAAAATAGGATTCAGAAAGGAATTTTAAAGATATATATTTTATGGTTTATTTTGAAAAACTGTCAAATATATGTTTCATGATGTTTTGATAAACAACCATCATATATTGATAGACTATATATAACGGTTGTTTAGATACAACCGTCAAGTAAACGAGGTTTTTTTTCCTTCAAAAAAATAAACTTATATACTTCATGTACTTGTAAGATTGTAGCAATTAGGATTTTTTGGGGCTCTGCTGGGGCTTCGATTTTCTTGGGGAAAGTGAGCCTCCGTCACCCATTGTGGCGGAGGATATGAGCGGTCCTTCCGTCCGTGCTGTGCGGGGAGGGGCAAGTGAGGAATCGATGAGGGATGAGGGTGAAGAGACGAATCGTAAGAAGAAGAAGGTCCGCTTTGGGAATGAGGAATTTCTAGGAGGGGAATCGGTCTGAGTCCGGGATGAAGGTTGGATGCAACCTGAAGGCTCTGAGCAAGCGCCGAGGTCATACCGTGAATCATTGATGCAGAACGTCAAGGCTGGTGAGTGTTGGTGGGAATGGACAAAGACTGACGAAGACGATGAAGTTGCAGATTATGGTAATGACATAGATTTTGCAAAAGTACTCAATCCGAGCGATGGCATATGTGTGGACTATTCCAACCCGCTATGTCCTAAGTTTTCATTCGAGTAAAAAGAGAGGGAACGGCTAATGAAGCCTTTCAGCCGTACATTGGTCGTGAAATTGCTAGGGAGACAACTTTCTTACGGATTCATGGTGAAGAAGCTACGCCAACTCTGGGAAAGGAAAGGTAAAATTGACATTTTCGATTTGGAAAATGACTTTTATCTTGTTAATTTTCAACGTATGGAGGATTATATGGAAGCCTTGACTGGAGGCCCTTGGGTGATTTCTGATGCATATCTGAGCGTGGGACGTTGGAGGCCTGAATTTAATCCTAAGCATGAACGAATTGAGTCGATAGTTGCCTGGGTTAGGTTTCCTGATTTACCTGCCCCATTGTTTGACAAAAAATTTCTGCTAAATTTGGGTAATTCTATTGGTAAAGCTATTAGACTCGACGCGCATACAGCTAAACGGGCCAGGGGGAGATTTGCGAGGATGTGTGTGGAGCTTGATTTGAATAAGCCGCTAGTCCCTGAATTCAATGTTGAAGGACAGCTGTTAAGTGTGGTATATGAGAGCGTGGGCCAACTATGTAACAAATGTGGTAGAGTTGGGCATTTAAAGGAGGGATGTGATGCTTTTCATAGGCGCAACAGGGAGGACGGTATGGCTGTTGATGGGAAGGATGATCCGAAGATGAATGTAGTGGAAAAAGAAAGTGAGAAGGGTCCTTGGAAGACTGTCCAGAGATTTAGAAGACCAAGACGTCAGGAACCAGTTGTGCAGAACCATCAGTCGGGGTCACGATTTACGGCTCTGTAAGAGGTTGCAGATGAGAAGCAATTGGCTGAAAATGGGGTAATTTTACAAGGGCCTATTTTGAGCAATGGTGGTAATCAAAAAGGGCAAGGAAAAGGGGATCAGCAAAAACAGAGCAACCAGGGAAGATCATCAGGAGGTGTGGGGAGTTTGAAAAAAGATAGTGAAATGAGCAGAGTTAGGAACACAAGCCGGACAGATACACCAAATAAAAAGGAGAAAGAAGGCGCAGAGAGGGTCCCATTTTCAGAAACTAAGATGGTGAATGTAAATAAGGGCCTGAAAGAGAACCATTATTGCCCTGATGAGGTGGTGGTGGCCCCTGAGTCCAATCTAGACTCACACAAATGGCAAGGGGTTCACATGGATGATAAGGAGAATTTAAACCCGGGTGAGCACATGGATGCAGATTGGAAGAAGGGTGTGGGGGACATAGAAGGGATGCAGATTGAAGGGAAGTTTGTGGAGCATCCAGAGGGTGCAAGTCAGAGCATGGAGGAGGTATTTCCTTCTGTTGCTCTAGGTCAGTGAAGACTGCTCTGCAGTAGGTACTCCTAACATACAGTAGATATGATTAATGTTTTGATTTGGAATTGTCGAGGTGTAGCCAGCAAAGGTGTTGCTGCTGTAATTAGAGACTTTAAGGTTAAATATAAGATAGACATGCTTGTGATTCTAGAACCCAGAATAAGTGGTAATCATGCTAAAAAGATTATCAAAAGTTGGGGGTTTAGAAAATCAGTAATAATGGAAGCAGAGGGCTTCTCTGGGGGAATCTGGATTTTGTGGAATTTTGATGAAATACGAGTGGATGTTTTATTGAGAGATGAGCATTTTATACATTGTAAGGTTCACTTGGGAGAAGATGCTGTTCACAGCAGTCTATGCCAGTCCTCATGAACAAAAAAGACACCGGTTGTGGGACAGTCTTTACGATTTGATGTGTAATAGCGATGAGCCGTGGATGCTAGCAGGAGATTTCAATGACATAAAAACGCCTCTAGAGCAGAAAGGGGGTGGCAAAGTCAATGAGACGCGTTGCCATAGGTTTAATAACTGGATAGAAGACTGCAACCTGATTGATATTGAAGCCCAAGGACCTTTCTTTACTTGGAAGGGGCCAAAATGGGAAGGTTTGGAAAGGGTATTTAGAAGACTTGATCGCTGTTTGTGTTCTGCTAGATGGCAAGATAAGTTTGAGGATGCTGAAGTAAGGGTATTGCCACGGGTATGCTCAGATCACCATCCTCTCTTGGTGAGTTCATCCAGGGAACGTAAGGGATGGAGACCAAGGCTATTTAGGTATGAAGCAATGTGGAAAACGCATGGTCAATTTGATACTTTTATGGCAAATAGCTGGAAAGGAAGTGGGGATGCACCTGTTAAACTTTCTGCGTTAAAGGAAGAATTAATAGCTTGGAACCGGGATGTTTTTGGCGAACTTACTACCCGCAAAAGGAACCTGTACAACAGATTATATGGCATTCAGCATAGCTTGGATAGGAAAAGCAATCCGTTCTTGATCAATTTAGAGAAGGAACTGGAAGAGGAATTGGGACAGACCTTACGGCAAGAGGAAATACTATGGTACCAGAAGTCTAGGGGAAGATGGATAGAGGAGGGAGACAGGAACACAAAGTTCTACCATTCCAAGACTATCACTAGACGTCGAAGGAATAGGATTACAATGTTGAAGAACAATGTTGGGGACTGGATTGAGGATGAAGTTGTGATTGTTGATATGGTTTATGATTTCTACCGCAACCTTTTTCATGATTCTGAACATGACAGGGGCTGGTTCGACACAATTCAGTCATGGGGTGAGGTTGACAAAGTGAAGTGGAGGAGAATTGGGAGGGATCTGAGTGGAGATGAAATCAGACTTGCATTTTTCCAAATGGGAGGATTCAAAGCGCCTGGTAGCGATGGGTTCCCGGCTATCTTTTACCAGCATAATTGGCAATTTGTGGGGAATTCTGTTATTGACTACATCCAAGCCCTGTGGAGGCAACCGGAGAGGATTGGGGAGATAAATGACACTTTGTTGGTTCTAATTCCAAAAATTGATAAACTTGAACAAGTAAGCCACTTCCGGCCTATTGCTCTTTGTAATGTTATCTATAAGGGACTAGCTAAATTGGTTGTTAATAGGCTGAAACCTTTCTTAGACAAGCTGGTTTCTCCCCATCAAACTAGTTTTGTCCCTAGGAGATGCATTCATGATAACATTATTATAGCAAAGGAGGTAGTTCATACCATGAGTAAACTACAAGGGAGAAAGGGGTATATGGTCATAAAGATTGACCTGGAGAAGGCCTATGATCGAATGAATTGGGGATTTATTGGGAAAGTGCTAAAAGAGATTGACCTCGATGAGCACATAAGAAAAGTCATAGAGTGCTGTATGAATACTACGATTGTCTATAATGTGGAATGGTAGTAGAGAGATGAGATAATCCCATCTAGGGGTTTGAGGCAAGGAGATCCCTTGTCTCCCTATTTGTTTGTCCTAGGGATGGAAAAACTCACTCATATGGTTGCCGACTGTGTGGCCAAGAAGAAGTGGAAGCCAATTAAGATGGGGCGTGGGGGGGCTGATGTGTCACATCTACTCTTCGCAGATGACCTACTTCTGATCTGTGAGGCCGAGTTGGGTCAGATGAGTATGGTCATGGAGGTTCTGGAGACCTTTGGCAATCTGTCAGGGCAAAAGGTAAACTTCCAGAAAACTAGTGTCTACTTCTCCAAGAATGTTGATAGAGCTGTGCAAAATGAAATCTGTCTGTATGCTGGCCTCAAACGAACAGAGGATTTGGGGAAGTATTTGGGGGCTTATATGTCTAAAGGTAGCAATAAGGGGAAGAATTTTCAATATATACTTGATAAAATGCAGAATAAGCTCAGTGGTTGGAAAACAAATCCTATCACTTGCGAGGAGGCTCACACTTGTCCAATCTGTAACCAACCAAATGGCGGTGTACACTATGCAACATTCTATCATCCCAGTGGGGGTGAGAAAACAAATGGAGAAAATCCAAAGGGACTTCCTTTGGGGTCGAGAAGAGGGAAAAGGAAAATAAATCCAGTAAGTTGGGATTTAGTGTGTAAGGAAAAGAAAATGGGGTTTAGGCTTGAGGGATTTAGAGTTCATGAATGATGCGCTATTAGGGAGAGTGGCATGGAACATAATTGCAAATCCCAGTAATCTATGTTCTAAGGTGCTAAGTGGAAAATATCGAAGAGAGAGCAATTTATTGAAGAAATGCAGAGGTACCAAATCAGACTCTGCTTTATGGAGGAATTTGGTCAGAATCTGGCCACAAATAGTTGAGAATATAAATTGGGAGATTGGAGATGGGAAGCTGATCAACTTCTGGGAAGATAAGTGGTTGGGTGATGGAAGGAAACTGATTGAGAATTGTGTAACTCTTCCTTCTGAGGATGAGAGGAGCATTCGGGTGAGGAGATGGTAAATGGGCAAGGAGTATGGGATATGGAGAAAATTGCAAAATGGGTGAACGATGAGGGTAGAAAGCTTATCTTGGCGTCTTTCCACCAAGTCCCGGGAATGGGCCCGATTCGATTAGATGGGGCAAGCAATGTACATAATCGCTATGTCAGTGGCCGAGATGTATCATGTGATGAAGAGGGAGGTCGACACCAATGGGAGGGCATGGAAGGTTTTGTGGAAATGGAAGGGACCAAGGAGAGTCCAAATTTTCTTGTGGATGGCTTTGCATAACAGGCTCCTAACAGGGGTAAGAAGGGGTCATATTATGGGGAGCAACACGTCTTGCTACTGCTGCAACAAAGAAGAGGACCTTATGCACATTTTAAGGGATTGTAAAATGGCCCGGACTTTGTGGCAGGGGATAAAACCCCACTGTATCAGAGCTGAGTTTGCACAATTGAAAGGAAGTGAATAGTTGGCATGGAATTTGGATTCATCAGCTGGGGATTGGGATCTGATTTTTGGAGTCACCTGCTGGTTCCTATGGGGTTGGAGAAACAAGGGGATATTTGAGAAGGATTTTAATATGCCCCCTGACTGGGCAGGGATTGTATGCAGATATGTAGCTGAAATCAAGGATGCACGGGGTGCTTCTAGTGTGGTAAGGGGTACAAAAAGGGAGGTGGCTGTTAGATGGCAAACTCCTCCTGTGGGCTGGGTAAAACTAAATGTGGATGGGGTTTCAAAGGGAGTAGGTGGAGCTGCTGGTTGTGGGGGGCTGATAAGGGATAGTAGTGGTTCGTGGAAGTGTGGTTTTGCACGTTATTTGGGAAGCTGCAACGCATTGAGAAGTGAAATCTGGGCTGTTCTCTCTGGCCTTGAGTTAGCTGTGCAATATAGTTTTGATAAAATAATTGTTGAATCTGATTCTGTGGCTGTAATTAGTTTACTGAATAACTTGCAGGTTGATGGTAGGGCTGAGTCGAATCTGCTATTACAGATTGCTAATATCTGTCAAAATTTCTCTAGCATTGTTTTTGTCCATGTGTTTAGAGAAGGGAACGTTTGTGCCGATCGATATGCTGGCCAATTTTAGTCTTCAAAATGACGAGGATAGGGTAATATTTGTAGATCCTCCATCTGTTGTAATCAATGCTTTAGGCAAGGATTTTATGGGTACAGCGTACCCAAGATGTATTACTGATACAGGAATAATATAGGGCTGCTGCCCCGACTTTTTACCAAAAAAAAAAAAATAAACTTATATATCACAATGGTCATATAAAACTGTCAAATATTATCTCATATACTTAACGGTTATTTTAAAGAACAATTATATATTTCTTTCTCATAATTTCGTCTATTATATATTTAACGGCTTCAAATATAAGTAATTGTAATTATGTAGTACTCCTAGTAAGACAAGAAGAGTATTTTATTGACAATTGCGTTCCTCCTAGCTAGCTAATTTATTCCTCGTACATAACATGCGGTATCTCCTCTCCCAAGTCCCAAGACTAAATGGCTCCAATCACTGCTTTAAATCGAACATGTGGCAGGATGGCAGGTTGGAGCATGGAATTCATGCAAAAATATTTCCCATTCAGATTCGTACTAATATTTGTTTTTTCATATATAAACCTTTTATGGACAAATTCATTTAATTTCAAACATTTTTTTCTGCTTATAGTTGGGCTTCGGTTTGTACTCCATTGAATTAATTGAAGGGATACGTGCGTAGAATGGGAGGGATAAAAAAGACATCGTCAAATCACAGAGAGATAAAGATTGAAAAACTTGAAGGAAAAAAATGTCATTTCTAAAGTGAAAATTGGAAGGAAAAAAAATAAAAAATTACTCTGAGCTAGTTGGTGCGTAATTTAAAGTTAGATTATAATCAAAAGGAAATAAAGTAGAGATTATTGTTTCTCATGTGATGTGACAATATAAATAAAAACCCTTTTATGTGACAATATAGAGTTAGATTATAACACATTTGAGCATGACCAAGTCAAATTCCATTTATAAGTGGCGAATACTAATACATCATAAAACAAAGTAAAATAGTCCTATAAACAAGTATAACAATCTTATAAACAAGAGAAATTAATTTCTTAAAAAGAACATAATGAAGCATGATCAAGTCAAATTTCATTTGTAAGTGGTGAACATATCATGAATAAGTGGAATAGTGCTATAAACAAGTGAAATAGTCATATGAACAATTTCAAATAATGATACTTGATGAAAAAGTGGAATTCCATTTGTTCATAGCACTATTCCACTTATTCATGATGTGTTCACCACTTGCAAATGAAATTTGACTTGATCATGCTCCAATATATTCTTGTTAAGAAATTAATTTTTCTTATCATAAGACTATTCCACTTGTTTATGATGTCTTCGCCACCTACAAATGGAATTTGACTTGTTTATGTTCTAATGTATTTTTGTTAAGAAATTAATTTCTTTTATTCATAAGACTATTACTCTTGTTCATAGGACTATTTTGATTGCTCATGATGTATTTGCCACTTGCAAATGGAATTTGACATAATCATGCTCCAATATATTTTTATTAAGAAATTAATTTCACTTGTTCATAGGACTTCTATTTGTTCGTGGCATATAAAATACTTGCATTTTTAATTATGATTCAGTCAACAATCCATTACAACAAAAACTAGTTTCATACAAATATATATACAAATTTATATACATCAAAGCTTGACTTCAAATATATAAAATGAGATTTTATTTTTTTATTTTTATTTTTTTGCCGACATCCCGTTCTTTGCTCTACCCTCGCGGCCACACCACCATTGTTGAAAGAGAAACACGGTTGGGATTCATGTATGGCAATAAGCTTGTTTTTTAAACTAACGCGATCTTGGCCCCTTTTTTCAAATTGGGTTGTTTCTCCTTTCTTTCTGAAAATGTTATTTTTATATTTTAACTTCAAAAATTAATTTCACTTTAATCATACTGGAATGTCGTGAAATTTCAGATTGTTTTGGGCTAATTGGAATTAATGTGCTAACATGGTCTTTATCTGAAATTTTCCTAATATTATAATCCTACTAATGTAGTGTAATTTGGTATAGCTCTGGAGTGTTCAAAAGCGGCTTTTCAATTGTAATTTACGGAACATGAGGTAAGTATGTGAGAGGAGTGTTGTCTCGAGTTATGTATATAAGCACTTATAAGCCTTTCAAAAGCTCCACCTAGGTTCTATGGCTTGGTCTGTTAGTAAAAAAAGGTCAGGTTAAAGCCTATTAAAGGTCTGTTTTGGTTAACAGGCTAGGCTTAGGCTTACCAAGAAGACTATTAGCCTTGTCAGGCCGACCTGGGCCTATTAATTACTCTATGCTAAGAAAAAAGAGTTAATTACTCAATTTGAAAAAAAAAATGTAATTATCTTATCTAAAAGAAGTAACTATTCAATCTTAAAAAATTATAATTGTATTAAAAAAATATTTTAACAGGCTTGACCTTAATAGGCCTGATTTGCACTGATATTCATGGCTTGATCTTAACAAGCATGAGGCTTGTATAGGTTAGGTTTAGGCTGAAAAACAAAGTCAGTAACAGGCGACAGATCAGGCTCAGACTACTTTATTGTAAAACAAACTTGATCTGTTAAAGGTGAAGTCTGATTTGGCAAGTAACAATCCCAGCTGAGTTGAATCAGTGGCGGACCCACACTAGTGCCCATGTGGGCAAGTGCAGACACAAAAATTTTATAAAATATATATAATGTGAAAGAACTTAATGACAACATGTGTGGGTGGCATAGGTGGTTAACGCTCTTCAGTTTGGTCCTCAGGTCATAGGTTCGATCCTCTCCTATTCCTTTTATCCCTTTTTCTTTTTTTCCCCAATTTCATCGTTCTCTTCACATTTTCATTGTTCTCTCACTCTCGCCTCTCGTCTCACCTCTTCCTCTCTCTGCCTTCTCCGTTCCAGGTCCAACACTGAGCGGCTGTGACGACGAGGCTAGCCGGCGGGCTGTGGTCTCTCCTCCTCGTCGGCGTCGCTCTCAATCTCTCACCGTCTCACTCTCTCCCACGTAAAATCCTAATTGGTTCCCTCATCCTCCCTGAGATTCCTTTCTCCAGCAAGTCCGTCGAACCCTCTCTCACCGACACCACCTACAACATCTACTCCATCGATTCTCACGATGCTGTTGTTGTCTCCGTTCAGTGTTCTGTCTCCCCCGAGCGATCTCATTCTATGGTAAAGCTTCTGATTGGTGATCGGATTGCGTCTAAAAGGGTTGTCATTTTGGATTCAATTTGTAGCCAGAACTATCGTGGTCGGTTATCGTCGGATGAGGCTTTTGTTTTCAAGCTGGAGACTGCGGTGGAGAGGAAAATTGGAGTTGATGAGAAATTTTTGAAGGGTTTGGAGTATTATCCTTCTGGGATCGTCGTCGATGGGTTGAGTGCTGCGCTTCTGGGGCGATGCCAAATTATGAAAATCAAAGGAGTTTTATGCGTTTCTTGGCCTGAACTTGATGCTTTGGTGGTGTCTCTGGTGAACGGTTTAGTGCAAAGAGATGTCTTACCTGGCTTGGACCTAAATTTGAGTGATGAAAAAGGTGATGTACTTCCTTTGAAGTTTGGTCCGAGAAAGGATCATCTTTCTCAATTTGATTTCTACGCTTGATGGATTAAATATCTATGACACTATGCTATGTAGTTTTCTTCTTCTTCAATTTTCAAAGGTATAAGTAGCTCATGCAAGACTGCGAACAGGAATGTCCATGGTTTTAATGTTTATTGAGTTTAGATTATTGTGTCTTGGTTTTCTGGTTGATGTCTATAATTAGCCTGCTCATTGAGTTCTGGTACAATTACAAAATGAAGCTCGGAAAGGGTAGGCTTTAATTGAGATGAGCGCCGAAATTAAAATTCATATATGATATGAGATTTGTATCAATTTTGAGAGTAAAGAATGTATAACTTCTATACAACATTGTACCAAGAGAAAGATTGAAATCTTGGGGTTGCCCTGAGGTTTCACTCTTCTCTTTGTACCTACAATAACTAGCCTTATCTTACTAGACGTGTGGTCGCTCCATGAATTGTGTCGTGTCATTATCAACATCCGGCTCATTGGACATATCTTTTTACCAAAAGCCTACTCTTAAAAGAGTCTTATAGCTAAATTAGTTTCACCGTCTATCCCTGTTAAATCTTGCGTTGTAATTGGTAGTTTCTGGTATTTTACTTCTTCTCATGTGCATTTTACAAGGGATTGAAGTTGATATCCCTTCCCTTGATGCATGATGTATCAGAAGTCCCTATCATGTAAATCCTAAGAGCTTCCTTGATGGTTGACATATACTCTGCAACATGCTTAGTTAATGTGTTACTTCTTGTGGTTCTTTGCTTGTGAAGTCTGGCAGCTAACCAATGAAAAGAACTCATAGCTTCAATGCACATCTAAATTTGAATCTGTTTGTTGAGTTTTTCCCCCCTTAGTCGTGCTGAAAGTGATGCATTTTTCTCTGACCAATCGTTGTGTCCATGATTGATGTTGCTTCTCTCTTTCTAAAGATGCTTCTCGAGCAGTGGAAGCCAGTGCTCATTGAAATATAGTTTCTGCTTGGTTTGAGTTGAGCGATTTTGTCTTGATGAAGAATATTCACATGCCCTGGTTTAGTCAGCAGATATTTATCACTAAAAATTCTATATTTTAGCGGGTGTTAAAAAGTTAATTTTCCTCTCATTTTTCAAGGTTGTTTTCATTACCTCACGAAAATCTGCAACTGGCAAAGCCTTTCTTGTAATCCTAATATTTCAAATATAGTTTATGTCTCTATACTATCTACTTGCGATATTTCAGTTCATATCCCTATGTTATCTACTTGCGATATTTGCAATATCCTCAGATCATCACAGGGCTGGACAATTTACATGAGAAAGGTCAAACTACGAAGGCATATCTTTTGCAATGTTACCATTTTCCTAGGTCGTGATGAAATCCAAACATTTAAATGGATGAAACTTCATTCTTCGAATCCTGGTATTTCTTGCATCTCTTGTCTGAGATTGATGCTACTCTGGATTATTCAAGTTGTGTAACATCCCATTTTCAAAAGCAATATAATAAATTTTCGTTTCATCATAGTAGAGCATCGGAGCAATTGAGTAACTAATATATATTCAAAATGTCATAAGTCTGACTAAATACAGCAACGGTACATTATTCCAAACGTTCAACTGAAACATAACTACATAAATAGAAGAGGTCTTCAGCCGGATCCCTAAGCGTACTGCTTACTCTTCTCCTCGGTCATCGGTCCTCCCGACCCTGAAGCTATGTGAAAAGCTGAGGTCCATTGCAATCGGACCTCAGGTAACGGTTAACCTTATGTTTATATATACAATATATATGTTACGGACACTCATAACACTAACAACATATGAACACACAACACAAGTATCATACAAAAAAACGTATCCCGGCGGCACATAGGCCCCCTGAAGCTTACCCTGGTAGCACCTAGGCCCTCCCTTGAAGCGTACCCTGGCAGCACCTAGGCCCCTAACAAGCGTATCCCAATACCCAACAAGAATAATCGTAACAACAGTACGTGAACATACCACAGAGCTATCAGCTACCACAACAAACATATAATACACATAGCACATATAGGCATACAATAATCATCAGAGTTAGTGTTACAGTACGCGAACGTACCTTCGTTGACGGAACTTCGGTACGACTGTTGGTCAGAACGCAATCACAGATATCCTATAGGGATAACAGCGTATTCATTAATGATCAATCATTATAACGGACACTTTAGTCCTAAATTACCATTTTACCCCTGCCCTTACTAATCGGCGGAATTTCGCCAGAGCTTCGCTACTTTGACTCTAATCTTCCAAAATTTTTCCATATCTCTTTGTCCAACATATTTTTTCGAAATATATATCATATTTAACCCTAAAACATGATATCTACAATATATTGGAAGATTAAAGATCAAAACATCAAAACAACATCTACCCTAGAACTTCAACAACTACCGAACTAAAACTAAGAACCGAAGAACTTACCCTTGAAGAACTTCCTTCAACCTTCTTGCTCCCACTTCTCTCTAACCTCTCTCTAGGATTTCTTTGTGAATTGGTGAGTTTGAAGAGAAATGGAAGGGCTATTTATAGCCAAAACTTAGGGACCCAAATGGTATAACAATTTCCCCTTACTCATTTTTGGCCATCCATTTGAATAACTTAGCTAGCAAGTTTTCTCCTCCATTCTCCTCCACTAATTTCGTCCTCTTACATCATTCTTCAAAGGACGAAGTCATCTCAATGATGTCACACACTTGCTTTATGATTTTACCCAATAAAATCCCCGATCGGTGTTCTAATCGTGTAATCTTAACAAATCTCACAAATTCCTCGATGTCACCTTGGAGATCTATTCTTTCTCTTGAGAAATATTTGGATTAACCAAATTTATGATCCCATCCAGGGTATTTCATAGCCTGTTAACCATTTTAGGATAAACCCTTTCGGTTACGGAAATGTCTTCCGGAATGACCCACTTCTGGACAAAAATCCACTGATTCATAATATGTCTATATGTTTTCTACTTAATCCAAGGATTTCAAGATATGATTTAATTTCTATCAGTTCTCATTTATCCTATTTGCTTTTTCAACAAAATGTCATTTTTATTACTATTTTACTTCAACTTGCATTTGTATTCACACTTACATATTCAACATCTTTTCTCTCTCCCTTTTTCCCTCTTATATTTCGAATTAGATGGCCCCTTTTCGGCCAGGAATTTTGCTCATCCACTTGCTCAAATATCCATTGCTCCATGTGTTTCTATTGGCTATTAATTTATGTTGACTTTTCAACAACTTCTCAACAAAGTTTTCTAATTCAATTCCTCTTGTGATTTTTGAAATTCATGGTCCCTCTTAACCATCTTTTTGTTTCTCAATTAATTCATATTTTCCTCTAATTATCTCATATTTATTTTAACTAAAATTCTCCCATTGGTTCCTTTATCTCACAAGGATTATCTTTATAGTTAATTATGCTTTAGGGACTCTATATGATTCATCTAATACATTTTCTTAATCATCTCCAATTGATTAACAATTATTCTCTTGCTAATCTTGACCCTCCATTAGTCATTAATCTCAAATTAGGGGTTTTATATAATTAACTTTGAATATCTCCTTTATTCATGTCTAAACAATTAGCCATTAATTATTTAATTAATCACCTACTAATTGTTGACAATTTTCATAATTAAGATCAATTATTTTCTCACAACTATTTTACTGACATTGATAATTTATGCACCATGTAAAATATTAAAAATCATGGGGCAACTTATGTCCCCCAAACTAATATTTAATTTCGCCTTATTATTTTCCAAGGAAAATAATCCCAAAAATTCCCTAAATTAGAGACAACATACTTTCCTATTTTTAATAAATATTTTGTTGTTTCTTAGGATTTATTATAATATTTTCAGGGCACTTTATGACCCACAAACTCACTTAGGGGTTTTTAGCACTTTATCTTTTCTAATGTCAATAGAATTTACCTTAGCAAATAAGATAAATATTACACTAGCTTTGATACCACATATTCACCTATTTCCAATAGGTATTATTTACTAAATTATGATACTTATCATAGGTGTGATTTTTAGGGTATTACATTTCTCCCTCCGTTAAACAAAATTTCGTCCTCGAAATTTGCACTCTACCATCCAAACTCCGTACTATCTAAATTTCGGATTATTAGCTTCAGATCTTTTCTCTATCTCAGGTTCGACTACAAAGATCTTGTCATATCGTACATTGATATATAGTGTTTTCCCGAGGCGCCCACACACCGCGGTCAACACCACAAATACCAAAATGTCTCCATGGTTCCCATACACCATGGCAACACAAGATATCATAAATGTTTCCATGGCGCCCATACACCATGACAACACAAGATACCTCCTATTCAATGAAACGATCGCGGTCGGATTGTAATAACTAAGAAACATGGAACACGTTATGGAGGTGGTTCACGTAATCATAAAATGCCTAGAGAAGATTCCTTACTAAGAGATAGTACCTTGGACCATCTCTGGGAGTTCTCTGTCCGCTGCTAGTGCGTACACTCAGCCTTGGTTTTGTGGCCTCACCTCCGCATCTTTCTCAGGACAATCTGTGATAAAGTGTCATGGCTTTCGACATCTGTAGCAAACTCGTCTCCTCTCACAAGCAACACCAGGATGGTAATTCCCGCATTTTGGACATGGTCGGGTCTCCAGCATTCTTGGGTTGTTCTGCTGCCCAGTCTGGAATGACCTCTTGCTTTCTCTTTGAGAGTCACTCCATGGTGCCTCTCTCTTCCGCGAGGAATTTCCACGGCTGACCTCGCTACGACCTACACTGCCACTGTTGTAATTCCGAGATCTACGCAGCTCCTTCAGGTTGCGCTCAATTAATCGGCATGATTCTACCGCTTGAATCAACTCCGAAAACCGTTGAGATACCAATCTTTCCTTGATCTCGTACTTTAACCCGTGTATTAGTATGTTCGTCATACTGCTTTCGTCATCATTTCGCCTCAGGTGTGATGAGTATCGCGAAAGGTTGGTAAACCGGGCAAAGTAGTCATCAAACGACTCCTCATGACCTTGTCGGATATATAGGAATTCGGACTCCTTGGTCACTTGCACAGAGGGAGGAAAGTACTGTTCATTAAACTTTTCCAGGAATTTCTCCCAAGAGACGGGACAGTAACGTGTTCGTAGTGTTACCGCCATGACTTTCCACCAACGGCCTGCATCTCCTCCTAGCTTGTATATCGCCAACTGAGCTTTACGATTTTCCAGGCGCTCCATCACCTCAAAGATATTTTCTAACTCCATCAACCAATCTTCAGCCGGTTCCAGCTTACCTTGGAAAACTGGGGGTTTCAGCTTACAGAACTGAGTAACCCAATACTGTGAAGTGTCGGCATCTCTGGGTGGACGAGGTATGTTCACCATTGCTCTCCCATGTCTTGGTGGTGACTGGGATCTTTCTGATCCTTCAGCTCCCTCGGTTTGTCTATCATCTCCTTCACTCTCTTCTTCATTCTCAGATTGTTCTTCCTCCTCATGTCGTGCTTGTCTCTCAGCTTGCCTTTCTGCACGAAGTTCCTCCATCATCTCTCTTTGTTCAAATATTACAACCATTGCCTCTTGCAAGGCAATCTGTTGATTTGGTTCTTCAACTGGCTGTTCAGGATCTACTACTGGTACTGGAATCGTCCGAGGTTGTCTACCTCGCCCTCTGCCTCGGCCCCTGCCTCGACCTCTGGGAGCTCCGGCTCCTCTTAGATTTGCCATGTCTCGTTCTTTTTCCTTTATTAGGGAAAACGTTAGATATATATATAAGGAAGACAATGATTAGTATATCGCAGACTTTATCGTACTAGTATCTACACTGCACATAGACTTTATCGCACTTAGTATTCACACTACAAACGAACAGGCACCCGCAATATTTACCTTGTTCAGAATTTCGTTGATTCGTTCTACTCAGAAACGGGTACGGAATTTCGTATCGGGAGTTCCTCTACATGAGTCAAATACTGCATGTACTTATCTTTATTGGTCTCGGAGTTTCATCCGGCGTGGCCCAGCTCCATATATAAGCTCTGGGTTAGGATGGAATTACAGTCCAGTACAAACTGGAGATTATCAGAATTATCATAGTTATCAGGGTTATCAGAGACTGATATCAGGGTTATCAGGATTATCAGAGATTGATATCAATATAAGTACAGATGATGGATACTCTGGCTCTAGTTTAGAGTGATGCACCAACACAGGGTGGTACACTGGTTCAGGATGGTATACCGGTGCAGACTGGTATACCGAAGTAAGGTGGTACACCGACTTAGGGCTATATCAGTACTCATTTTCAAAACATGCTCTTTAAAAAGGCGCAGAGCCTAACTCCGTTACTCAAACTAATTGGCTAGGTAGGTGTCTATCAAGGGAGCCTCACCGAGTTCACGGCGACTAATTGGCTTACCCACATAGACTAGCCCTACCTTCGGCACCAAAAGGTTTGGAATAACTTAGTCAGATCTATGCTAGGACAACTGCTCTGATACCAAAATTGTAACATCTCATTTTCAAAAGCAGTATAATAATTTTTTTTTTCATCAGAGTAGAGCATCGGAGCAATTGAGTAACTGATATATATTCAAAATGTCATAAGTCTGGCTAATTACAGCAACGGTACATTATTCCAAACGTTCAACTGAAACATAACTACATAAACAGAAGAGGTCTTCAGCCGGATCCCTAAGCGTGCTCTTACTCTTCTCCTCGGTCCTCGGTCCTCCCGACCCTGAAGCTATGTGAAGAGCTGAGGTCCAATGCAATCGGACCTCAGGTAACGATTAACCTTATGTTTAGATATACAATATATATGTTACGGACACTCATAACATTAACAACATATGAACACACAACACAAGTATCATACAAAAAACGTATCTCGGCGGCACATAGGCCCCCTGAAGCTTACCCTGGCAGAACCTAGGCCCTTAGAAAACGTACCCTGGCAGCACCTAGGCCCCTAACAAGCGTATCCCAATACCCAACAAGAATAATAGTAACAACAGTACGTGAACATACCACAGAGGTATAAGCTACCACAACAAACATATAATACACATAGCACATATAGGCATACAATAATCATCATAGTTAGTGTTACAGTACGCGAACGTACCTTCGTTGACGGAACTTCGGTCCTTACTAATCGGCGGAATTTCGCCAGAGCTTCGCTACTTTGACTCTAATCTTCCAAAAATTTTCCATATCTCTTTCTCCAACATATTTTTTCGAAATATATATCATATTTAACCCTAAAACATGATATCTACAATATATTGGAAGATTAAAGATCAAAACATCAAAACAACATCTACCCTAGAACTTCAAGAACTACCGAACTAAAACTAAGAACCGAAGAACTTACCCTTGAAGAACTTCCTTCAACCTTCTTGCTCCCACTTCTCTCTAACCTCTCTCTAGGATTTCTTTGTGAATTGGTGAGTTTGAAGAGAAATGGAAGGGCTATTTATAGCCAAAAACTTAGGGACCCAAATGGTATAACAATTTCCCCTTACTCATTTTTGGCCATCCATTTGAATAACTTAGCTAGCAAGTTTTCTCCTCCATTCTCCTCCACTAATTTCGTCCTCTTACATCATTCTTCAAAGGACGAAGTCATCTCAATGATGTCACACACTTGCTTTATGATTTTACCCGATAAAATCCCCCGATCGGTGTTCTAATCGCGTAATCTTAACAAATCTCAAAAATTCCTCGATGTCACCTTGGAGATCTATTCTTTCTCTTGAGAAATATTTGGATTAACCAAATTTATGATCCCATCCAGGGTATTTCATAGCCTGTTAACCATTTTAGGATAAACCCTTTCGGTTACGGAAATGTCTTCCGGAATGACCCACTTCTGGACAAAAATCCACTGATTCATAATATGTCCAGATGTTTTCTACTTAATCCAAGGATTTCAAGATAGGATTTAATTTCTATCGGTTCTCATTTATCCTATTTGCTTTTTCAACAAAATCTCATTTTTATTACTATTTTACTTCAACTTGCATTTGTATTCACACTTACATATTCAACATCTTTTCTCTCTCCCTTTTTCCCTCTTATATTTCGAATTAGATGGCCCCTTTTCGGCCAGGAATTTTGCTCATCCACTTGCTCAAATATCCATTGCTCCATGTGTTTCTATTGGCTATTAATTTATGTTGACTTTTCAACAACTTCTCAACAAAGTTTTCTAATTCAATTCCTCTTGTGATTTTTGAAATTCATGGTCCCTCTTAACCATCTTTTTGTTTCTCAATTAATTCATATTATCCTCTAATTATCTCATATTTATTTTAACTAAAATTCTCCCATTGGTTCCTTTATCTCACAAGGATTATCTTTATAGTTAATTATGCTTTAGGGACTCTATATGATTCATCTAATACATTTTCTTAATCATCTCCAATTGATTAACAATTATTCTCTTGCTAATCTTGACCCTCCATTAGTCATTAATCTCAAATTAGGGGTTTTATATAATTAACTTTGAATATCTCCTTTATTCATGTCTAAACAATTAGCCATTAATTATTTAATTAATCACCTACTAATTGTTGACAATTTTCTTAATTAAGATCAATTATTTTCTCACAACTATTTTACTGGCATTGACAATTTATGCACCATGTAAAATATTAAAAATCATGGGGCAACTTATGTCCCCCAAACTAATATTTAATTTCGCCTTATTATTTTTCCAAGGAAAATAATCCCAAAAATTCCCTAAATTAGAGACAACATACTTTCCTATTTTTCATAAATATTTTGTTGTTTCTTAGGATTTATTATAATATGTTTAGGGCACTTTATGACACACAAACTCACTTAGGGGTTTTTAACACTTTATCTTTTCTAATTTCAATAGAATTTACCTTAGAAAGTAAGATAAATATTACACTAGCTTTGAGACCACATATTCACCTATTTCCAATAGGTATTATTTAATAAATTATGATACTTATCATAGGTGTGATTTTTAGGGTATTACAAGTTGCCCTAGCAATCTCTGCATCCTTGAACCGCGTTAGTATTGTCATTTGCAAGAAGAATTTGCTCGGCAATTCAGATGTTGTATTTAATGTGGCTTAATGTATTTAGCTGTAATGAAATAGAGATGGCATAAGCAGGTTATTCATTGAGATTTAATAGTATTCTTAATCTTAAAATGGAATGGTCAACTTTATTGCTTTTTTATTTATCATTTATGTAATCTGCTCTTGTTTTCTTTGTTCCTAGTTTAATATAAATGTAAATCATTACTTGTCGGGGTTGTGTTAATTTTCAAAATGCTTTAATGTCGGAATATATCAAAAGGTACCTATTTTAGTGGAAATCTTGCATTTCTTGTTTTAGTTGGGTTTCCTTTAGAATCATTACAAGTTGGTAGGACTAGAAGCTGACTTAAATTTGATTTCTTTCAGTGTATTGAGCAAGGCATTTCATCAGTGTCACATGAGAAACGTCCGCAAGTAGCTACAACATAGTTCATTTGGAGAGTCTTAAAGGTATGAATTTACTGCCATTAATTTTTACATGTGTTCTGGACTAAGCTCCTTTAATGTACTGATTGCAAATTAGAGACAGTGATGTATGAAGTTTCCTTTTCTTTTATTGTTTATATTCTTTTGTTTTTTAATACGTTTAAAACTTTCCTTAAAAAAAAATTTTGGGGGCGCTGCCCCCGTACCTCCGAATACCACCACTAATTGTGCACCCACAAACCTAAACTTTTGGGTCCGCCACTGAGTTAGTTGAATGACTCATCACTAAAAATTCTTCTGTTACGAACGTATGAGACATCGCATTTAATAGCCCACATCCAGCCACAACCTAATCGCGTCCAAGCCCCTACCTCTGCATCCTCAATAACTCCCCACCCAATCAGCGCCTAGAGAGCACAGTGGAATGGATGCTGGCCTTTGCCAGCCATTATCAGGATTCGATCCCTCCTGGACCACTAGGTCCCTTTAAATAAAAAATATAAAATAAAAATAACTCCCCACCCACACTCTCTCGTCGAACTCCCGGATCCTATAAAATTAGGCCCTTTGATTTTCTAGCCTAAAAATTAGGCACATCCTCAATAACTCCCCACCCTCACTCTTTTGTCGTACTCCCTCCCGCGTCCTATAAAATTAGGCCCTTAATTTGATTGTCTTGCTCAAAAATTAGGCCCTTTGATTTTCTCCCAAAAATTAGGCCCTTTGATTGAAAGAATTAATTATAATGAAAAGGAAGGGAATGAAATAGACCAAAAAGGATTGAGAAAATTACGACACGTTTAGAATGTATTGAAATAGAAAATGATTTAAAAGAAAAATATATACTCCACTTAGTTCTTAATATATGATATACTCTCTCTAATATTTTTTATAAGTAACTTTCTTTTCTTAGAGATAGTCTTTAATATTCACAACTTTTTTCAAATGTCTCAAATTTTAAACTACTTTTTCTTTTTCTACTCTTATTAAATACATATTTATATTAATCATCGCTTCACGACTTATTCTCTTTTGTTTAATTATTTATTACTTATTCTCTCTCATATTTTATACTTATTAACTCTCACATTTTATACTCATTATCTCTCTAAGGCATGTTTGGAGGAAACATGACAACTTTTATACATTTATTTATTTTAATTAATCTTAACTGCCATTGTTATCAAACTCGCGAGTTGACTCTCTGAGTTTACCGTTTTTACATTTCTACCTTACTAAATCGAGTTAAGTCTCTAGTAAAATCATGTTAACTGTAAACTCAGATAAACTCACGAGTTTACACACTGAATTTACTGTTTTTACGTTTGTAGCTTACAAAATTGTATTAATTTTTTTAAAATTTTGTCATCCTCAACGGTTTTATATATGAATTTTATAGAAATTTCTTTATTAAATATAATAATTTATGAATGTTGATATATTTAATTTCAATTATTTGGATTTAAAATATATTTAAATTAAATTTTTGTCATTTTTATATTTTAATTATTTAATTATACACTGTTAATACATATTTAATGATAAAAGTAAACTCTTATGAGTTTACCAATTTGAGTTCACGATACGAGTTTATGTCATTGTCACGAGTTTGCTTAGACTCGTGAGTTTGACAACCTTGTTAACTGCTAGTTTGTTTTGTGTAATTAAGAAAACGGTTGATTCTAAAAAGAATCGGAGGGAGCAGTTGACTAATTTGGATAAATTATGTTATTCATTTCTAGCAAAGATATAGTTTCCTAAAATATCATATTTCATCATGTCTATTCTTGGATAGAAACTCCTTAATATCATCATTCAATAAAGATACTTCAAGGAAAAATTATAAATATAAAAGATAAAGTGAATTGGTGTCTTATATTTAGGATTAAATTCAACCCCCAAGTAACTTTTATATTAAATACCAGAGGTAGTATTTAATAAAATAAAAATGATAATAAGTTAAGAGTAAATGACTTTAATATCATTTATTTAAAATAATAATAAAATAATTATTTTTTTTATTGTGGATAAAAATGCTAAACTAATTATTTATGATTGTAATGATTAGTGAAATAATTCTAGTTATTATCAGTAATCAAATCTCTTTTGGTGTGATTTACTCCTCTTTCACTGATGTTGTTGTTGTTAGGGTGAAAAAGATTGAGAATAGGGATAATTTAGAGGGGCAAACTTGTCTTTCAAATTTTCCTTTGTGCATGTGAACCTTGGTTCCTGCAAGAAATTGGCTTCCTGAAAAATTGTCCAACCAATTGTAGGAAATACTCTCTAAGATTTCCTTTTCCCACCTTGGATTTTCTCCCCACCAAACGGGCCTTAAAAGAAGAATCACTGTAATATTTAAATCAATCAATATTGATATAAATATTTGTAAATACAAAATTTAGTGGTAGTTGTAAGTAATATTGTCAAACTCGAGTTTTTATATAGAAACGAAAGGGGTGCTAGAAACGTAAATCGTAGAAACGACACGAACCATAAAGTTTCTACTACTTAAGGTTAAGATACAAAATTATATATATATGCATGTAAAAAATTAAAATATATAAATCAATACTCAAAATTGGACAAACAACTTCATAGAATATATAAGTCATATAACTATATAAAATATAAGTCCAAAAACACAAAAAAAAGTTTAACAACTCTCACAAGATTCAAATTTAACAATTCCTAAATTATATCAATTGATTCAAATCAAACACACATCAACTTGCGTGTCCTTAATGTCATCTTCTCTTGCTCTTATAACAAGTCCATTTACAAAACCTGGAATGTCCAAATCATGACCATCGATAGGATCCCTCACTTCAACTTCAATCAAGTTTTCCTCATCATGGGCATCAACATCTAAGTGTTCTACATATTCTCAATCTTCTTCATTTTCCACTATAATCAATGGATGGAAGATCATCAAAATTATATGTGTGGGAGTTTTGAGCTTTCTTTTTCATGTCCAATCTTGAATTAGTCGTCACAAAAACAACATCATTCATAGTCTTTTGACTTCGCGGAAATGAAAATAGGGTTTTTCTTTCTTTTCTTTTTTATATTTTGTTTTAACTAAAAAAGGTAAAAACTTATGTTTTTAACGTTTTTACCGATGACAGTTTTTACTTGCGTCTTAACACGTATCACTCCAATAAAAAAGTAAACACGTAAGTTTTTATGTTCTTACACTAGTTTTTGACAACAATGGTTGTAAGTTGTAATGTTCTCACATATAGTCAACTTGTGGCCCCAATATATGACAATTAACAAGGGGAAATAGGCTAGGCTTTAGCAAAATAGGCCTGAACTTGCGACGGAGATTTAAAGTCGGAGCCTGTATGTAGGCTTCTTTTTAGGCTTAAGACTGAACCTTCAAAATGTCTGATGTGGCATGAAGCCTATTTAAAGGCCTACTTAATATGTAGGCCTTTAAATAAGCCTAAAGCCTATGGATCAAAGTTCATATATTATTTATCAAGCCTATTTAAAATCTACGTTGTCTTAAAAGTTTAGAGATTTATTGTCAGATGAAATAAAAGAGTTAACAATAGAAAGAAAAGAACACCTAATGACAACAATTGTTTGAGCAAATAGGAATTGAATATGTAAAATCAATCATCTATTGTCTAAGAGATATATTTTTTAAAATCAACTAAGTATGACAAGTGGCATGTACAACTATATTTTACCTCTTGTTTTTCTTACCGAAAATGAGATAAACTTCTCCTATTGGAATCATTTTTATTTGGGCATCACTAAAATAAATTTACTGCAATTATTATGTTGCATCAAATGACACAGTACAAATCAAAGGAGAGGTAGTGAGCTAGCATTTGTCATCTTGGGTGATAAAAAAGAAGAGAGGTAGATGTGATCAATTGATGAATGAAAAGGTTAAGCTCATGGGTAAATGATGAAATATCAAACTTAGGGCAAGACTAAGATATTAATTTTACAAATAATATACAAAATTAATTTAGATTAAATTATATAAAATTATGCATAATAATACATTTTTTTTATAAAAAAAAAAAACTAAATAGGCTAGGCCTGTAAGCCTATAGGCTAGGCCTTATGAAAATATATCTGGCATGTTTACCTAAATAAGGTTAACAATAGGCTAAGCCTAATCTTGGCCTATTTACTAAATAGACTAGGTTATAGGCCATAAGCCCCTGATAGGGGGCCTAGCTTATTTCCACCCCTAATGACAATGAATCGTAAGTAATTATATATTATAAATATCTTAGTTTCCAGTATTCACACTTCCTCAAAAATTTCTCAAAAATTATTTATTAATTAAGAAAGTTAACTTTTCCATATATTTATATCTATATAACTTGTCTGTTTTCCCGAAAAGTTGAAACTATCTTTTAAAGGTAAATATATTAATTTTTTATGTTAAAGAAATAAATACCATTACTTTTTTACTTTTTTTTTTTTTTGGATCAACATTTTACTTCATGTTTAGATACTTTAATATTTTTAAAGGAATAATCACACACGCTGCTCATTATAACTCTTCTGATATAGGTGAGAAAATTCACACACACACAACACACTCGTGAGGGTTTGTGTGTCTCTCTCTACGTAAAGAAAAAACTTGCAGTAGATTCTCTACAGATAGTTTAATTACAAAAAGATATTTATAGAAAATTAGTGCCATAAACTATTTTGAAGTACAACTTCAAGTTTCTTGAAGAAGTTATACTTCCCATAGTTTTCAAATAAGTTGAACTTTTTTCTAACTTTATAGTACTTGTTAGGTGAATGATTGAGTTAATAATGCTGTTTCTAGGGAGTTCTATTGCCCATACCCCTCTAGGCCCTCTTCTATATAAACCCTCACATTCTCCATCATGAGGCATTCACTACTCACCACCAAGCAATTTCCAAAGCAAAGATTTCATCATCAAAATCATTTGAAGCAACGTATCTTTTTTGTTTGAGAAATCAAGATGGCCAGTCTAGTGAAGGTGGTTTGCGTGGTGGTGGTATGTGTGGCTTTGGTGGGTGCACCATTGGCTGAAGCCATCACATGTGATCAGGTCATCAGCAACTTAGCCCCTTGCTTCGGTTACCTCGAGAAGGGCGGCGCTCCTTCCGCCGGCTGCTGCAACAGCATCGGGTCCCTCATCGAGGCAGCCAGCACCACCGCTGACAAGCAGACCGTCTGCAACTGCCTCAAGTCAACCGCCGGTCAAATCCCTGGCTACAATGATAGGAACGCCCAGGCCCTTCCTGGTGTGTGCGGGGTCAACATCCCCTACAAGCTCAGCACCTCCACCAACTGTGCCAGGTAATCTGTATACATATATTACTCCTTTTGATCTTATATTTGTAAATATTACTAGTTAAATTAGTCATTGATAAAAAAATGTGTGTTGTTTTTTCAAGACGTTCTCTCTCTCTCTCTCGCTTTTCTTGGTAAAAATTAGAGTTCAATTGCCCCTTACTTTACTAAAAATCAACCAGGATCTGGACGTGGGTAAACAACTCCAACAATATCCTTGTGTAGAAAATCTACCACCCCTGCTGGAGGAGAATCAGAAATAGTAAAATTCTCATTACAAATAAAGTTATGTTTGGGTAACTAATCTGCCATAGCACTGCTTTCTCGTAAAATTAAATATGGTAAAAGCAAATATGTAGCTCATTGTTATTGTCTTGTAGCCATGCACTCAGAGTTTTGTCTCTAGCCCTTCCTTGGATTCAAGCATCTTGAATCATGTGTAAAGCCATCGTTGAGTCTTCTTCTGCAATGATTATGTTGAAGCCCAAACCCTGTGCCAATCTAAGACCCTGTACAAACCCCCAAATCTCAGCAGTCAAAGCCTGACAACGTCCTAACTTCCTACTGAACCCACAAATCCAGCCAAAGCCTGACTGCAGGGTGAATCATGTTGTTTCACAGTGCACTCAGCCAGCTAATTAGCGCCTCTTCCATATTTAGCTTTCAGGATTTTAGAACACAATCATTTAGGTTTGGCTAATAAATTCCATGCAATCTTCCCTATTAGAGTATCATCCATCCCCTTCAATCTCCTTATAGCGACACTTCGTTCCTCCTTAGGCCTACACACTCCTGCCTAGCTAATCGCATGTAATTTCTTCTTCTCCCCATCCGAACCCCGAATGAAATTCCTTTGGTGTTTTCCAATTTCATTACAAACTCCACCTGGAATGTTGTCATGCATGTTGCAATTGAAAGTTTGTGATGTTAGTAATTAGACTAAAGTAATCCTTCCTACTAGGGCCAATGATTGGGTTTTCCATCCGCTAAGTTTCCTTTGTACTTTGTCAATCAAAAATTATCATTTGCAAAGTAAACTATGACATATGAAATCTTTTCTTTTAACATGTGGAATTAGTATGTACCGTTTGAGAAAAAAGAAAAACGCTATTTAACTTTTTTTTCTAGAAGAAATTTAAGGAAGCTCAATAAATTATTTTAAAGTATTTATATTTGTTTTATACCAAAATAATTTTTTTTAACTTCAAAATTGATATATAATCTAATAATATATGATATATACTATGATTAATTAACTTATTTAGCTTCCTTAATCTCTAAAAAAAATGTTAATTGGGTCTTGTATTAAGGAGTGAGGTTAGGATAAATTTAAAAAGTAAAGTAGATTGACATCATCTTACATTTAAGATAAGAATAAAGCTCTAGCTAATTCCTATATTTACGATTAGAAAGAAGATTTCATTATGCTTTTAAGTACAATACGCAAATATATACTTTTTTTTATTTAATGCAATTTAAACACGCACGCACATACAAACATGTCAACATTGGGCAGAACTCTCTACCTCATCCAAGTGTGTGGAAGGTGAAGTTTAGTCAACTAGCAGTTGCCACTACATATATACACACACACAAAAAGCGAGAGATGATAATAATGAAATTGCTACTAGTATTTTGTAAGTTAGGGATTTGTTTTACTTTACTGGAACTGACATGCTTAATTAATCGGTGGTGCTTGCAGCATCGGGTTCTAAATGCCATGGGATGATCATGAGAAGAACAGCGACAAGAATAAACGAGGACCACTTATCTATAGGGCTCAAGCTATATGAGTTTAGTTTTAATCGTGTCCCCATGAATGATTCTATATGTTTGATTTAATCACGCGTTCTAGTTTTATTTGTGATCAATATATGGACTAGTATGGTTGTTTCGTGTATTAATCACATAATAATTATATTTCATCGTACTTTAATATAAATGTTCGTTTCTTCTGAGCAAAAAAAATGTTCGTTTCTTTTCCGAGCTGTTGTTAATTAATTAATTATTATCGTGATCGATGGATGCTCTTATACGTAGCTATATAAACCATAATTAATTACTGCAATCTGATATATATGTGAACTAGATTGGACGGATCAGTCTGAAAATGATCTACACATGACAAGTTGCAGAATCTATTTTAGCCACAACCCTATCCTAAGGGGCTGTTTGGTATGAAAGGAGAGGGAAAATAAAATTTTTATGAGTTAAATTAAAAAAACAAAATTGAACAAGTGGGGTTATAAAATTTTAATAAAGAGAAGATAAAAGAGTATGAATAATTAATTAAAATTACATCTCTAATCTTTTTAAATTCAATTGATAAATTTTTTTCCTCTCATTCCTTCTCTCCAAATCCCTCATTCCAAGCCAGCCTTAAAATCCTGCATCTTAATCGAAACAAGGGGCACCATCGTTTGCTGAGATACATATAAACACATACTAATGTGTAAATTTGTCCTAAAAGTTTTAGTAAAGTAAAAATGTTATCCTAGAAGCTTTTTTAGATTCAATATTACCCTGAAAGTGTTAAAATACAGCAATTTCTGCAAGTGTTAAAAAAAGCAAAGTTAACGGTCAATGTTAATTTTTTAATGGTAAATGTCATAGTTTTTTAACGGTATGAATAACATTGCTACGTTTTGAAACTTCAGGGAAGATATTGAGCTTGAAAACACTTCTAAGGCAACATCCCTCTTCAATAAAAACTTTTATGACAAATTTACATTTTAACCCTATAAACAAATTATGTGGATAGAAAGTTAGTTAAAATTTGCTAAAGGCTGTACGGAAAAAATGTAACTTAGTTTTTTTTTTCCCAAAAAAATTTAATCCGTATTTATGGGAAGAGTGAGTGTAAGAAAGAGAATGAGCGATTAATTAATTAATATGGTCAGACTAAATGATATTAAAAATTTTGGGAAAATGTAACTTAGTTTTTTTTTCCCCACAAAAATTTAATCCGTATTTATGGGAAGAGTGAGTGTAAGAAAGAGAATGAGCGATTAATTAATTAATATGGTGAGACTAAATGATATTAAAAATTTTGGACGGGTTATTAGTGTTTTTTTATAAATAAGAACAAACAATTGCGTAAAAAATTCTCATTTATATAGAACTAGATAAAGTACAAAGTTAGTTTTGACAATGCAAATGAAAATTTTGTCTTATTCGTTTTAGATAAGATGTAATCATGCTTTAACTACTGAGAAGAGATTAAAATAGACAAACTTGCAATTAACCATGCCCATGATATAAAGTGTTATCAGTCTACCTCATGATACTATTTGTTGGATTATTCTCAATTCACCTTGTATAGATTTGTGTGTTTGGGTGGCTCTTAAAACTATGGTTTTGTCTTCAAAATAAATTTTTGAAGATAAACACTATTTTTTTTCTAGAAAACCATGGTTTTCCATTACATTTTTAGAAACTATTCTCTGAACTTATTTTTTTTTACTTTTTCCTTAAAAGCTATTATTCAAAAACTAATCCAAACATAACTGTGTATGGGGTAAATATATGTAATATGCCTGTTTTGACTGGGGCATGAATGACATTAACAAAGTGTATAGGGGTAAATATCATGGTTTGTGAAGCCGGACCGGACCGGCCGGTTCAGACCGGGATAGAGCTTGAAATGTGTTTAGAAGTGACCTTTTGTAGCAATTTTTCTGGTTCCTGGGTATGTTTGAAAATTGAATTTCGAACTTACCAATGCACTGCTGTATTTGTGAATTTCTTGAACTGAATTTTTGAACATAATGTTTTCAACATAATTTGAGACCAGATTGTAGTGGTCACTTCTGAGCTATGTAGTCTCATATATGGGGTCCCTGTGGAACCCAGGATTGGAACTGACTTTTGAACTATGTTTATGGTGGAAACAGTACAGGACTAGAATATGCTAGAAATTGTCAATTTACTAGATCTTGCCAGATGTATATTTAGAATGTTTTCAATCGCTTGCCATTGATAAAAGCTCATTTAAACAGTGAATTGAAAGAAATAATTGTTTTGATGGGATATGTCTACAAGGGGTTTAAACTCGCACCACCCAATCCTCAAAAGAAAAATTTTGCCTTGTTGGCGCTTTGCCACTCCGGTGGTATTTGAGAAAATTTTGCCTTGTTGGCTCGTTACCACTCGTGAGCCAATTGGCTGGAAGATGGTATCTTCCTGAAGCTGATTAACTGGAAGATGGTATCTTCTCAGTGGTTTCCGAATGTGAAGGAAAGAAAGGATTGGGTTATGTCCTGGTGAAACAGGGTAGAATGGTGGGTGTGTTTCTCAGTAGTCAAATCTCGTAAGATGAATTATCCCACGGACGAATTTAAGCAGGTAGTGAATGTATTTTCTTGAATTTGAGCAAGTAGTAAATGTGTCTACTTGAACTTCAGCTGGCAGCGATTTTGTTTTCATTGACAATGTGAAAACACTACTTTCGTATAGTGCGATTGTGAAAATGTACTGCGATCACAGAGATTTTGAATATGTGAAAATCAAAATGGTGAATATGAGACAACATAGAAGAATTGAAAAGCGGTGACATGATTGTCGTTGATGCTATGTTGAATTGAAAGCAGAGCAGTAGGTGATTAAGATGATACATAATTGAAGAAACTCAGACAAAGAATAGACAAGCAGAGGCTCGAGGTGGTAAGGCCCAGTTTGCATGGGGCTGTGTCCCTGGGCCGTAAGACTTGTGTGCCTAGCATTGTGTTTGTTACTTAACGTAGTGCCTTTGGACCAGTATGTCCAAAGTATATCTTGAGGCTGGAAAAATATTCAGACTGTACCAGGTTGTAGTCCAGTTGCTTGTGGCACAGGGTGATTCCCTGGGCAGTAAGGCCAGAATGTCCAGTGTTGTAGTAATAGAATGAGCCAGAAGGCGAGAATGAAATGAGCCGAAAGGCAAAAACGTATCGGGCAGTGAAGCCTGCGTAACCAAGTGCTTAGAGAATGGACCAGTGGATCCTGTGTGTGAATACTACACATTGGGTACAAGATGAATAAGATTGTTGTATAATATGTTGCATGCCTAGTGAGCATGCATAGGAAAAGAATAGACTGAGTGTCTAGAATGATTCCCTGAGGTATACATGTTCAAATTTTGAGGATGAAATTTAGTGAATGGGGGGAATGCAATACCTTGAATTTTGGGCCTAGAGACTTGAGGATAAGCCTGTATTAGGTAGATAACTAATCCCAGTTCAGGAAGTGTGACAAATGTTATGAAGGGTATTTCCCTTGATACTGGCAGACTGGATTTTTTGGAAGGCAGTTAGTTTGTGACATGCCTTTGACTGAGCAAATAATATCCAATAGCCATGAAACTTAAGAGTCAAAGTAGTTATGATAAGGTTCAATTTGATATGTCATATAGGTCCATTGGATCTGTATACTATGAGTTATGAATTTTTGAAGTTAGTCCTTGAATCTAGAACATTTTTTGGGCCAGTGTGCATTAATGGTGATTCTGGAATAGTTTATGTGTAATTAACTATGGGAGATATTTTTTCCTAAAAATAGACTTAATAATGGTCACATAGCCTTTGGAATTAATGCAATTGGATATTTGTACCATGACATATGAATTTTCAAAGTTGGTTGAAAATTCTGCCAATATGACTCATGTGCAAAAATGAGATTATCTTGCCACATGTCATATTAGGCTAGCATGATGCCATAATTAAATATTATTTGGACACGTGAAAATTTGTCAACATATGAAATCATTAAATCTCCTAAATGGACCTTAATTTTTGACCAAGAGCCCAAGGGAAATAATGAAAGAAAAGTCCAAAAAGCCTAACTTCATGGTTGAGTTGTAACTAAGTGGCATGCTTGTTATTAAGTGGTTAGTTGATGTCCAAATGTTTCCCTCTACCGCCTAATCAAACTGGACCCCTTAATATCCATTAAATCCATTCTTCCTTCTTTAATTAGGTTGGTTAACACGCACACACCCACCTAAGAAAGGAAGTGACCGAAACCTAGAGAAAGAGAAAGAGGAAAATCAAGAGGTGAGTATGTGTTATGGCCTTGTCTCTTCTAGTTTTGAAGGTGGAATATCACCTAGAGGGGGGTGAATAGGTGATTACAAAAATTCTTTTTGCTAGTTACTCGGTCACCCACACAACAGATATATATCAAGGCAAAGTAGAGATAGAGTAGAGGAGATAGACACAGAATTTATACTGGTTCGGCCCAACTCTTGACCTACGTCCAGTCCCTAGAAACACTCCGGGATTTCACTAACTTATGATCAAATGATTACACACTCTGTAACACTCGGAGCAATTCTCTCTCTTGAATTACACTCCCCCTTACAAGTTGCAATCAAATGACCCAATCTCAAAGTCCCAATACTCTGAGATTCTTACAAGAAATAATAATAGATGAATGACTCTCTCTAAGAGTAGATAACCAGAAGCACTGAAAAACAAAATATTACACAGTCTCATCCGGAAGTATTCGAAAGTATTGGCAGGAAGTATTCAGAAAGTATCTTACAATAGCTTAGCGGAACTAATCTCTTGAAAGTATATTTCTGTTTTTGTGTGATTTCTATGCTGTGTACTTGGGTGTGTTTAGCTGCTGACCCTTCTCCTATTTATACTAGTTGTGATGACCGTTGTAGCTTCTCTTTTTGAATTCAAAAACATTTCATTCTTGCTGCATAATCAGATTTCATTCCGTTGAAGAATTTGGAAGATTTGATTTCACATGATCCTGCACTATAATTCCAATATTCGAAAATCTCTGTGGTCAATGGTTAGAAATCAATTCATTAAAGAGCATATTAAACTGAATTAAATGACAAAATCTCCATCTGAGGTCTCGACAAAGCGAACTGATTTCTTCCGTCAATACTCGAGTATATGAATTCTTATACTCGGGTATCATGTGGTTCAGTTATAAAAGTTTTGATTTGAACCTCTGTTGCTTCCAGTATTTCGAGTCTCCACTTTCGAAGATCATAACTTCCTGGTATGAACTCCGTTTTGATTGGATCAAGTCTTGTTGGAAAGGCCTTTGAGTTTATTTTCAAATGGCACCGATTTCAGCTTCATTGGATTTTTAGTTTATGAGATATGCCCAAAACATTGAGGCTTGGTCAGGAGTGTGACGATGATGTCACTCTCATTTTCAAAAATTCATATCTCTCTCATCTGACCTCCTATGGACTTGAATATTGTGCGAATAGGACCGTTTGGAAGTCTAGTTTCCAACAAAATTAGTTTCACCTCAATCCTATCTTTGGCTAGGAAGATATCATCGAATTACCAGAGGTCGCCAGTGCTGGACGTGAAATAGAGCTGATCAGAGTGGTGTCATACTCGAGTATTGATGATCCATACTCGGGTATTGTCGGGATTTAAGCACAAAAGCAGCTGTTTATGCACCATACTTGAGTAGCCAAGTACCATACTCGAGTATTGAAGTGTCATACTGAAGAATTGAAGCATGATACTTGCGAGTACATGTTTGATACTTGAGTATGATTCAAACGCAAGGAAGAGCTATTCATGCACAGGACTGTAGCAATTAAATCGTAACAACTTCTATTCATCGGGAAGCTTGAATTTCCTTATTTTAACTCTGAATTTAGCCATTCCAACTTCCAACTTCTTCATATCAACATTACATCTACATTAAATGTAAGAATCAGTCAAAGTATAAGATAAATGTAGTATGCAACCTTTTTGCTCTTAAGAATGATATCTATATAAGACATCATCAAAACTAATCATATCCAACATTCTCCCCCTTTTTGATGATGGCAAATACTTTGAGAAAAATATTTATGAATATGAAAAGCTAATAAACCCAGTATATTTTTCTTGTTATTCTCTCCCCCTTATTTGTCATTAGCAAAAAGTTGAAGTAAAGAAGAGATGGTTGTAGAGGAAAATGTGAAACCAAATTAGACAGAATCAAAGAACTGATTTTCTCTCTCCCATTTGAAATTGTTTTCATTCTTAATATGATGCAATTTGGAATGTTTTTATGAAAACAAATTTGAGAGAATTTGGAGAGGTTTTCAAGAAATCTTTTACATTTAAAGCATATAAACACCAAACATGTGCAAAATTTACTGAATATAAAAGGATAAAGTTCAGAAATGCTCATGTAGGTTTCGCAAATTGATGAATGATCAATGAAGGCCATTTGCTTGCTTTCTTCTTGTATGAGATCATTTCCATCTTTCTCCTTTACTTTATATAGCTCTTACGAGAATATGTGTCGTGTAATCAAAACATCTTTCCTCAATGTAATAGTTTTTCCTTGTAGTATATTTAGGAAAGTCTTTGCACAGACTGAGTTCTCCTGTCATAATTGTAAAACTTTCTTGCAGGAGAGATTTGTTAATGCAATCAGATATCCAAATATTCCTTTCTGTATGATATTTTCAAATTGAGATAATGAAAGGAGAATATAATATTAACTCATCATCAAAACTAATAAAGCATTGTGAATGCAAATGAGTAAAATTTCTTCAAATAAAGGAGATGAGTTTTTAAGATATAAAACACATGTTAATGTGAAACTCCCCCTTAATGAATGCATTCTCTCTTAGTAATACCAAATAATAATGTGATGCCAATGTTTAAGCACCGTGAAAGATTTCTTTGAAAGACTGACTCATACAGTATGCACACATCTTTTTCAATTGGAATAGAATGCTTGTTGATTTAATGATGCACATAGAAAAAGAGTTCTTTGAATGAACCACCTTTTTGAATGAAGAGAAAGATGAAGCAATGGAAGCTTTTGCAAAATCTGCAAAATAGTGCAGCATGATTTTTGAATGAATGCAATGACGCAATGTGAAAACATTTATTCAAAGATTAACCAGCATTCATTTGAGATGCCAAAAATACAAAGGAAGCAGTTTCAATTTAAGGTGCCGGGGCCCATGTTATTGATTGAAGGCAATGCTTTAATATAATATTGAAAATCTGATGCCAAGCAACCATTATTGATTAAATGATACAACTCGTCATATATCTATACTGCAGTAATACTTTTTCAAATTCTTCATTTTTGAAAAGCGATGCAATTCAAGTACTTTATCAAATGAAGAAGAATGATGTTTTAATTCAATGCAACATATATATATTTTCTTTTGAATGAATAAATGACACACAACTTTGTCAAATGCTGCATTAAATCGAGAGGCATCCCGACAAGATGCTTGAGTACTCCACTTGAATACTTGAGTATTGCCCCACTACTTGCATAACAACAGTTAATACTCAAGTATGCAATACTCAAATATATTCTAATCAATTAAAATAAGTCTTGAAATACCTCATTTCAAGTGTGTATTGTGAACACTTGAATTTCTTTGATGTGCAAATTTATCATTAAGCATCAAGAAGATGATTCAGGGATGATTTTCTCAGATGATAACGCACAGTACTCGAGTATTGCACTTACCTACTCGAGTATTGTTGAGATGATCCATCAGCAGTAGCTTCTTCAGTTCGTCAGTACTCAGGTATTGCTTAAGGGTACTCGAGTATCAGTTATCTCAACAATTGCATTTAGTCTCTGCCTTGACTGTACTCGGGTATGTATCTATGATACTCGAGTATTGGTCTGTTTTCCCTGTCAGCGATATGAAAATTCCGATATTACTTGAGTACATAAGTGGAGTGCTCAAGTATCCTTGCCTATTCTGCACTTAATGACAAGGTTAAATGCCGTTATTACTCGAGTATTGTGACATATACTCGGGTATTATCAGTTCAAAGCTACTCATTGAGCATCCTGCAAAACAAAGTACTAGATACTCCTTGCTACTCAATGTTTCTTGAATCCACACAAGGTTAGACAAGACAACTCTCATGTTCTTACAGAAATAAATCATATGATATTTGAATAAAGAGTATAATAAGCCAATTAAAAATTAGAACATAATTTTACCCAATCAAATAAGTTTAATCCAATGAGATACAGAGGGTAACAACTAAATGATGCCAAGAATGTTATTTCTCAATGACAATTTTATAGATACACTTGATGTAGGAGAGATGTCATTGAAGAGAATGCATGTAATTTTCCAATGGGATTAGATTTGTTAGAAATGCTAATGAAATGTGCAGATTATTTCAAATCTCACTTGTTCTTTCAAATCATGATAATGCATTTCGAAAATTAAGATTATAATGTATGAAAAATTCATTTTTGAAATATGTTGGAAATTGATGCTCACTCTAAACATGGTGGAAATTAACAGTTTAAGGAATGTATCAGTATGCTTCAGATTTGGAGAATATGTTGAACATTTCCCTTAACAAGTTGAGGAGTTTATTCAGAAGTAAAAGTCATGAAGGTAAAGTACTAAATAAATGTTCTTAGCACAACAGAAATGTAAGAGCACAATGACTTTGCTATTGACAAGAAAATAATCTTGCATCTTAGTATTAGAAATGAATGATCAAAGCAAGATTATTAATATAGTTACTCAAAATAAAAATGGAAGACCAATGCTGATGAATTTGAGCAACTAAGAGAGTACTAGGATTCATGAATGATGAAGCACAAACTTATTAGTCCAAATGACCTGAGTTCCAGAAAATCATCCTAGTAAGCTATTCCATTAATGGTTAATGCATTATCATTCAATGCACTAATAAACATTTATAAAGCTTGGAATAACTAGGCCATTGAAAAATTTTATGCATTAAGCATAATGATTCACAAATCGAATTCTTTTCTTGAAGATAGACTTGAAACTGATATATGAATAACTTATTAGATATGAAGTCCAACTAGTTCAAGAGTGAAACTAGATAGTTCAAGCAACACATTGGATTCTAAAGATGAATATGTGAGGGATAGAAAATATTCAACTTAAACAAATTTGAAGCATATATGTTATTAACTTCCAATTTGAAACATCATTTGAATGCACTCAAGGTATTTTTCAAATCTATCTCGAAATACTTTCAAAGTATGAATAATTTTCAAAACGTGTGTATGCATTTTCACAAGACAAAGTGAATCAAACCAATTTCAGAATTGTGCATTTCAAAAGCATAAAATTAGAAGATAATGCACAAATTGACTTTTGGTTTATTTAGTAATCTGAAAACGTTTTGAAGGACATAAATGATTGATTGCTAATGGAATGCAATGATGGACAAGTATTCTTTACCCAAATATTAATCTCATATAAGCATAGTATAGGGTAAGAGTTAGATATCACCGTAATTCCCTTTGTCCTTGTAAAAGCTTGCTTGATTAAGGTAGATTGATGTAGACGTCTCCTTTCACCATTAACATCAAGCATAGCCTTTTTAGCTTCCTCAAGACTTGAATTATTTCTCTATGTTGCATTCTTGAGAAGCTTTTTCTCATCCTACAAAACTATATAAGTCTTTTTCTTTCTTGGTATCCAACCTTACTTGGATCCAATCAACGTTAGTTTGTAGGAAACAAAATTTGCATGCTCTTATGAATATGATCAATTCAACATAATTGAGCATAATGTACTAAACATGATTTTATGCATAAAAGAGATACTTTCTTTTCAAATCATCATGTATGCAAAAAGAATTAAACTATTAAACATTGCAATCCCTTTATAAACTTACTAAGTGGATTTTTAAGGGATAAAATAATTTCAAAATAGTTTGCAATGCTTATTCCTAAGGCTACAACATATAAAACCTCAATGTATATTTCAGATGATAGGAAAGGAGGTTTTACCATTGTATACCTTTACCTTAGGTACTTAGAGGATCGACTTTGCTTACCCACTGCCTCTTATGTCTTTCGATGGGTTTCTGCAAAGTTGTCTCAAGGGGTATAGACTTCATGAGTCTTTTGCTTGGTACTTGAGAGGATCTCCTTTTTGGTTCATAAGAAGCTCTTTGATTCCTCATCTTCTCTGTACCTTTGTGTCTATTATTTTTTAATCATCCGCACACATAAGGCAATAGATGGACATTTTGGTACCCACTTATACTTGGGTCCTTCACTGTTAGTTCGAACCTTAGGTAAAACATAAGTTCCCTTTGGTACCCATTGATAATTACCAACGGGCTTATTTCTTCTATCTTTCCTATGAAAACAAGATGAGGTACTTGTGTCCCTTTCGGTTGCGGTAATTACAATGAGCAAAAGGATTTGAGATGTGGTGATTTACGAAAATAGTTCAAATAAGATTTTTCACTGTTTTCTTCTTTCCTTTCTTTTTGTCAAAAATAGGATTATATCCTATACCTGATCGATCATTAGTGACCCTTTGATCTTTTAGAATAACATTTAGCATTTCACTACCTTTAGTAAATTTCTCAAGAGTTTTTGTAAGGTACTCATTTTTCTTTTCCAGAATAGGACACTTGTCACATATGATATTTTCAGGTGAAGAAAGATTTTCTACTTGCTGTTCAAGAGTTGTATTCCTCCTTTTTAAAGCACAATATTTTTCCGCAAGTTCTTCAAACTCATGTTGAACAAGGTTGTATTCAGTAAACATTTCATCATAAGTAGGTTTTGCATTTTTATCAGGACAAGCAGAGTTTCCACAATTTGAAACAAGAAGTGGGTTTTTTGTTTGTTGTTTAAGCAATTTGTTTTCCTTTCTGGTATTAATGAGTTCCCTTGCAATCTCATTGTATTCAGAAAGTAATTCATCAAGAGTAAGTTCAAGATCAAATACCTCTTTTTCATTTTCTTGTTGTTTTTCTTCTTCTGCTACCAAGCAGATATTGGAAGCTTCTTCTTTTTCTACGCTAGGAGGTTCCTTCGTATGAAGTTTCTAAGGCTTTCCACATCTCCTTGGCGGTAGATAGATTGCAGATGCGGGAATACTCCTTTTGACCGAGAGCACCATGAAGCATCGGGATGGTTTCTTTGTTAAGAGTCACTTTCCTTTTGTCATCCTCGTTGAATTCATCTTGACCTTTGGGACGTTATTTCCTCCTACAATTTTTGTAGGAACATAATCTCCATTCTCTATTACTTGTGAAAGACCATACTCCGTGGCTAACACAAATACTCTGAATTTTGCTTTCCAAAACGAATAATGTTCTCCGTCAAAGCCAGGTGGTCTTTGATTGAGGCACCTTCAGGTAATATTCCCTCCATGATCTTTATCTCGGGATGTTAAGCCCAACTGAGAAACCTCGCTTTGATACCAAATGAAGGTGGAATATCACCTAGAGGGGGGGTGAATAGGTGATTACAAAAATTCTTTTTGCTAGTTACTCGGTCACCCACACAACAGATATATATCAAGGCAAAGTAGAGATAGAGTAGAGGAGATAGACACAAGAATTTATCTTGGTTCGGCCCAACTCTTGACCTACGTCCAGGTCCCGAAACACTCAGGGATTTCACTAACTTACGATCAAATGATTACACACTCTGTAACACTCGGAGCAATTCTCTCTCTTGAATTACACTCCCCGTACAAGTTGCAATCAAATGACCCAATCTCAAAGTCCCAATACTCTGAGATTCTTACAAGAAATAATAATAGATGAATGACTCTCTCTAAGAGCAGATAACCAAAAGCACTGAAGAACAAAATATTACACAGTCTCATAGGAAGTATTCGAAAGTATTGGCGAAGTATTCGAAAGTATCTTACAAGAGCTTAGCGGAACTAATCTCTTGAAAGTATATTTCTGTTTTTGTGTGATTTCTTTCTTTGTGTACTTGGGTGTGTTTAGTGCTGACCCTTCTCCTATTTATACTAGTTGTGATGACCGTTGTAGCTTCTCTTTTGAATTCAAAACATTCCATTCTTGCTGCGTAATCGATTTCATTCCGTTGAAGAATTTGGAAGATTGATGATGGTCATAATGTCACCCATGATTTCGTTTTTCTTGAATATAACTTCGACGCGTCTTGTATCATCATTCTTGGTTCATTTTGAAGATATATTCCATAATTACAGCAAACTTTCTGATATTGCGTTGATTATAGAATATCACACGACCCAATCTGATTTCACATGATCCTGCACTATAATTCCAATATTCGAAAATCTCTGTGGTCAATGGTTAGAAATCAATTCATTAAAGATCATATTAAACTGAATTAAATGACAAAATCTCCATCTGAGGTCTCGACAGAGCGAACTGATTTCTTC
Organism: Acacia pycnantha; assembly: GCA_025563575.1. NCBI lineage: Eukaryota > Viridiplantae > Streptophyta > Magnoliopsida > Fabales > Fabaceae > Acacia > Acacia pycnantha. The sequence continues at coordinate 1,659,436 of JAMWYP010000115.1, forward strand.
CGTCAATACTCGAGTATATGAATTCTTATACTCGGGTATCATGTGGTTCAGTTATAAAAGTTTTGATTTGAACCTCTGTTGCTTCCAGTATTTCGAGTCTCCACTTTCGAAGATCATAACTTCCTGGTATGAACTCCGTTTTGATTGGTTCAAGTCTTGTTGGAAAGCCCTTTGAGTCTACTTTCAAATGGAACCGATTTCAGCTTCATTTGATTTATATTTTGTGATATATACCCAAAACGTTGAGGCTTGGTCAGCAGTGTGACGGTGACGTCACTCTCATTTTCAACAATTCATATCTCTCTCATCTAACCTCCTATGGACTTGAATATTGTGCGAATAGGACCGTTTGGAAGTCTAGTTTCCAACAAAATTAGTTTCACCTCAATCCGATCTCTGGTTAGGAAGATATCATCGAATTACCAGAGGTCGCCAGTGCTGGACGTGAAACAGAGCTGATCAGAGTGGTGTCATACTCGAGTATTGATGATCCATACTCGGGTATTGTCAGGATTTAAGCACAAAAGCAGCTGTTTATGCACCATACTTGAGTAGCCAAGTACCATACTCGAGTATTGAAGTGTCATATTGAGTAATTGAAGCATGATACTCGCGAGTACACGTTTGATACTTGAGTATGATTCAAACGCAAGGAAGAGCTATTCATGCACGAGGTGTGAGCAATTAAATCGTAGCAACTTCTATTCATCGGAAAGCTTGAATTTCCTTATTTTAACTCTGAATTTAGCCATTCCAACTTCCATCTTCTTCATATCAACATTACATCTACATTAAATGTAAGAATCAATCAAAGTATAAGATAAATGTAGTATGCAACCTTTTTGCTCTTAAGAATGATATCTATATAAGAGATCATCAAAACTAATCATATCCAACAAGTTTTTCACTCTTGACATACTCTAGCCCCTTAAATCTCTTTTGTATGGTGTTTTACTAGAGTTGGCCAAAACTTTAGTGAACCAAGGAGGAAGGAAAATTGCAAGAACAACCACTGAAGACAAGGTAAGTGATTCTTAAGTCTTTTTGTGGTTTTTGGACTTGGTTGTGGTGATTTCTTCTTATTTTCTTCATATTTTGGAAGCCTTAAACCCTTAAGGGAGGTGCTGTCCATTTATTTTAAAATCGGTTAAAGTGTGATTAAGGCCCAAATAATAAGTTAGGTGTTAGTACAAAGGTGTCCTAGAGACAATCTATTTTATCAGATGAACACCTTATACTAATTGGTATTTCATGAAATATATATTTGAGCACACTTTATCTTTATCAAATTTATGTCTCACCTAAATTTACGGTCAATATGCGATTAAAGATAAAGCCCACAGGATTAGAACAAGTGTTCACTCGAGGATCTATGATAGGGATCATGATCATGAGGACTCGAGGACACTATATGTCTATTGTCTAAAACCTATTCCTAGTTTTGAATAACAAGAAAGGGCATTGGTGATCTCAATAAGACTAGTACGACATCATCTACTTGTATGGAGATAAAAGGTAGTGACTGTTGGAAATTATGCCCTAGGGGCAAGTCATTGTACTGTAAACGTGAATGTCATTTAAAGTATCTCTCTGTTTAGTTATCATATCATTTGTATGTTCATAGTGATAATTGTATCCTTGGATGCATCTTATAGATTATCCTAAATGTCCCTGGTCGGTCATCTACGCGAGAGCGAAGATGAAATAAGACCAGTATGACTTTGATGAGGTATGAAGATACGAATCAAAGTCATAGGCACTTATAATGAATACAACATTTAATCTAGGATGGATATATGTGTGTGTGTGTATATATATACATAATTTCGAAATTAAATAATAATATTATTATTTAATAATGATATTATTATATAATATTTATTTTACATTTAATTTATTTGATAAATTAAATATTTAAAACAAATAGAGATAGTGTATCTCAGATTTGATTTTCGAATAAAGATGTGATATCTTATATTTAATTGAGTTGAGATATAGTATCTCATATTTAATTAAATAGATATATATCATATCTCAGATTTGATTTTCGAATAAAGATGTGGTATCTCATATTTAATTGAGTTGAGATATAGTATCTCAGATTTAATTAAATAGATATATATCATATCTCATATTTGATTTTCGAATAAAGATGTGGTATCTCATATTTAATTGAGTTGAGATATAGTATCTCGATTTAATTAAATAGATATATATCATATCTAGATTTGATTTATAGAAATAAATTAAATCAAAGAAGCTTTTAATATGGATTAATTAAATAGATTAGATTAGATCTCGTTGGATGATTTAATTAAATTATTTAATCCAAATTCGAAATTCAAGGACTAATTGATATTAGTCTTGAATATTTTAATACGGCCCAATTAGGGTTTTAGAAACTCTATAAATAGATATTGATCTAAGTCGTATTAGAAGGATGAACGAACAAGCCTCAAAAGAAGTCCTAGAGAGAAAAACGAGAGACACAAAGTAAGAAGGCGCTAGCACGCTGCCGTACGTGTTGGAGAGCTGTTCGGTGTGGATACCGGTAGAGGGAGTGGAATCGTAGAGTCGGCTCCTTGAGATTGATCGAACAAGGAGGTGTTAGCCCACGTGTTCAAGAAAGGACGCATACAAGCTATATAGGTACGGTTTCTCTAACGAACCTTGATCTAAACGCCGTTGATAGATCCTCTTTGGGATTCGTAAAATTTTAAATGGATGAGATTCCTTCCGCTGCGTGTACGGATCCCAACAGTGGTATCAAAGCCAGGTGTCAACCGTGCGTTTAGATTGGGTTTTCTATGTGTGAATATATGTGATATATATGCAATAACCGAATCCTATATGCGTTGAGATCGATATATGTTTCGAACCGATTATACATGCGATGTATATATGTCTAAAACCGAATCGTTGATGCGTTTAAATTGATATATGTTTACCGAATCATGTATGATTTAAAACGTATTCTCCTACGGTACGCGTGGTTCTCAATCGCTCAGATCACACCGAGGTCGGACGCTCAATCGTTCAGGATCTATGGGGTTTGAAATTTTAGAAATTAATTTCGAAAATCACGTTTTTTTTCCTAGAAACAAATTTCGAAAACAACATGTTATTTTGAAATTAATTTTAGAAATTAATTTCAAAAATCACATTTTTTCCTTGACCCCGCCCGCTAACCGGCTAGCGGGACCGCCGTAGGGACCCCAGCTGATTGTTCGTAGATGTGAATTTAATATAACTTGGTTGAGAAGTAGTCAACTCCAATCAATCAAGATATGAATATGATTCATCATATTAAAATTCAATCAATCAATCAAGATATGAATATGATTCATCATTTTAAATGCGATCAATCAATTAAGATGTGAATTTAATATAACTTGGTTGAGAAGTAGTCAACTCCAATCAATCAAGATATGAATATGATTCATCATATTAAAATTCAATCAATCAATCAAGATATGAATATGATTCATCATATTAAATGCGATCAATCAATTAAGATGTGAATTTAATTAACTCGATAATTTAATCATGATATTTTCTTTCATATTGTATGAATTAATATTTGTTGTGATTAATTATTCAAAGTTGTTTGGGTATGGTGAACAACATGGCTCTAGAATTTACAAGTGTTGTATTATTTAAATATGGCTGCGAGCCATGCCTCTCTCTAAATATTCTTGATGTACATTCTCTTCTCATCTCACTCCCCTCAATGTTAAATGAGGTTTCTCTTGATGTATTTCTCCTTTTATTATTTAGAGAAGTCCCCTCATTGGCTTGAGAGGATTATAGGTTAGATGAGCCATGTTGTGTCACATTTTAATTATGTTTTGATTTGATCACTGCATGATTAATTTAGAGTTTATATGAGATACAATCGTTATTGCATTCATATAAGTAAAATTAATAGGATTAATTAGATTATATCAAATATACCCTCTAAATAAAATCTTAAGTCGTAATGCCGCCAATTAATGAATACTTGTCAAAACCTAGATCACCCATTTGTATGTTCCACCAAAGTGGATGCACTTGAGTTATCTTGGTGAGACAAGAGTGGGTAATGGTGATACTCAACATTCATTATTGTCTTGACTTAATTGAGATTATCAAAACGGTTTTGGATCTCAAGGCATTAGATGGGATTAAACGTGTCGGGTCATATGATGATAGAATCCCATAAAGATCTAAGAGTTACATGTGATGTAATTGGCAAAGAGGTTGCCTACCTAAATAACTTGATTTTTAAGCGTCCTGCCAAAGCGGACTTAAATTTAAGCCAAATATGGATCTTAGCCCACTAATTATAATGAGGGTTGTTAATTCAGTGGGAGATTATTAATCAACTTTGCATATCTTTTAGTTGTAGAATCATATCGTCTAGTAATACCGCAACACCATCATGCGATCGGTCCTTAAGAAGGACGAACTCGATGAGACAAACTTTCTTGACATGTTTGGGAACTTAAGCGTTGATCCTAAACACGAAAGAAAGGAGTATCTCATAAATCAACCCATTCCTTACGAGCTCAGCCAATACTCCAAGAGTTCACAAAGATGCTTACTTGAAGCATCACGATGACTCTATGGATGTAGGATGCCCGGAGTTAGCTACAGATGTGATCTTGAACTCACTCCTAGGAAGTTATGATAACTTTGTCATGGATTACAACATGAACAACATGGAGGAATCAATTTCTGAATTGCATGGGATGCTCAAAACAGTTGAGCAGAGCATTAAATAGAAGCCCAACATTGTTTTGTTGGTTCAAGGGGTATGAAACCGAAAGCCAAGAAAGCAAAACCTCTGAAGGATGGGGTCTACTTCTTCTACAATGAACTTGGTCATTGGAAGAGGAATTGCAAACTCTACATCGAAGATCTAAAAAGAACAAGAAGGATAGTGGGGCTATCACTTCACGTATCTATGTCATAGATATTCACTTTTCTACTTCCTCAACATGGGTATTAGATATTGCATGTGGTTCTCACATTTGTATAAATGTGCAGGATCTCAAGGACAGTTGAAAATTGAATGGACATATCTATGACAAAAACTACCAAAAGGATCAAGTCAAATGATTTGAATCCGACCTACCTATGGCATTGTCGTCTAGGCCATATAAATAAGAAACACATTTCAAAACTCCATCAAGATGGATTTCTGAACTCATTTGATTTTGAATCATTTGATACATGTGAGTCTTGTTTATTGGGAAAGATGACAAAGACACCTTTTACCGGGCATAGTGAGAGGGCCACCGATTTATTGGGCCTCATACATACCGATGTGTGTGGACCAATGAATACATCTGCCAGAGGAGGTTATATGTATTTCATTACATTTATAGATGATTTTAGTAGATATGGATATATCTATCTAATGAAACATAAGTCTCGAATCTTTTGAAATGTTCAAAACATTCCAGAATGAAGTGCAAAACCAACTTGGTAAAACAATTAAAGCACTTCGATCTGATCGGGGGGGCAAATATTTGAGCCAAGAGTTCATTGACCATCTTAGGAGTTGTGGGATCATCTCACAACTAACTCCTCCTGGAACATCACAATGGAATGGTGTTTCTGAGCGGAGGAATCGAACTCTATTAGATATGGTTCGATCTATGATGAGTCAAACAGATCTTCCACCTTCCTTTTGGGGCTATGCCCTAGAAACAAACTGCGTTCACACTAAATCGTGTTCCGTCAAAGGCGCTTGAAAAGACACCATATGAGATATGGACTCGGTAGAAACCTAGTTTGTCATTTCTTAAAATTTGGGGATGTGAGGTTTACGTTAAACCGCAAGCCTTCGATAAATTATCATCCATATCCTCAAAATGCCTTTTCGTGGGGTATCCTAAGGAAACTAAAGGATACTATGTCTATATCCCTACTGATAATAAAGTGTTTATTATCCGAAATGGTATCTTTTTGGAAAAAGAGTTTATCTCTAAGAGAACCAGTGGGAGTAAGGTGTACCTCGAAGAAGTTCGAGAGCCACAAGACAACGTAGAACCACAGATGGAAACCAGAGAAGACTCACAACAAGATGTTGAGCCTCGCTCAAGTAACACAAGGCCCACGTAGGTCCGATGGAACACGCACACAACCTCAGAGATATGGATTGACATTCGGAAGCCGTGATGTTTTGCTCATTGCGTAATGAACCAACTACCCATCGAGAAGCCGTGGTGGGACAAAACTCCGAAAGATGGCTTAATGCCATGAAGTCTGAAATGCAATCCATGTACGACAATGAGGTATGGACCTTAGTCGAGCCACCGAAGGTGTAAAAACCGTTGGTGCAAGTGGGTTTTCAAAGAGAAAACTAACATGGAAGGCAAAGTAAATATCTTCAAGGCACGACCGGTTGCAAAAGGATTCACTCAAACTCATGGCGTGGACTATGATGAAACCTTTTCCCGTTGCAATGGCCAAATCAATCAGAATCCTTCTTGCCATTGCATCATATTATGACTATGAAATATGGCAGATGGACGTCGAAACAACCTTCCTTAATGGAAAGCTCCTTGAGGATGTGTACATGACACAACCTAAGGGTTTTGTGCGTCCAGAGGACTCTGGTAAAGTTTGCAAGCTTCAAAGATCCATTTATGGATTGAAGCAAGCATCTCAGAGCTGGAATCATCGTTTTGATGAAGTAGTCAAAGAGTTTGAATTCATTCAAAACATTGATGAACCTTGTGTTTACAAGAAGGTTAGTGGGAGCACAATTGTATTTCTAGTGCTTTATGTAGATGACATCCTACTTATAGGGAATGACATTCCTACCTTGTAGAGTGTCAAGTCTTGGTTAGGAAAGTCTTTCTCAATGAAGGATTTAGGCAAAGCCACTTACATCCTAGGGATCAGGATCTATAGAGATAGATCCAAGAGGCTAATAGGCCTAAGTCAGAGTACATACAAAGACAAGATATTGCATAGGTTAAGTATGTAGGATTCAAAAGGGGATTACATGCCCATGTCTCATGGCATCCATCTCAGTAAGGATCGTGTCCTAGTACACAAGATCAAAGAGACCGCATGAGTAAGATTCCATATGCCTCCGCTATTGGATCTATCATGTATGCCATGTTATGTACTCGACCGGATGTCTCATTTGCCTTAAGTATGACCAGCCAGATATCAACAAGATCCGGTGAGGATCATCGGATCGCTATCAAGAATATCCTAAAGTACTTAAGAAGGACTAAGGACTTATTCTTGGTATATGGTGGATTGGAAGATGAGCTCGTGTCACAAAGTTACACAGATGCGAGTTTCCAAACTGATCAAGATGATCTAAGATTGCAATCTAGATATGTATTCATTTTGAATGGTGGTGCGGTGAGCTGGAAGAGCTCTAAGCAGAGCACTGTAGCTGATTCTGCAATAGAAGCTAAGTATATAGTAGCATCGGATGCAGCTGAGGAGGCCTTTTGGATTAGTAAGTTCATTAATGAACTAGGGGTGGTTCCTACCATCTCAAATCCAATAGACTTGTTCTGTGACAATAGCGGCGCTATTGCGCAGACCAAGGAGCCTAGGTCACATCAAAGGACCAACCATATACTCAAGCGATTTCATCCATAAAATCAATGATAGAGGTGATACAAAAATTATGCAAAGTACCAGGAGAAAACAATGTCACTGATCCTCTTACTAAGCCGCTTGCACAAGTAAAACATGAGCGTCATGTTAGGCAATGGGAATTAGGGTAATTAATGATTGCACCTAGTGCAAGTGGGAGTCTGTTGGAAATTATGCCCTAGGGGCAAGTCATTGTACTTTAAATGTTAATGTTATTTAAAGTATTCTCCTTTAGTTATCATTTCATTTGCATGTTTATAATGATAACTAATCCCTGGATATATCTAATAGATTATCCTAAATGTCCCTGGTCGATCATCTACGCGGGAGCGAAGATGAGATAAGACTAGTATGACTTTGATGAGGTATAGAGATACGAATCAAAGTCATAGGCACTTGTAAGAGTACAAGGTGCTGGATTGACCCACTATGAGAAAGCTGCATGGATTTAGTCATAAGCTTATCTCATGTATAACCGCGTCACAACGCCCTGTGATCTGAGATCATCATGGATTCCTACATGAGAGTCGCTGATCTTTGACCTAGTCAAAAGTCACCTTTGACCGGGTGATGATAAAGGCTTGGATTGGGATCAATGGTTTTCATGCAGAGGAATGTGAATGGTCAAGATGGAATTTGTCCCTCACATTTGTAGAGAGATAATACTGGGCCCCTCGATGAGTGAGTCTGAGAAATGTATGGCCATACTACGATGGAAATGAGTTTCCATTTCAATTGTTAGACTACTCAAGAATCGAGAAAGTAATGGTCAAGAACAGGAGTTGACATTATCCATGCCTCATCCTTGACCAAGTTATCGCGTGACAAAAGGGACGTGACATGGTTGTATGATAGGTTGTATCGTATCATCGATCCCCATATGAATTGGGTAGTCGCAATGTCTTGCTAGAGGCCGCTTGCGATTTGTGGGCTGGTACAATATTGGCCCACTGCCAAACTCATGTGGGCCTCACTGAGGTCACAAACAAGAATAGCCCAACACGAGCAATAGTGTCCAGATTCATTGAATCTTAGATATGTCTAAGATATAATGAATACAACATTTAATCTAGGATGGATATATGTGTGTGTATATATATATACATAATTTCAAAATTAAATAATAATAATATTATTTAATAATGATATTATTATATAATATTTGTTTTACATTTAATTTATTTGATAAATTAAATATTTAAAACAAATAGAGATATTGTATCTCAGATTTGATTTTCGAATAAAGATGTAGTATCTTATATTTAATTGAGTCGAGATATAGTATCTCAGATTTAATTAAATAGATATATATCATATCTCAGATTTGTTTTCGAATAAAGATGTGGTATCTCATATTTAATTGAGTTGAGATATAGTATCTCAGATTGAATTAAATAGATATATATCATATCTCAGATTTTATTTTCGAATAAAGATGTGGTATCTCATATTTAATTGAGTTGAGATATAGTATCTCAGAATTAATTAAATAGATATATATCATATCTTAGATTTGATTTGATTGATAGAAATAAATTAAATCAGCAGGCTTTTAATATGGATTAATTAAGTAGATTAGATTAGATTTGTTGGACAGATTTAATTAAATTATTTAATCCAAATTCTTAATTAAATTATTTAATCCAAATTCGAAATTCAAGGACTAATTGATATTAGTCTTGAATATTTTAATACGGCCCAATTAGGGTTTTAGAAACTCTATAAATAGATATTGATCTAAGTCGTATTAGAAGGATGAACGAACAAGCCTCAAAAGAAGTCCTAGAGAGAAAAACGAGAGACACAAAGTAAGAAGGCGCTAGCACGCTGCCGTATGTGTTGGAGAGCTGTTCGGTGTGGATACCGGTAGAGGGAGTGGATTCGTAGAGTCGGCTCCTAGAGATTGATCGGACAAGGAGGTGTTAGCCCACGTGTTTGCAAAGGTCGCTCACGAGTTCGCATAGGTACGGTTTTTTCTAATGAACCTTGATTTAAACGCCATTGATAGATCCTCTTTGGGATTCGTAAAATTTTAAATGGATAAGATTCCTTCCGCTGCGTGTACGGATCCCAACAGTGACGCCAAACAAGAATGTCTTGGGTGCTACACTCTTGCATCAAGAACCATAGCCTTGGTTTCCCAAATCTTCTTCATCCAATCGTCCAATCTTATGCCTTACTTAACCTCAAGACACCGTTATAGTCTTGAGAAAAGAAAATACCAAAGACTTGAAGCCTCTACCTTGCCATCGTCTAGCAAGCATCCAAGAAGAAGGAGTTCTCATTGCAATCAAGAGGTAGTTATGTGGATCAACGGTAGAGGACGACATATACTTTGAAGTCTTCTAGTGATCAAAGGTAATCCTAAATCCCTATAGCTTTTTTAACGAGCACATCCTTTTGAGCACCGTAAAGAGTTATGGGTTCTCAAGAGCACTCGTAAAGAGTTATGTGTTTCGTAATTATATCATTAAACCATTCTTGTTATGTTTACCTCCAACTTATGAGTACTGTAAAGAATTACGGGTTATAACTCATGAGTAACGTAAAGAGTTACATGATATTACTAATCATATTTGGGTTTGATGAGGGCTTTAAAGATATTGTCTTTGTTGGGATTCGTACACGCAGCGGAAGGATTTCATCCATTAAAATTTTTATGAATCCCAAAGAGGGTCTATCAATTGCGTTTAAATCAAGGTTCATTAGAAACCATACCTATACGAACTTGTATGTGTCCTTTGCAAACACGTGGGCTAACACCTTTTTGCTCGATCAATCTTTAGGAGCCGACTCTACGAATCCACTCCCTCTACCGGTATCCACACCGAACAGCTCTCCAACACGTACGGCAGCGTGCTAGCGCCTTCTTACTTTGTGTCTCACGTCTTTTCTCTAGGATTTCTTTTGCGGCTTGTCTCCTTTTTTTTATAATACGGATAGATCTTCATCTTATATAGAGTTTCTAAAACCCTAATTAGACCGTATTAAAATATTCAAAATTAATCTAACTTAATCTTGAAATTCGAATTTGGATATTAATTAAATCTTTCCAACAGATCTAATCTAATATATTCAATTAATCCAAATTAAAAGCCTGCCTAAAATCTGAGATATGTTATCTATCTATTTAATTAAATCTGAGATACTATATCTCAATTTAAATTAAATCAGATATATGATATCTCTATTTATTTTAGTTATTTAATTTATCAAATAAATTAAATACTAAATAATAATATTATTATCTATATAAATAATATTATTATTATTTTCGAATTTAATATATATATATATATATATATATATACATCCTAGATTAAATGTTGTATTCATTAAATCTTAGACATATCTAAGATTCAATGAATCTGGACACTTTTGCTCGTGTTAGGCTATTCTTGTATGCGACCCTGTAGGCCCACATGAGATTTGAAAGTGAAAGGAAATCACCAAGAAGGGGGTGAATTGGGGATTTCAAAAATTCTTTTTCAAATCACCCACACACTAGATGAAGCTGGACATAAAGTAGAGATAGGGAAGAAGAGCTTGACACATAATTTATACTGGTTCGGTCCTAACTCTTGACCTACGTCCAGTCCCCAGGCTCCCTGGGTTTTTCTACTATCACTCAATTCAGATACACACTCTGTACTCAAGGATTATCCTCTCTCTAGGATACACTCCCCTTTACAAGTTGTAATCTGAAATCCCAATCTCCAAGTCCCATTGACTTGAGATTCTTACAATGAATGAAATACAAGAATAGAAGCTCTCTCACAGAGTAGATATTGATAAACACTGAAGTTCTAAGTATCAAAGACACTATACAGAAAGACAACTGAAAGAGTAGATAACTATTGAGTTATTTTTCGTTTCTGCTTGTTGTGTCTTCTTTTGAAGGCTTGTATGCAGTTCTATATATAGCAGCAAATCTTCATATGATCGTTGCTTCTCCATTTTGCATTGTCTCCATTCGAAATTCTAGCTGTTGTGGGCATGGATGGAGAATATAGCCGTTGGGTCATACTGATTCTTGAATTTCCGATGATTGCTCTGCATTGAAGATCATTTGGTGTTTTTACTAATTTGTGCAACAAATCATTTTGAGTGAAAGTTGTAGCAATTGTTTCCAAATGAGGGAATTCATCTTTTTGATTAATCCTCTGTTTGACGCGTGAGATTTAATGCTTTTGATTCTTTTTCGTCAATCAATTGTGGATACGACTCAAACTTGAGTTTGCAAGTCTAGGCTCGAGTTTGCAAGGCATTTTGAATGTCAGGTTCAGCTTCTGCAAGGTGCAAACTAGAGGTTCAAGGCAAACTCTGGAGTTTGTAACATTTCTCAAAGAGTGACCTCGAGTTAATAGAAGCAGGCTCGAGTTCAGAGCATTGTAAGGTATTTGTCGCGAGAGCCATCTGAAATCAAAACTTTACACAATGGGCAAACTCGAGTCCATTAGTGAGCAGGCTCGAGTTTGACACTATTCATGTCAAAACAAATTAATCATTTCGAGAGAGAACTTGATGTTTGAATATAAACTCGGAATTCGTAAAATAACTTTACTCAATTTAAAGTTCGTGCTCGAGTTCAAGAAAGCTAGGCTCGAGTTTGAAGGAGTATGAAAGTTTGGATGCTCTCTGCCAAGGGCAAACTCAAGCTTGCAACTGCAGGCTCGAGTTTACATGTTTTGTAAACTTAACTTTGTCTTTCAAACCATAGAGTAAACTCTATATAAAAAACCATAGGCTCGAGTTCATATCTTCAGGCTCGAGTTTGGCGCTAACATAATGTTTTTGAAGAAAGATTAAATCATTTAACTTATCAAAAACATTTATACTTGTTTACAATTGTCAGTTATCATCAAAACACATAGAGAACTAACAAGATTGGCAGTGGGCCAATACTGTACTAGCCCCCAAGTCGCAAGCAGCCTCTAGCAAGACATTGCGATTACCCAATTCATATGGGGATCGTTGATATGATACAACCTATCATACGACCATGTCATGTCCCTTTTGTCATGCGATAATTTGGTCAAGGATGAAGCATGGATAATGTCAACCTCCTGTTCTTGACCATTACTTTCTCAATTCTTGAGTAGTCTAAGAACTGAAATGGAAACTCTTTTCATCGTAGTATGGCCATACATTTCTCAGACTCACTCATCGAGGGCCCAATATTATCTCTCTACAAATGTGAGGGACAAATTCCATCTTGACCATTCATATTCCTCTGCATGAATACCATTGATCCCAATCCAAGCCTTTATCATCACTCGGTCAAAGGTGAATTTTGACTTGGTCAAAGATCAGCGACTCTCATGTAGGAATCCATGATGATCTCAAGTCAAATGGCATTGTGACGCGGTTATACATGAGAAAAGCTTATGACTTAATCCATGCAACTTTCTCATAGTGGGTCGGTCCAGCACCTTGTACTCTTACAAGTTCCTATGACTTTGATTCTTATCTCCATACCTCATCAAAGTCATACTGGTCTTATTTCATCTTCGCTCCCGCGTAGATGACCGACCACGGACATTTAGGATAATCTATAAAATATATCCAAGGATACAGTTATCACTATAAACATGCAAATGAAATGATAACTAAATGGAGAATACTTTAAATGACATTAACGTTTAAAGTACAATGACTTGCCCCTAGGGCATAATTTACAACAGTCTTCAGCATTCAATACTCATAAGTATTGTAAAGAGTTACGGGTAATAACTCATGAGCACCGTAAAGAGTTACGAGTTCTCATCAATACCATAAATAACTTATGGGTTATAAATTAACTTTGCTATGCATGGCTCTTAGTGATAATCTAGATTCCGTTGCGGTCAAGGAAAAACATAATTTTTGTTTTCCAACCTTATAAGTAAGTTTCTTGAATGTTAGGCAACACCCCAAAGTTTAACCAACATGTGGTATCAAAGCCATGCTTTTACTGTAAACATGTGGGGATATTACTATTGGTTGTTTAGGATTTGCAAATTTTTTGTGTGTATATGTTTCTAACCTTTTTGTAGGTACAAGGAACAAAGATGGTCATGGTGCTTCGAATGTATGGTTTAATTTCTGTTTTAAATTTTTGTCTTTTAATAAATGAGATTGTTTTGTCCCAATTTAAATTTTATGTCAATATTTTCTATGTACAATATTTAGTAGAAATTAGGATATAAATATTTTTTATTGTGGGAGTTCAAAAGGATGGCTAGACCATGAAGACCATGCCAAGATAGAGCCAAAAGATTTGAAATTGACCATGATTTGAAGCACAAAGATACTTTGGATAAAAAGCATAAGGCACCATGATCATCTATTTTGTGTTTATTTTTCAAATATGCATTGTTTTGAATTTTGAATTCACGACTGGTATGCATGTTGATAGTAAACGTGATCACCCTATGACTAGTACGAATGATAAGACAAGCCATAAAAATCAACTATGTGATAGTTAGTATATATGTATGTCTGATTAGGCATGGAAGATAAAATAACATACTTAAGATGAGACTGAAAAGGAACCCTCACAAAAATTGTCAAGTGTGTTCGATTGCCTCCCATCATCGGTGGCGCTTAAATTCCTTCTACATGGTAGTAATCTCTAGCTCAACTAAGACTTATCGTTTCTTCGGGTAATGGTGCCATTTGAAGTGTATGACACTTATGATGATGGTTTATGCTGGACTAGATGTATAGTTTGCAAGGTCAGCCGAGTCTATGCATTTAGAGCAATGATGTCAGGTTGTTACATAGTGATGTGACACTAAGTGGCAAAATGTTTTCAACTTGATAATCTAAGAGAAGACATAGAGATGTTGATTAGATCAACCCACAAGATAAGTTAGTTTTGCAGGCCTAGCCAGAAACTAATGATTCTAGTAATTCTCTTAGCCCAATACAAATATCCCTATGAAGGGTAACCCTAAATCAATCACTAAGGGTCATTGATATTAGAGAAAATAGTGGGAGAGTCACATACATTTTTTTTTTCAAAAGTCTCCGTATAGTTGTTTAAATTTCATGAAATACTTATGTCCATCTTTTATTTTCAACATTTGAGTCATGGTCGGAAATTTTAATTCCTTCTTTATTATGGATGCTAATAAGTTAGCTAGACCTAACTTTAAGGACTAGTATCATAATGCAAAAAATAGTTTTGCGTTTTGAGAAGATAGCTTAAATTCTTTGATTCCTGTTGCTTCAACTGAAAGGCAAGATGGGTATAATCAATTTGACTGGGAAGCCTATAAACAACACTTGATGGAAAATGAGCAGGAAGTTTGCATATTGTTGCATCTATGTCTGAGAAGCTCCAACATCAACATGAGCAAATGGATGCTTCCTCAATTGTCTTACATCTACAAGATCTTTACAATAAGCAAGGGAGGGTTGAGTGTTTCGAGACCTCCAAGGAGCTGTTTGGCTGCAAGATGGCTGAGAGCATGGTAGTTGGAGTGTACATCCTTAAGATGATTGGGCTGATAGAGAAGCTTGCTTCTCTAGGCTTTATCATAAACCATGGGTTGAGACCTCCATTGTCTTGCATCTGCAAGAGCTTTACAATAAGCAAGGGGAGGACCGAGCGTTTTGAGACCTCTAAGGAGTTGTTTGGCTGCAAGATGGCTTAGAGCATGGTGGTTGAACCGCACGTCCTCAAGATGATTAGATTGATAGAGAAGCTTGCTTCTTTAGGCTTTATCATAGACCATGAGCTGAGTATTGACTTGGTCTTGCAGTCCTTGCCACATTCTTTTGATGGCTTTATGATCAATTATTATATTAATAAGGCAGAGTCAACACTTCCTAAATTGTTGAGTTTGCTGACCACTGTTGAGGGTGTTGTTAAGAAAAACATGACATAATCTCTTCTAATTAGTGAGCCTTCTAAGGCTAAGGGCAAGGGCAAGTTTATGGAGGCAGACAAGCTTAAGCCCAAGAAGAAGAAGGGTAAGGGCAAAAGAAAGGGGAAAGAAAAGGAGAAGTCTAAGGACACTGCTACTACTATATGCTTCAATTGTCAGAAGAAAGGACATTCGAGGAGGAACTGTCCATTGTACCTTGTGAGCCTCAAGGGAAATAAGCGTGGTGATGCTTCTACCTCTGATGCAACTTCTTAGCATTCAAGTTAAGAAACCGAGGTTAGATAATTGATTCTATATTTGGCACTGTAGGTTATGACACATTAATAAGACGAGATTTTCTAGACTCTATCATGATGGATATCTAGATTGCATGGATTTTGAATCTTGTTTGGTTGGAAAGATAACGAATATGAAGCTTGAGAAGCTTGTGAGTCACAAAGCCAATGAGTTGTTAGTACTCATTCATTTTGATATTTGTGGGCCCATGTCTACTTAGGCTAGAGGAGGATAGTCCTACTTCATCACCTTTATTGATGATAAGTCCATATTTGGATATGTGTATCTTGTGAGACACAAATCCGAGGGCTTTGAAAATTTCAAAGAGTTCAAGAATGAAGTGGAGAAACAACTTGGCACGATGATTAAGACGCTTAGATCAAATCGAGGTAGTGAATATCTGAGTTGGGAGTTTTATGATTGTTTAAGAGAGAATGGGACTCTTTCACAGTCAACGGCTCCATACACACCACATCAGAATGGTATGTCTAAAAGGAGGAACCAAACCTTGCTTGACATGGTACGATCTATGATGAACGGTATGAAGTTCCCAAAATCATTTTGGGGATTCACCCTCCATACGGCGTTACACCTTCTTAATAGGGTTTCGTCAAAATTTGTTCAGACTACTTCGTATGAGATATGGAGGGCCCGGAAGCTCAACTTGAGTTATCTCAAGGTATGGGGTTGTCCAGCTTATGTCAAGACCCTAGCATCAGATAAGTTAAGGGCTAGGAGTACCTTGTGCAATTTTATAGGCCATCCCAAGGAAAACTAAGGTATACTACTTTTATTTCCCCAAGGACAAAGCGTTTGTGTCTAAGAACGCTACCTTTCTTGAGGAGAATCTACTCTCTTAAGTGTTGGAAATTATGCCCTAGGGGCAAGTCATTGTACTATAAACGTGAATGTCATTTAAAGTATTCTTTATTTAGTTATATTTTCATTTGCATGTTTATAGTGATAACTGTATCCTTGGATATATCTTATTGATTATTTTAAATGTCCCTGGTCGATCATCTACGCGGGAGCGAAGATGACATAAGACCAGTATGACTTTGATGAGGTATGGAGATACGAATCAAAGTCATAGGCACTTATAAGGTACAAGGTACTGGACCGACCCACTATGAGAAAGCTGCATGGATTAAGTCATAAGCTTTTCTCATGTATAACCGCATCACAATGCCCTTTGATCTGAGATCATCATGGATTCCTACATGATGAGTCGCTGATCTTTGACCTAGTCAAAAGTCACCTTTGACCGGGTGATGATAAAGGCTTCGATCGGGATCAATGATTTTCATGCAGAGGAATGTAAATGGTCAAGATGGAATTTGTCCCTCACATTTGTAGAGAGATAATACTGGGCCCCTCGATGAGTGAGTTTGAGAAATGTATGGCCATACTGCGATGGAAAGGAGTTTCCATTTCAATTGTTAGACTACTCAAGAATCGAAAAAGTAATGTGTTAGTTCTCTATGGATTTTGACGATAACTGACAATTGTAAACACAAGATGAAGTTTTTTCTTTGGTAAGTTGAAAACTTACTGTCTAAGGCAAAACTCGATTTTTGATTTGCAAACTCGAGTTTTGGCTTGACAGAGAGTAGCTCAATTTTTCACAAGTTAAGAAAACTCCAGTTTGCATAGGCAAACTCGAGTTTGTAGCATACAGAGAGCACTCCAAGTTTTCACAACAAGGCAAACTCGAGTTTAGTTTTACAAACTCGAGTTTGTACCTTACAGAGACTCTTCAATATTTTCTAAAGAGAACAAAACTCCAGTTTGCATTTAGTAAACTCGAGTTTTGGTCATACAGAGAACCATCAATATTTTTGAACTAAGCTAAACTCCAGTTTCCATTTGGAAACTCGAGTTTTGCCAACACAAAGAGTTCTCTGAGTTTTCAAACTTAGTTGGAAACTCGAGTTTGCATTAGTAAACTCGAGTTTGTAAGACACAGAGAGCTATGCTCCTTTCTGAGTTTATGAAAACTCCAGTTTCTGTTTTTGAAACTCCAGTTTTCAGTTGACAGAGTATTTATCAAAGTTTTCTCTTATGAGGAAACTCGAGTTTGGATTTGGAAACTCGAGTTTCCACTAGACAGAGAGTTTTCATGATTTACTCCATTTGAGGAAAACTCCAGTTTGGTTTTGAAAACTCCAGTTTTCACTTGGCTTGAATTTTCAAATGTTTTCATACTTAAGAAAACTCGAGTTTTGTATAGAAAACTCGAGTTTGCACCAAGCAGAGAGATTTTCTCTATTTCAGTGATTTGAAAACTCCAGTTTACTTTTAGAAACTCCAGTTTTGAGGTTTTGGACTTAAACATATTTTCACTATAAAAGTCCAAAACTCGAGTTTGTCATTAATCAACTCGAGTTTTGCTCCACTGCTCAAAGTATGTTTTTAAACTTAAAATACGAATTTCTTCTCTGGAAGAAGAAAACTTGAGTTTGTAAATGGAAACTCGAGTTTCCCCTTTGAGCACAGTGACAAACTCCAGTTTGGATAAACAAACTCGAGTTTGTGTCGCTGATTTTGAAAATCAAGTTACTCGAATTTGTGAAATCTTCCCGTTTGATTTTAATACTTCTTATCATCACTCATTACTATTCCTAGCTATGTTTAATGAGTTTGTTAATGAGTTTCATATGGATTAGAAGATATTAAATGAAGATTTAGACAAAAGCAAAAAGTGATGTCAGTTCATTAAATGTAAAGTCCAGAAAACTTGCATCCTTTTGGACAATCATTCTACACACGTTGCAAAGGGATTAATGTTTCCTTTCCACATCCAGTAGCTGCTCTTCCAACGGATTAAAAGTCAAGAAGTCAAGCATAAACTTCTGTGCAGTTGGATTAACCAAAGAGTAGAGAGAGAATAAGACCAAAACTTCAACTAATCCATTCTTAATGTTGGCAACGGTCACATTGAAGATTACAACGGTCATTTAATGTTCTCTTGATATAAATAGAGATGCATTCAATTCTTCTCAACAACCAATCTGCAAAAAAACAAAAATCATTTAAGTTTCCAACTACTCTTTGAGTTTTCTTGTGTGAAGTATCTTTTGATACATTGTACTTCAGTGTTTATCTTTATCCACTCTTAGACAGAGTTCATTTATTGAAATTCATTTATTGTAAGAATCTCAAGTCAGTGGACTTGGAGATTGGGATATTGATTGCAACTTGTAAGGGGGAGTAAGTTCTAGTGAGAGAATTACTCTTGAGTTACAGAGTGTGTAATCAATTGTGATAGTGAAAAATCCCAGAGTGTCTGGGGACTAGACGTATGTCAAGAGATTGGACCAAACCAATATAAATCTCTTGTGTCTTGCTTCTCTTCCTTATCCTCTGTTTATCCCTGTTTTTAGTATTCAAAAACAGAGCATATCGAAAAAGTTTTTAGAATCCCCAATTCACCCCCCTCTTGATGATTCAGCTCCACTTTCAAAAAGGTCAAGAAAAGGAAGTTTACATTATCCATGCCTCATCCTTGACCAAATTATCGCGTGACAAAAGGGATGTGACATGGTTGTACGATATGTTGTATCTTATCATCGATCCTCATATGAATTGGGTAGTCGCAATGTCTTTCTAGAGGCCGCTTACGACTTGTGGGATGATACAGTATTGGCCCGCTGCCAGTATCATGTGGGCCTACAGGGTCACACACAAGAATAGCCCAACACGAGCAAAAGTGTCCAGATTCATTGAATATTATATATGTCTAAGATTTAATGAATACTGTATATATATATATATATATATATATATATATATATATATATATATATATATATATATATATTATTAAATTCAAAAATATAATAATATTATTATTTATAGATAATAATATTATTGTATAGTATTTGATTTATTTGATAAATTGAATAACTATAATAAATTGAGATATTGTATCTCAGATTTAATTTTCGAATAAAGATGTTGCATCTCATATTTAATTAAATTGAGATATAGTATCTCAGATTTAATTTATAGAAATAAATCAAATCAGCAGGCTTTTAATTCGGATTAAATAAATAGATTAGATTAGATCTGTTAGACATATTTAATTAATGTTATTTATATCAAATTCGAATTAAGATTAATTGAGATTAATCTTAAATATTTTAATACGGCCCAATTAGGGTTTTAGAAACTCTATAAAAGATATTGATCTATTCGTATTAAGATAAGGAATAAGCTGCGAAAGAAATCCTTGAGAGAAAAACGTGAGACACAAAGTAAGAAGGCGCTAGCACACTGCCCTACGTGTTGGAGAGTTGTTCGGTGTGGATACCGGTAGAGGGAGTGGATTCATAGAGTCGGCTCCTAGAGATAGATCGAGCAAGAAGGTGTTAGCCCACGTGTTCGAGAAAGGACGCATACAAGCTCGTATAGGTATGGTTTCTCTAACGAACCTTGATTTAAACGCCGTTGATAGATCCTCTCTATGGGATTCATAAAATTTTAATGGATGAGAATCCTTCCGCTGCGTGTACGGATCCCAACAGTGGCATCAGAGCCAGGTCAACCGTGTGTTTAGATTGGGTTTTCTATATGCGAATAGATGTGATGTATGTAATGTTTAACCGAATTTGTTATGCGTTCAAATCGATAGTTCGCGTTAGGGTTTTCTAGATGCGATTATATGAGATATATGTATGTTTAAAACCAATTTTTGATGCGTTTAAATCGAAAGTTAGGACGTTCGGGTCACACAGCTGTTTGGTGTAGTTCTGAATTGTTCAGATCCGACGACGATCATGTTGAATCTTCGGTCACGTTCACACCTAGGTCGCGTTTCTGAAACGTTCACACCTAGCGGGATCGCCGTGACAAACTATTCGTAGCGCGAGAATTTGAATTATGATATGATATTATATATTTTGAATTTAATTCAGTATGATTTGGATTTTCCAATTCAAGTTTGGATTGGGTCTTTTTTGTGAGCACTTAAATTAGGGTTAGACTCTTATAAAGTGCTAATTTCTTATGTGCCATTTTATAGACGTTTTTTTTGAAGAAAGGAAAGGAAATAAATGTGATCCATCATCTTAAATGCAATCCAACAATCAAGATATGAATATGATTCATCATATTAAATTGGGAAAATTACATTCAGGTCCCAAGGAAGGAAAAAAATTACAAAAAAGTCCCTTGAAATCACAAAATTACCCAGAAGTCCCAAGGGAATTTTTGTTGTAAATAGATACATTTCGTGTTGTAAATACATACATTTTCTGTTGTAAATGGTTTGGGACTTTTTTTATATTATTTGTACGGAATTTTTGAAAAAGTATGTATTTACAATAGAAAAAGTATGTATTTACAACAACATTTAAAAAATTCCGTACAAATAATATCAAAAAGGTCCCAAACCATTTACAACAGAAAATGTATGTATTTACAACACGAAATGTATGTATTTACAACAAAATTTCTCTTGGGACTTTTTTGTAATTTTATGATTTCAAGGGACTTTTTTGTAATTTTTTCCTTCCTTGGGACATGAGTGTAATTTTCCCTATTAAATTCAATCAATCAATCAAGATGTGAATTTAATGTGTCTTGGTTGATAAGAAATGAATATGATTCATCATATTAAATTCAATCAATCAATCTATATAATATAATATAAACTCAGTAATTTAATCATGATATTTTTTTTTTCATATAGTATGAATTAATATTTGTTGTGATTAATTATTCAAAGTTGTTTGGGTATGGTGAACAACATGGCTCTAGAATTTACAAGTGTTGTATTATTTAAATATGACCTGCGAGCCATGCCTTTCTCTAAATATTCTTGATGTACATTCTCTTCTCATCTCACTCCCCTCATATGTGAAACGAGGTTTCTCTTGATGTATTTCTCCTTTTATTATTTAGAGAAGTCCCCTCATTGGCTTGAGAGGATTATAGGTTAGATGAGTCATGTTGTGTCACGATTTTAATTATGTTTTGATTTGATTACTGCATGATTAATTTAGAGTTTATATGAGATACAATCGTGATTGCATTCATATAAGTAGAATTAATAGGATTAATTAGATTATATCAAATATACCCTCTAAATAAAACCTTAACTTATAATGCCGTCAATTAATGAATACTTGTCAAAACCTAGATCGCCCATTTGTATGTTCCACCAAAGTGGATGCACTTAAGTTATCTTGGTGAGACAAGAGTGGGTATTGGTGATACTCAACATTCATTATTGTCTTGACTTAATTGAGATTATCAAAACGGTTTTGGATCTCAAGGTATTAGATGAGATTAAACATGCCAAGTTATATGATGATCGAATCCCATAAAGATCTAAGAGTTACATGTGATGTAATTGGCAAAGAGGTTGCCTACCTAAATAACTTGATTTTAAGCGTCCTGCCAAAGCGAACTTAAATTTAAGCCAAATATGGATCTTAGCCCACTAATTATAATGAGGGTTGTTAATTCAGTGGGAGGTTATTGATTAAACTTTGCATATCTTTTAGTTGTAGAATCATGTAGACTAGCAATACTACCACACCATCAATGCGATCAGTCCTTGAGAAAGATGAACTCAATGAGACAAACCTTCTTGACTTGTTTGGGAACTTAAGCATTGATTCTAAACAGGAAAGAAAGGAATATCTCATCGATCAACTCATTCCTAACGAGCCTGTAGCTAATGATCCAAGAGCTCAGACTAATGCTTATACGAAGCATAAGGATGACTCTGTGGATGCAGGATGCCTGATGCTTGCCACTATGGTTCCAGACCTCGATAGAGATCTAGAACATGTGGAGGCCTCTGAGATGATTGATCATTCTATGGAAATGTTCCAGCAAGAGGCAAGGCAAGAGAGGTATGAGACCACAAAGGCCTTATATTCCTACAATATGGCTAAAGGTGCATCAGTTAGTCCTCATGTGTTCAACATGAAAGGCCACATTGATCATCTTGAAAGGCTTGTATTCCCTATGTCCTAGGAGTTAGCTACAGATGTGATCTTGAACTCACTCCCAGGATGTTATGATCACTTTGTCATGGAAGAATCAATTTCTGAACTGCATGGGATGCTCAAAACTGTTGAGCAAAGCCTTAAGAAGAGGCTCAGTACTGTTTTGTCCGTTTAGAAAGGAAGGGGTATGAAACAGAAAGCCAAGAAGGCAAAACCTCCGAAGGATGGGGTCTGCTTCTTCTACAATGAACTTGGTCATTGGAAAAGGAATTGCAAACTCTACCTCGAAGATCTGGATAAGAACAAGAAGGATAGCAGGGCTATCACTTCAGGTATCTATGCCATAGATATTCACTTTTCTACTTCCTCTACAGGGGTATTAAATACTGAATGTGGTTCTCACATTTGTATAAATGTGTACGGTCTCAAGGACAGTAGAAAATTGAATGGACATATCTATGACATAACTACTAAAACGATTAAGTCAAATGATTTGAATCCGACCTACCTATGGCATTGTCGTCTAGGCCATATAAATGAGAAATGCATTTCGAAACTCCATCAAGATGGATTTCTTAACTCATTTAATTTTGAATCGTCTGATACATATGAGCCTTGTTTATTGGGAAAGATGACAAAGGCACCTTTCACTAGGCATAGTGAGAGAGCCACTGATTTATTGGGCCTCATACATACTGATGTGTGTGAACCAATGAATACATTTGCCAAAGGAGGTCATTTGTACTTCATTACATTTATAAATGATTTTAGTAGATATGGGTATATCTATCTAATGAAACGTAAGTCTGAATCTTTTAAAATGTTCAAAATATTCCAAAATGAAGTGCAAAACCAACTTGGAAAAACAATTAAGACACTTCGATCTGATCAGGGTGGTGAATATTTGAGCCAAGAGTTCATTGACCATGTTAGGAGTTGTGGGATCATCTCATAACTTACTCCTCCAGGAACAGCTCAATGCAAAGGTGTTTTTGAGCAGAGGAATCGAACTCTATTAGATATGGTTCGATCTATGATGAGTCAAATAGATCTTCCTCCTTCGTTTTGGGGCCATGCCTTAGAAACAGCTGCATTCACACTAAATCATGTTCCGTCAAAAGCAGTTGAAAAGACACCATATGAGATATGGACGGGGAAGAAACCCAGTTTGCCCTTTCTTAAAATTTGGGGATGTGAGGTTTACGTTAAACACGAAGTCTCTGATAAATTATCATCCAGATCCTCAAAATGCCTTTTTGTGGGGTATCCTAAGGAAACTAAAGGATACTATGTCTACAATCCTACTGATCACAAAGTGTTTGTTATCCGGAATGGCGTCCTTTTGGAGAAAGAGTTTATATCTAAAAGAACCAGTGGGAGTAAGGTGTACCTCGAAGAAGTTCGAGAGTCACAAGACAACATAGAACCATAGATGGAAAACGGAGAAGACTCACAACAAGTTGATGAGCCTACTCTAGTAACACAAGGCCCACGAAGGTCCGATATAACACGGCTATAGCCTCAGAGATATGGATTTCTGATTACTGGAAGTCGTGATGTTTTGCTCATTGAGCATAATGAGCCAACTACCTATCGAGAAGCCGTGGTGGGACCAAACTCTGAAAGATGGCTTAATGCCATGAAGTCTGAAATGCAATCCATGTACGACAATAAGATATAGACCTTAGTCGATCCACCTGAAGGTGTAAAAACCGTTGGGTGCAAGTGGGTTTTCAAGGAGAAAACTGACATGGATGGCAAAGTAAATATCTTCAAGGCACGAATAGTTGCAAAAGGATTCACTCAAACTCATGG
Organism: Acacia pycnantha; assembly: GCA_025563575.1. NCBI lineage: Eukaryota > Viridiplantae > Streptophyta > Magnoliopsida > Fabales > Fabaceae > Acacia > Acacia pycnantha. The sequence goes on from JAMWYP010000115.1 coordinate 1,683,971, forward strand.
TATGGACTATGATGAAACCTTTTCCCCAGTTGCAATGGCCAAATCAATAAAAATCATTCTTGCCATTGCATCATATTATGACTATGAAATATGGCAGATGGACGTCAAAACTATCTTCCTTAATGGTAAGCTCCTTGAGGATGTGTACATGACACAACCTAAGGGTTTTGTGCGTCCAGAGGACTCCGGTAAAGTATGTAAGCTTCAAAGATCCATTTATAGATTGAAGCTAGCATCTCGGAGCTGGAATCATCGTTTTGATGAAATAGTCAAAGAGTTTGGATTCATTCAAAACATCGATGGACCTTGTGTTTACAAGAAGGTGAGTGGGAGTACAATTGTATTTCTAGTGCTTTATGTAGATGACATCCTACTTATTGGGAATGACATTCCTACCTTGCAGAGTGTCAAGTCATGGTTAGGAAAGTCTTTCTCAATGAAAGATTTAGGCGAAGCCACATACATCCTTGGGATCATGATCTATAGAGATAGATCCAAGAAGCTGATAGGCCTAAGTCAGAGCACATATAGAGACAAGATACTACATAGATTCAGTATGCAGGATTCTAAAAGGGGTTACATGCCCATGTCTCATGGCATCCATCTCAGTAAGGATCTGTGTCCTAGTACACAAGATCAAAGAGATCGCATGAGTAAGATTCATTATGCCTCCGCCATTGGATCTATCATGTATGCCATGTTATGTACTCGACCGGATGTATCATGTGCCTTAAGTATGACCAGCAGATATCAACAAGATCCCGGTAAGGGTCACTGTACTGCTGTCAAGAATATTCTGAAGTATTTAAGAAGGACTAAGGACTTAATCTTGGTATATGGTCGATTGGATGATGAGCTCTGTGTGACTGGTTACACAGATGCGAGTTTCCAAACTGACCAAGATGATCTATGATCGCAATCTGGATATGTATTCCTTTTGAATGATGGTGCGGTAAGCTGGAAGTGCTCTAAGCATAGCACTGTAGCTGATTCTGCAATAGAATCTGAGTATATAGTAGCATTGAATGCATTAGGCCTTTTGGATCAAAAAGTTCACTACTGAACTAGAGATGGTTCCTACAATCTCAAATCCAATAGACTTGCTCTGTGACAATAGCGGCGCTATTGCGCAGACCAAGGAGCCTAGGTCACATCAAAGGACCAATCAGATACTCAGGCGATTTCGTCTTATAAGAGAAATCAATGATAGAGGTGATATAAAATTATGCAAAGTACCAGGAGAAGACAATGTTGCTGATCCTCTTACTAAGCCGCTTGCACAAGCAAAACATGAGCGTCATGTTAGGACAATGTGAATTAGAGTAATTAATGATTATACCTAATGCAAGTGGGAGTCTGTTGGAAATTATGCCCAAGGGGCAAGTCATTGTACTTTAAACGTGAATGTCATTTAAAGTATTCTTCATTTAGTTATCATTTTCATTTGCATGTTTATAGTGATAACTGTATCATTGGATATATCTTATTGATTATCCTAAATGTCCTTGGTCAGTCATCTACGCGGGAGCGAAGATGAAATAAGACCAGTATGACTTTGATTCGTGACTTTGATGAGGTATGGAGATACGAATCAAAGTCATAGGCACTTATAAGAGTACAAGGTGCTGGACCGACCCACTATGAGAAAGCGGCATGGATTAAGTCATAAGCTTTTCTCATGTATAATCGCATCACAATTCCCTTTGACCTGAGATCATCATGGATTCCGACATGATGAGTCGCTAATCTTTGACCTAGTCAAAAGTCACCTTTGACCGGGTGTTGATAAAGGCTTGGATCGAGATCAGTGATTTTCATGCAGAGGAATGTGAATGGACAAGATGGAATTTGTCCCTCACATTTGTAGGGAGATAATACTGGGCCCCTCGATGAGTGAGTCTGAGAAATGTATGGCCATACTACGATGGAAAAGAGTTTCCATTTCAATTGTTAGACTACTCAAGAATCGAGAAAGTAATGGTCAAGAATAGGAAGTTGACATTATCCATGCCTCATCCTTGACCAAATTATCGCGTGACAAAAGGGACGTGACATGGTTGTACGATAGGTTGTATTGTATCATCGATCCCCATATGAATTGGGTAGTCCCAATGTCTTGCTAGAGGCCGCTTGCGACTTGTGGGCTACTACAGTATTGGCCCGCTGCCAATCTCATGTGGGCCTACAGAGTCGCACATAAGAATAGCCCAACACAAGTAAAAGTTTCCAGATTCATTGAATCTTATATATGTCTAAGATTTAATAAATACTGTATTTAATCTAGGATATATATATATATATATATATATATATATATATATATATATATTAATTATTAAATTCGAAAATATAATAATAATATTATTTATAGATAATATTATTATTGTATAGTATTTAATTTATTTGATAAATTGAATAACTATAATAAATTGAGATATTGTATCTCAGATTTAATTTTCGAATAAAGATGTTCCATCTCATATTTAATTAAATTGAGATATAGTATCTCAGATTTAATTAAATAGAAAGATATTATATCTCAGATTTAATTTATAGAAATAAATCAAATCAGCAGGCTTTTAATTTGGATTAAATAAATAGATTAGATTAGATCTGTTAGACATATTTAATTAATGTTATTTATATCTAAAATTAGAATTAAGATTAATTGAGATTAATCTTGAATATTTTAATATGGCCCAATTAGGGTTTTAGAAACTCTATAAAAGATATTGATCTAGTCGTATTAAGATAAGGAATAAGCCGCAAAAGAAATCCTAGAGAGAAAAACGTGAGACACAAAGTAAGAAGGCGCTAGCACGCTACCCTACGTGTTGGAGAGCTGTTTGGTGTGGATACCAATAGAGGGAGTGGATTCATAGAGTCGGCTCCTAGAGATAGATCGAGCAAGAAGGTGTTAGCCCACGTGTTCGAGAATGGACGCATACAAGCTCGTATAGGTACGGTTTCTCTAACAAACCTTGATTTAAACGCCGTTGATAGATCCTCTCTATGGGATTCGTAAAATTTTAATGGATGAGAATCCTTCCTCTGCGTGTACGGATCCCAACATTAAGTAGATAGTGGGAATAAGGTAGAACATGAAGAAATTCAAGACATACAGGAACAGATAATAGAGCCCGAGTCTGTTGATTAGGCGATACCTCAACTAGAAGCTATAGACACCCAGCCTCGTAGGACTTCTAGGGTTAGTCGTCCACCTGAAAGGTATGGTTTTGTGATTGAGAATCAACCAACCATTGAGGATGACAAGCCTACTTCCTAAATTGAGGTAGTCAAGGATGTTGACTCCTCAGAATGGCGTAAAGCCATGGAATCCGAAATAGATTCGATGCATCAGAACAAGGTATGGACCTTGGTTCCACCACCTAAGGGAATAATTCCTATTGGGTGCAAGTGGGTCTTCAAAAGGAAGACTAAAGTTGATGGCAACATTCAAACCTATAGAGCTAGGTTAGTTGCAAAAGGTTACCATCAAAGGCAAGGCATAAACTGGTCCTTTTCTTATGCACATCCACAAGATAATGATATGAATGTAACAATTTAAATGATCCATTCTCTATTTCCCTATGTCTACGAATTCTCAATTATTCTCTTAAATAAGAAACAATAAAGCTCAAATTCAGCATTCAAAATAGTCAAAACACATAAGGAAAACATGGCATAAATATTACACATAAAACTCCCCCACACTTAGACTTTTGCACTCCTGGGAAAACAAAGAGAAAAAGTCTAGAGCAGAACATAACCTTGCAGCTGAGTGCTTGTTTTCGGAACCAATCATCCTTTCATTATCTTAAGTTCAACTTATCTATGTAAACAATCCCACTACCCTGTACTGGTGAATAGAAGGCAGGGCATTTCTCTAGTAAGGGAGTGTTAAAAGACACTCAGATGATGTGTATATTCGCTCTCTCACATAGGGGGATTTGTTTCTCTCTGTCGTGCTAGCTTAGAAGTTCTATAAGTTTGTAAAATTTCTATGGCTGCTTCGTAGTAGCTGAACTTAATTGCATCAAAAGGACTTCTCAAATTGTAATGCGTGTAGTGGCAGTGTGTGGGTGGCTTGTGTGAAGATGAAAATATGCTATAGCATGGTGCCAGACAGGTCTTTACAACATGTAGTCATGATGTTGAGTCTTAACATGCCCTATTCAGTGGTGATGCCTTATGCTGCCAACCGATTTTTTTTCTTTTTTGCATCACCTTGTCACGATTTTGGTACTATGGGCGATATGTTATAGAATTTGCACGCGCATCTCTTCATCAGCCGCTTGTCTAGCATCTGCTATAGCATTATATATGAGGCTCAAAGGAGGGTGAAAATAGGAGTATGATAACAGTGGCTTGTGTATGGACTCAATGGGTGAAAATTGAATGTCTTTGACCTATGCAGTTTGATTTAGATGTAGGATATCAAAACCAGAGATATCAGACAAACCAAAGAAAGTTCTTAATACTAGCAGGCATGTTCACAGAATAATGAAAAATTAGGCTCAAAATTTCCTTTTGTGTGGCTTAACTCTATTCTCTCCCTCATTGTCACTCTACCCTACACTGATTAATCTAGTACTTTCAGTTTCCCAAGCCTACATGGTTTATTTCCCTTAAGATAGATCTATTCTACCAGTTCATTCGGACAGTTGCTCCATTGCTCTAGGTGTCTAATCATGCTTGAATTACAAGTTTAAAAAATTTGAAATTTTTGTGTTGCCCAAAATTGCAGTAAGCTAAGTTAGCCATTCAAAATTTAGAAATTTGCACATTCATACGCACACATCATACATCCCCTTCCCCACACTTAAACGTTGTAATGTCCTCAGTGTAGTCATTACACAATTGGAGGGTGGTAATGATTAAGCAATGGAAAAAAGTGCACGAAGAAGTAAACAAACGCACAACCAGTAGGGGCAAAGTGAAAACAACGGAACAAGGAGTCGAAACAAATAATAGATTACCGATTAGTCAAAAAGCTCTATTGCTGGGCCACAGGGAAAACAAGGCAAGTAAATGAAAAACCGGCTGAACCAAAGAGGGGGTGAATTGGGTGAACATTAAAAACTTGAAACTTTGAAAATCTTTTCGCGTATTCTAAATCAACAGTTAGATATTCAAATAAGCATATACTGGAAATATAAGAGATAAGGGAAGAGAATATGAAAACTGTGATTTATACTGGTTCGGCCCAATCCTTGACCTACGTCCAGTCCCCAAGCTCCACTTGAGATTTCCAATCCACTATCCTCTTGTTTAATCCTGTCACAAGAGAAGCCTTTACAATCCGATTACACACTCTGTACTCGAAGTAATCCTTTCACTAGGATTCACTCCCCCTTACAAACTGTAATCTATACACCCACTTGATTCCACACTTCAGACTCGAAGTAATCCACTCTCTAGGATTCACTCCCCCTTACAAGCTGTAATCTATACACCCACTTGATTACACACTTCGGACTCGAAGTAATACACTCTCTAGGATTCACTCCCCCTTACAAGCTGTAATCAATACAATGGGTTTCCCACTCAAGATCACCTAATCTTGAGTAACTCTCGGGTAGAATGTTTACAGATAAATCTTCTCTCTCAGAAGTGTATGATTCACTTAAGTACATAATCGTTCATCTCACTCTCTACTGTAAACTATATGAACATTTAGAAACAGAGTGTATGAGATAAATGTTGGATTCCGAATATCAGCATTTCGACTTATTTTGCAAGCTCGTGTCCCTTCTTGAAGTTTGAATGCTTGTTCTTTTATACCTAACCAATAGCATTCGACCGTTAGAGCAATTCTTCAGTTGAGCTTCTTAGAATATTGCCGTTGTGACTTGCTCTAAGTTACCGTTGGAGCTCTGATGTAATCATTCACTTTTGATAATCTAATGTTAATCCTTCGTTTGATCATCTGAAACTTGCTAACAAACATGATTAATAGTATTGAGAAGTATAGCAAGTAGAAATCAATTGATAAGATAGATTTCTGAATTCTCGGAGACGGTGATTTTGAAAACAGTGATGATCTTGCTCGAGCATGATTAACTGTATGCTCGGGCAAGCTTCTTTTTAAAATCAATCATTAACGTCGATGCTCGGGCAACTCATAAAGGCATGCTTGGGCATTAGTTTGAAAGATACATTAAAAAGCTCAGTGGTCACCTAATGCTCGAGCAAGGATCTAGGCTTGCTTGGGCATGCTTCTTCTTACGCCTTTTGAAAAGTGATTTGTATCGCTGTTGCTCAAGCAAGCTATAAGGGTATGCTCGGGAAAACCTTGCACAGAGGCGAGAATATCATTTTTAACAATGCTGCTCGAGCAAGCCACTACCTCTGCTCGAGCATGGTGCTCGAGCATGGCTTTTTCAATTTTTGAAGTTTTTTTATTCCATTTTTGAGTCCCCCAATAGTCTAGGAGTTGCCCTGTCCAAGTCCCAAAAATTTTAAAAATCATTTGATACTGTTTCTGGATTTGTTTTGGTCAATTTCTAGCATAGGTTTTTGCTTTTGTGTGTTTTGTCTTTGTGTCTCTTAGTGTTTTTCTACTTTTCACCACCTCTTGTGGCATTTTCGTAATTCTGATTTTCTGGTGGCATCTTTGTCATTCGAGTACTTGCCAACTCTCGCTTTGTGTATATTTTGCATGAGTACCAGAATACTACTAATCCGTAAGATTGTTGCCATTTGATCCTGAAATAGAAAGAACAATTCTTACTGCTAGAAGAGTTGTTAGGCTATGTCATAACATTAATACCGAACTGGATACTCAATTAGAGTCTGATTCTGGCCATTACGATTGTGTCCATTCATTGATCTTTCCGATTGTGCTTCCGATAGTATTTCGATAGTCTTGTTGTGTTCATTGATTCTAGTAGCAACTTTGCTCGCTCGGACATTATGGCGGGAGAGCGGACTAATCATCATACTTTGAAGGAATTGGGTGCACACGATGTTAATTATCAACCCTTGTGCATCCAATATCCTAACCTTGCCGCTAACTTTGAACTGAAATCTGGTCTAATACACTTGTTGCCTAAGTTTCATGGTCTTGCGGTGAGTGCCCCATTAAGCATTTGAAGGAATTCCATGTAGTATGCAGCACTATGAAACATCATGCCATTGATGAAGATCATATCAAGCTGAGAGCTTTTCCTTTCTCATTGGAGGGTGGAGCCAAGGATTGGTTGTTGTACCTTCAGCCCTCATCTATTGGGAGCTGGACTGATATTCAGAGGCTATTTCTGGAGAAATATTTCCCTTCCTCAAGAGCAACTGCAATCAAGAAGGACATTGGCAACATTAAACAAGTCGCCGGGGGAGACTATGTATGAGTATTGGGAGAGGTTCAAAAGGTTATGTGCAAGCTGTCCACACCATCGATATCTGAAAAGACTTGATCAACTCTTTCTATGATGGTCTATCACCGGTAGACAAAGGGTTGGTGGATGCTTCTAGCGGTGGGGCTATGAGTAACAAGACACTGAAGAAGCCCGAGACTTGATATCCATTATGGCAAGATAACTCTCGCAGCTTGGCACCAGGGGCCAATAGTACTCCTGTTTACCATATTCATGCTCCAGTCCAGCATGATTCTCGAGAGATTAGAGACTAGACTTGATGATCCGACCTCCCTTGTGAGGCGGTGGCAATGACACTGACGATAAGCTGTCTTCCCCTTCTCAGCATGGGTACTCTTGTGGGTTTTGTTCGACCCTTACCATTCTACTCGACTCTTGCCCTACCTTGCATGATCCTACTTACCAAGATCGGTCGGTAGGCTGCGGTGGGTGTTTTTCCAGAAGGCCACAATACCAACGAGAATAATGCCTTCTCCAACACTTATAATCCCGGTTGGAGAAATCACCCCAACTTTCGCTGGAACCAAAATCGAAACCAGAGCAACCAATACCAAAATCGGGAATCGAGTAACCAGTGATCAAGAGAACTCAGGAACTACCAAGCAGAGGTCCGTACGGACCACGAGACTTTCCAACAACAACTGCACCCCTTTACCTTTGCAAGCACCACCTCCTCGACCAGCCATATGTCCACCTCCACAAAGCGGCACAACAAAGAGCTAGTAGTAGTGGTGGTGGTTCCTCACTTGAAGAAATGATGAAGCAATTTGTCACGGCCAATATGCGGCCCAACAAAGAAGCTGATACTTCCATTCGTAGTTTGCAAACACAGATTGGGCAATTGGCAACATCATTGAACCAACTTCAACCTCGTGGATCCAACTCCCTTCCCTCACAAACAATTCCCAATCCTAAGGGAAATGTGAGTGCTATATCACTACTGGTCCGGAAAGCAATTGGAGGAACCTAAGCAAGCAGCAGATGTGACTTCCACATCGAAAACGAGTCAGAAATGTGAAGATTGACTCGAAAAGAAAAAGGTCATGTGCAGCAAGGTGAAGAGGAAGACATTCCTATTCCTCTTCCCTTCCCTCGAGAGAGCGATTCAGTCAAGAAGTTGGCGAGATAAGGCACAAGAGAAGGATATACTTGAGACATTCGAAGAGTAGAGATCAACATTCCTCTCTTAGATGCAGTCAAACAAATTCCTAAATATGCCAAGTTTCGAAAGAGTTGTGCACCAACAAGAGGCGGCGAAGGGGAAGTGAGCGAGTGAGCTTGAACCGAGAATGTCTCGGCACTCATCCACCTACCATGCCTCGTAAATGCAAAGATCCGGGGACATTTTCTATCCCTTGCCTTATTGGTAACTATAGATTTGATGATTGCATGCTAGATTTAGGTGCTTCTATTAATGTCATGCCCGCATCTGTTTATAGATCTCTTGGTCTTGGTCCTTGCGTCCAAGCGGTGTCATTGTTCGGTTAGCTAATAGGAGTAATGCCCATCCTCTGGTTTAGTTGAAGATGTATTAGTCAAAGTTAATGAATTGATATTCCCTGCTGATTTTTACATCTTGGATATGGAGGGTGAGTCTCCTAGTAGTAGGTCACCAATCATTCTAGGTAGACCTTTCATGAAAACAACTAGAACTAAGATAGATGTGCATTCTGGTACTCTTTCCATGGAGTTTGGTGATATATCTGTGAATTTCAATATCTTTGATGCCATGAAATATCCTAGGGAAGAGCATTCTGTTTTCGTATTGATGTGATTGATGATGCTGTGGATGATGTTCTTCTTGGTTGGTGTCCTGATTATCCTTATTTTTCATCTGAAAGTGATACCCCCATTTGTGCATGCAATGATAATGAATGGTGCTCTGTTTGCACTAATTTGGTTAAGACTGCATTGTTTGGTGATTTTGATTTGCTTGGTGATTCTACATTACTTGTAGACTCTGATATTGAGTCTGAGTTTGAGCTTCACCGATCCTAACGTGCATCCCGATTCGATTTTGATGAGCTTCATTCGATTTTGATGAACCGAATTCGATGTTAACCTTGAGCCGTATAGACACGGTCCTTCCGCTTGTGCTTCTTTGAATATGATTTCGAGGTATTCCCAGTGTCATGACATCGAGTTGTTGCATCAACCACCCAAGCTTCTCCTCCACTGAGCAACCGCCCAAACTAGAGTTGAAATCCCTTCCTGGACCATCGAAGTATGCATTTTCGGAGGAGAATGAGCGGTTGCCAGTCATTGTGGCAAACAATCTCACGCCCGATCAAGAAGAGAAGTCTGCTAAGCTTATTGAGGGTGAACAAGAAAGCTATTGGGTGGACATTGGTCGACATAGTTGGCATTAGCCCTTCTATGTGCATGCACCGGATTCGTTGGAAGAGGACTCTAAGCGGTGAGGCAACCCCGAGACGCCTTAATCCTCTTATCCTTGATGTGGTGAAGAAGGAAGTCACTAAGCTTCTGCAAGCTGGCATCATCTATCCTATTTCTGATAGCCAGTGGGTTAGCCCAGTCCAGGTGGTTCCTAAGAAATCCGAAGTCACTGTAGTAGCCAATCAAAAGAATGAGCTCATTCCTACTCGAGTTCAGAATAGTTGGAGAGTTTGCATTGACTACAGGAGACTCAACCAAGCCACTCGCAAGGATCATTACCCTCTACCTTTCATTGATCAGATGTTAGAGCGATTGGTGGTAAGTCTCATTATGCTTCTTGGATGGCTACTCGGATACTTCCAGATTCATATTGCTCCCGAGGATCGTGAGAAGACGACCTTCACATGCCCCTTTGGAACATACGCTACCGGAGGATGCCTTTTGGCCTCTCGCAATGCACTGGCACCTTTCGGCGTTGCATGGTGAGTATTTTCTCGAGTTCCTAGAGGACTACATGGAGGTTTTCATGGATGATTTCACCGTATATGGGTCTGATTTTGATGCATGCTTAGCTAATTTGTCTAGAGTGTTGAATAGGTGCATTGAATCTAATCTTGTGCTGAATTATGAAAAGTGTCACTTTATGGTTGAGTCAGGTATAGTCTTGGGACACATAGTGTCTAGGAAAGGGATTGAGGTCGACCCTGCTAAGATTGATGTTATTACTGCTTTGCCTTACCCCGCTTCGTGCGGGAAGTTCGCTCTTTTCTTGGTCATGCGTGTTTCTATCGACGTTTCATTCGAGATTTCAGCAAGACTGCTCAACCCTTGTCCAACCTTCGCATAAGGACACCGAATTTGTCTTTGATGATGCGTGCAAGGCGGCCTTCGATCACTTGGAAGCGTTGCCTTACCACAGCCCCGTGATTCAGCCCCCTGATTGGCACCTTCCCTTTGAGTTGATGTGCGATGCTTCCAACTATGCGGTTGGTGCTATCTTGGCACAACGGGTTGATAGAGCTTCCCATGTCATTGCATATGCTTCCAAGACTTTGGATTCTGCTTCGATCTAATTACACCACTACCGAGAAGGAGTTGTTGGCTATTGCTAGCTAGTAGAGTCATTGTTTTCTCTGACCATGCACCTTTAAAGTTTCTTTTGAAAAAGGCAGATGCTAAGCCACGACTCATCCGGTGGATGTTGTTGCTCCAAGAGTTTGATGTGGAGATTCGAGATAGAAGTGGAGCACAAAACTGGGTAGCCGACCACTTGAGTCGTATCACTCATTCTCCCTCTCAACCTTCTTCTATTCGGGATGATTTCTCGATGAGCGGCTTCTACGGTTGCAAGTTAAGACCCCATGGTATCTTGATTTAGTTAACTATTTGGTATTGGTGTTTTTCCTGTAGATTTCACTAGGGCCCAAACCCTTAAATTGAAAAGTGAGTCTAAATATTATGTTTGTGATGACCCTTATCTGTGGAAATTTTGTAGTGACCAAGTAGTTAGGAGATGTGTGCCTGATTGTGAGTTTCAATCTATATTGCATTTTGCTCATGCTTCTGGTCACTTTGGACCCCAAAGAACTGCTAGGAAAGTGTTAGAATGTGGATTATTTTGGCCTTCCTGTTTCATGATGCCCATTTGTTTTACAAATCATGTGATAATTGTCGAGAGGCGGGAGTATTTCCGTAGGCATGAGATGCCCCAAAACCCTATATTGTTTTGTGAGATCTTTGATGTTTGGGGTATTGATTTCATGGGTCCATTTCCTGCTTCATATGGTTACGCTTACATCTTGTCGGGTTGTTGATTATGTTTGAAATGGGTTGAGGCGAAAGCCACCCGGACTAATGATTCTTCGTGGTGGTGGACTTTGTTAGGTCTAACATTTTCTCGCAGTTTGGCATTCCTAGAGCTATTATCGGTGATCGGGGTTCCCATTTTTGCAATCGAAGCATGGGTGCTTTGCTACGCAAGTATGGAGTGCTTCACAAGGTTTCCAAAGATACCATCCACGAGACCAACGGTCAAGTGAAGTCTCAAATAGAGAGATTAAGCAAATCCTTCGAAGACTGTCAACTCTACCCAGAAATATTGGAGTAAGCGACTAGATGATGCTTTGTGGGCATATCGCACCGCCTACAAGACTCCGATTGGGATGTCTCCCTATCGGATTGTCTTTGGTAAGGCATGTCATCTTCCGGTTGAGTTGGAGCATTAAGCCTATTGGGCTATTAAGCAATGCAACATGGATTTGGCTAAGTCCGGGATGGAGAGGAAGCTGCAGCTGCAAGAGTTAGATGAGCTTAGATTGGATGCCTATGAAAGCTCACGGTTGTATAAGGAAAAGACTAAGGCATTCCATGATAAGCATATTTGAAGGAAAGAATTTTCTGTGGGCCGAAAGTTCTTCTATTTAATTCCCGTCTCAAGTTTATGCACGGTAAGCTTCGATCTAGATGGGATGGCCCTTTTGTGATCACTAACATTTTTCCATTTGGTGTTGTTGAGCTATGTGATCCACCCACAGGACGGACTTTTAAGGTCAATGGGCATCGCCTCAAGCCATTTCATGAGGGATCCCCACAGCAGCCTGAGGAAGCGGAGATTCTCCTCATTGATGCCACTTATCCTCCATAAACCCTTGGGAGTATTCTTCTTTCTTCTCCCTCCTTCTCTTTTATTTGTTTTCCTTTTCTACTTTGCTTTTGAAAATAAATACATTCTTTCTTTCTAATGATTGCTACATATTATGAACTAGGACATTTTGGTTTTAATGGATCATTCTGTTTAGTACGGAACTCTTGACTCTTCGATTACAAGTCTTGGTAGTTGATTTGATGTTGTTGATTACCCAAGTTGGTATTGACCTTGTGAGGTTTGGGCCTGCATGAATGGAATTCATCTTTTGCCATTCTTTCTTTCATGTGTGCATCTCTCATGATTTGTGTTCTCTAGAACTTGCTCCTTTTCTTTTGAAACTACATTTTTCACTTACGTGCATAAGTATGATGGAAGCTTGTTTTCTTTCTTTTATTCTCCTCACTTTGGCCAAATAGCTTTCCCTTACATTATGATTCCTTTGCTAGCCCCTTTGTGCCTTTTGACCCATTCTTTTCTAAGCCACATTACAAGCCTAAGCGTAAAACCATTTTATTCCGCACCTTGAAGATTTATTGAGCATTGGTTTCAACTTGTTTTGTGTTTAAGTGTGGGGTTGCTCAGGAGTGCAACAGTTTAAGTGTGGGGGGGGATATTTGATTTTGACATTGTAATTACGTATACAATGAAAGGAAAGAAAGAAAGAAAAGTAAAAGAAAAAAAAAAATAAAAATAAAAGAAAAATAAAAAAAAACAACAAAAAAAAAGAGAAAAGAAAAGAAAATACATAGAAAGGAATGTATATATGAGTAGAATAAAAGTTTCATACATAGAGAATGATTGTGTTAGTCAGTGCTCTTCCTTTTGATTTCTTTGGTGCTTAGCCTCTTATTCCATACTATTACCTACCTTCACCCTAGCCCCGTTACAACCTTTAATTACAAGCTCTCTTGATTTGTGCATGTATGTGTTATGAGTAGTGGAGACGTAGAAGTTGAGCAAGCTTATGGTAGAACAAATTTCTTGAGTAGAATTTGAGCGATACACTTATTTACCTTAAACACTTGAGAGACCGATTGATTGAGCGCATCATTTGGGAGATCATCTTTGTGATTAGCATCATTGATTGACACTACCATGAATTGTAATTTGAGATGAAGGGGTTTTGGTTTTGAATGATTGGTCTTTTGAAGCTTTGTGTCCCTTGATTCAATTTTTGCATTGTTAGCAATTATTAGTAAAGAAGAGTTTTTCCTTTAGGTCTTTCTCTTTGAATTTTGCTCAGAGTGCAAAAAGATAAGTGTGGGGGAATTTGATAATTGAATATTTTATACACTTATTTTTGTCTCTTGAATAATAATTTAGGACCCTTTAGCTAATAAATAATGGCTCTTATGTTTATTTGGGCCTTGGGCCTTTTATTGCATTTTAGCCATTTTTAATAATAAAATTCCAGTTTTGTGTTGCTTCACTATTTCTACCATAACTCTTGAACCAGACATCGGATTTGCCTCATTTTTATCTCATATTTCAGATGATTCAGAGAGCTACAATTGTTATGAAGACATCAAGAGCAAATTCGGTCAAGAAGGAGGTCAATTTTGGAGCCAAAGTCGGATGTACAATTCTGGATTTATTTTGGACCCGAATTTTGTAATTTAAGTCCATTATATTTTATTTCTGTTTTGGGCTAAAACTATGAGAGCCCATTTCGTTTTAGGTTATTTTTAAGTATGGCAGCTGCCACAAACATATTCATTCACGTTTTTAACATTAGAGTGGATCAAAATACAAGTTTTCATTTTCTCTCATCTCGTTCTTCATGTTCTTCGCGTTCTTCGTGTTCTTCGTTCGTTCTTCGATTTTCCCAGCCATGATCGACTAAACTCTTGTGATTAACCCAACGATGAGGATTCCATGATTCATCCGAGAGAACTCGTGCCTAATCGGTAACTACTCGATTCTGTTTTCATCTTATCGGATTCGATTGAAATAGTTCGAATATTAGATTTAATATTCGGTTTGGTTCATCCCAAGGACTTAGTTCGGACTAGGTTACAGTGTTGTTGTGCGATTGCACAGTGAGACGCCACTGTCCGGGCAGATTCTAGGCGATCGTCTAGGCGAGGGATCTCCGGATGAATGCGAGAGATTTCGATTCATCCGGAACCAAAAGTGGGTTAGTTATATTTTCGTTCAATGATGGAGGTTTCGGAATCAATTCGTTGGGTTGATCATCTTTAATCTGTCTCTGTTTATTTGATTCTGTTTGACTCGTTTATTGCATTTTGGTTATGTTATTTAGTTTTGTTCTATTCTCGTTAAACCAAACCCCCATTTTATCATTCTGTTTCACTATTGTTATTAAACAAGCCCGCTGCAAATTCGTTGGGAAACGACCCAGGTTCCCTAATTCTGCAAATTAATTACGAACTTGGTTTATTTTGGAAGACACGGCAAAAATCTTTCCACTCCTCCACTCATCACTTACTCACTCCTTCCAGACCACCCTCTCCACTACTTCTCACCTCTCCTCTCAATACTTCATCTCTCTCACTCACCATCTATTCCCCCACTCCTATTCTCCAAGCCTTACATGCTTCTCTCACCTCTGATCCCTCCTTTTTGCCTGATGACAAAGGGGGAGAGAAAGCCAAGTAGTCATTGCAGTATAAACAACAGATGGAGTTAGATATATAGTAGTTGCATCATATTCTGATATTATCTGTTCTAACTATGCTAAGGAACTTTTTGTAGAAGTACATTTCTGTTCCAACTATGGTTGTATGCAAAGGAACGATTTGCTTATCCATATGTTTTATATGATGTTATGTGCAATGAATGAAAATTAATGCTTATCTTTATATGTGTCTCTAAATTCCAAGACTTGGAAACTTTTTGATTCACAAGTGTTGTCATCATCAAAAAGGGGGAGTATGTTAGTTCTCCATAAGTTTTGATGATAACTGACAATTGGAAATCAAAAAGAAGGTTAATGATCCAAGCTAAAAGTCATATGTGTCGACAAAAGCTTCTGATTTTATTTACTGATATGACTCGAGTCAAGCAAGATGACTCCAGTCATCTTATCAGCTTTTCGCCTCTGTCTGATTTCATTTACTGATATGACTTGAGTCAAGCAAGATGACTCCAGTCATCTTATCAACCTTTCGCCTCTGTTTGATTTTATTTAAGATATGACTCGAGTCAAGCAAGATGACTCTAGTCAACTTTTCAGAAGTTCTTCTCTGTTTGCGAATACAAGAGCTTAGTTCTTTACTGTTTCTATTAGAAACTCTTGTATACTTTGTTCTTCAGTGTTCATATTCATCTGCTCTTATAGAGAGCTCTTTTCTTATTATCATTTCCTTGTGAGAGTCTCAAAGTTTTGGGACTTTGGGATTGGGTCTTTGATTACATCTTGTAAGGGGGAGTGTAATTCGAGAGAGAGAATTTCTCCGAGTGTTACAGAGTGTGTAATCATTTGATCACAAGTTAGTGAAATCCCGGAGTGTATCTGGGGACTGGACGTAGGTCAAGGATTAGGACCGAACCAATATAAATTGCCTTGTGTTCATCTCCTTATTCTTCCTTTGCTTCTTTTGTTTTAAACTTGCAAGAAAATTCTATAATACCAATTCACCCCCCCCCTTCTTGGTAATATTCCGGCTTTCACGAAGAACGAGGGGTGTCATAATAAAGGCTGAGGAAGGTGAGGAGGTGTGAGGAGAAGGTGGATGGTAGAGATTCCTTAGTTGGCGGAATATGAAAGGACGGGGTATGTGAGGAGTCAATTGGAAAAGGTGGCGGGACTGGCACGGTCAAATGGCATAGTGGCCTTTGTAGAAATGGGCTTCGTATGCTGGGCAAATGTAATACAACTAGAGCTAGCACTTATCGAGTAATGAAAAATACCTGGTAGGTGTAATTTCGTAGCGCGTGCTGCTAGGTTCCCGCTGCAGCCAAAGATGTTGTGTTGTTATCTGGGTTGAATGCCAGTGTTGTAGCATCCTCCTGGCGTGCTATAGTAATCTAAAAAAATGTTTGGGTTGCCTCCTAGTAGCGCTTGGTTTAGTGTTTTCAGCCTGACTAAGTGAGGTCCTTATGTTTGTGGGTCCAGACTAATGGATGCCTTAGCCTATAGCATCCCGTCGTCCCAGTAATGCTTGACACGCTGTCCATTCACCATTAATATGTGCCGAGACGTCGAACTATGCAGGTTGATGGCACCATGAAGGGTGATTGCGTGGACGACAAATGGTCCTGACCATTTGGATTTCAGCTTACTAGGGAAAAGCTTCAGACGAGAGTTGTATAGTAGAACCTTATCACCAACCTCAAACGTCCTCGGTAGCAGCCGTTTATCGTGCCACCTTTTAACTTTTTCCTTATAGAGCTTAGCATTCTTATAGGCCAGAGGCAAAATTCATCTAGCTCGTGCAACTAGAGTAGCCGTTTGTCTACGACGGCATTGGTATCCATGTTCAGTTTGGAGATAGCCAGTAGGCTTTATGTTCCAACTCGACAGGGAAATGATAGGCCTTTCCAAAGACAAATTGGTACGGTGATGCACTTAATGCATTTTTTAATGTAGTTCTGTAGGCCCAAAAGGAATCATCAAATTTATCAGACCAATCCTTGCGGTTGGGGTGAACTATTTTTTCTAAGATTCGCTTGACTTCTCGATTGGATACCTCAACTTGCCCATTGGTTTGGGGATGGTAAGCTGTGGTAATGCGATGTTTTACCCCATATTTTGATAAGAGTGATTCAAATTGTTTGCTGCAGAAGTGGGTACCTTCGTCACTGATAATTGCTCGTGGGGTGCCAAATTTAGTGAAGATATTCTTCTTTAGGAATTTACCTACTGCCTTCGAATCATTTGTGGGAAACGTGATGGCTTCCACCCATTTGGAGACATAATCAACAACCACCAGAATGTATTGGTTTCCCATAGAGGGGGGGAAATGTCCCATGAAGTCAATGCCCCAGACGTCAAACAATTCCACTTCAAGGATAAGGGTTACTAGCATATCGTGCCAACGAGATATGTAGCCTGTCCGCTGGCATTTGTCACATTTAGATACAAACATGTGAGCGTCCTTAAAAATGGATGGCCAGTAGAGACCAAATTGTAATACTTTGGCAGCCGTGCGTACGCCACCGTAGTGCCCTCCGTATGTTGATAAGTGGCAATGTGCTAAGACTGATTCAGTTTCATTATCAGGAACATAGTGTTGTAATAACTAGTCTAGGCATCATTTGAACAGATAAGGCTCATCCCAGAAGAACTTTATGCTATCATACAGGAACTTCTTCTTCTGTGTATGTCAAATCAGTGGGGAGTTCGCTGGTGACTAAGAAGTTGGCAATGTCTGCATACCAAGGAGTTGAGATACATGTGATGGTGTACAATTGTTTTTCAGGGAAGAATTCTTGGATTGGTATGCTTGGTTGGTCCAGTATGTGGTCTTCTATTCGAGACAGATGATCCGCGACCTGGTTCTCTGTTCCCTTTCTGTCTCGAATTTCTATGTCAAACTCTTGTAACTGGAGAATCCACCTAATGAATCTTGGTTTGGCATCCTTCTTGGTTATTAGATATTTAATGGCAAAATGATCTGTGAATACGATGACTTTGGTGCCTCCAAGTATGAACGAAATTTTTTGAATGCAAAGACTACATCTAGAAGCTCCTTTTCAGTGGTGGTGTAATTTGCCTGGGCATCGGTCAGAGTTTTGCTAGCATAGTAGATGGAGGGGAATACCTTGTCATGTCTCTGGCCTAGAACTGCTCCAACATCAATGTCACTAGCATCACACGTGAGTTCAAATGGTAGCTGCCAATTGGGAGCAATTATTATGGGTGCGGTAGTGATCTTTTGCTTCAAAATTGTAAAAGCTTCCAAGAAAGCTGCATCGAAATGGAATGGGGTGTCATGCTCTAGCAGGGTACAGAGAGGTTTGGACAATTTTGAAAAGTCTTTGATGAATCGTCTGTAGAATCCTGCGTGTCCAAGGAAACTCGTGATCCCTCGGACTGTAGTAGGTGGTGGCAGCTTTTCAATAATGGCCACTTTTTCTCTGTCCACTTTGATCCCCTTTTTGGAGATTTTGTGACCCAGTACTTTCCCTTCGATGGCCATGAAGTGGCATTTCTCCCAATTTAGGACTAAGTTGGTCTCTTCACAGCGTTTCAGAACTACTTCAAGATTATTTAGACAGTCATCGTAGGATTGCCCAAATATAGAAAAGTCATCCATGAAGATTTCTATTGACTTTTCCACCATGTCTGAAAAGATTGTCATCATGCATCGCTGAAATGTTGCTGGAGCATTACATAGTCGGAAAGGCATTTGTCTAAAAGAAAAGGTTCTGTAAGAGCATGTAAAGGTGGTCTTGTGCTGATCTTAAGGTGCTACAGCAATCTGATTGTACCCAGAGTAACCGTCCAAGAAACAATAATATTCTTTACCTACTAGGCGATCCAGCATTTGATCAATGAACGGTAATGGGAAATGGTACTTCATGATCGCCTTATTGAGCTTGCGGTAATCCATACATATTCTCCAACCGGTGACTGTGCGTGTGGGGATCAGTTCATTCTTGTCGTTCTTGATTACAATGATCCCTCTTTTTTTTTGGTACGCACTGGACGGGGCTAACCCATTCACTATCCGAGATGGGGTATACAATGCCTGCGTCCATCCATTTGATGATCTCTTTTTGCACTACTTCCCTCATTATAGGGTTTAACCTTCCCTGTTGTTCTATTGAGTTTCAACACCCGTCTTCCAACCGATTTTGTGAATACATAAGGACGAGTTTATCCCCTTTATGTCAGCAATGGTCCATCTGAAGGCTTTTTTGAATTTTGTTAGGACAGCTAGGAGTTTAGCTTCTTGGTCGCTTGAGAGATGGACGGAGACAATGATTAGGATTATTTTATTGTCCCAAAGTAAGTGTACTTCAAGTGTTATGGTAATGGTTTAAGATCTAATACTGGCAGAACTTCTATAGAAGGTTGTACTGTTTGTTTGTGGTTTTGGTCCAGTTCCAATGGGTCAAACGCGATCTTTCTTGCTCCACGGAATTGGTTGTCATTGATGAAATTGAGTTCTGTTGTAACATCCTTCCGGTCTTCGGCATCAGTTAGATCAATTTCAACAAAATCTGGGGAGCATGATTCCTGAAACGTCTCCTGTATCAGGTCATCCCTAGTATCGACAACTGACCATTCCTCTGTGTCATCAAAGTATTACATTGCTTTCAAGATGTTAAATGTGACCTTTTCATCATTGACTCGCATAGTGAGTTCCCCTCTTTGAACGTCAATCAAGGTCCTACCAGTTGCCATGAATGGTCTCCCCAGAATGATAGGAACTTCTTGATCAGCTTCGAAGTTCATTATGATGAAGTCAACAGGGAAAATGAATTTATCCACTTGGACCATAACATCTTCAATTTTTCCTTTTTGGTGGACGATAGATCGATCTGCCAATTCCAATGTTATTGTCGTGGGTCTTGCGCCTCCTACTACCAGTTTCTTGAATACAGACATGGGCATCAGGTTAATGCTGGCACCTAGATCACATAGTGCCCTTCCACAGTAATTAGGGCCAATGGTGCAGGGAATTGTGAAACTTCCTGGGTCCTGCAGCTTTGGAGGCAGCTTGTTTAGTAGTAGAGCACTACTTTCCTCTGTCATGGCTACTGTTTTGAATTTTCCCAACCGCCTTTTCTTGGACAAGATTTCCTTTATGAATTTCACATAACTGGGCATCTGTTCCAACGCTTCCACTAGAGGGATGTTGATATGCAACTGCTTCAGCATGTCAAAGAACTTTCGGAACTACTTCTCTTGACTTTGATTTTGAAGCCTTTGTGGAAACGAAAGAGGTTGCTTCATGGTTCGTGAGGGTCTTGGGTTACGGGTATATTGCAATGACGATGCTATAGCATCCTGCATTACTTCTGATACACGAATATCCGGCATGACATTCGTTGGGAATGTTGTGGCATAAGACCCACTATCCTTTTGCTATTGGAAGCTAGTAATGTCTTCTCTCAGCTAGGCGTTATTGGTTGGTGGGAAGAATTTCATCAGGAATTTGCTACCCAGGTTGTTCTAGGAGGTGATAGAGTTAGCCGGTAGAGTGTTCAGCCACGTTCGAGCCTTGTCCCTAAGTGAATATGGAAACAGTTTGATTCTAAGGGCGTCAACTGTCACTCCTGGAAGAATAAAAGAATCACAGACCTCCATGAATGACTTGAGATGCAGATGAGGGTCTTCTAATGGGAGTCCTCCAAATTGTTGGGCTGAATTGAGCATTTGGAACATGATACTTTTGATTTCAAAGTGTCTAGCAGTCAAGTTCAGAGGTGTGATGGTCGAGTTGAGTCTGGTCAGGTCAAGGACTCCAAACTCCATGATTGCTCGGTCTTGATTAGCGTTACAGTTTGGTTGGGGATTCTAGTTATCCCCATTGAGAAGTCATCGCTCCTCTCGATCTTGGTCTTGATTCGCTTGCATTTCTACCATGTGTGTAGAATCACTCAAGTGACTCCTTCACCTCTACTTTTTGCGCCTTTGTTTATAGGTTTGTTCGATCTCTGAATTGTATGGCTCAAGGTCAGCAGAGGGTGAGTTACACATATATTACAGAATGTACCTGAAAATCAGAGATAGAGAGAGTGAGCTTGGTGAGGTAAACACAACTTATCAAAAAGAAACTTACAATCGTGAAAGGTATCTTCAGTCCCCGGCAACGGTGCCAAAAACTTGTTGGTTGAATTCCCTTATGGAAAGTGAACCAAGTGAACAAGTAATAAAAAATGAGTAGAGTATCGTCCCACAGAGACTATCGATACCGAGAGTGATGTCAGTTTCAAATGACAAGTGTGTTATGTAAAAAGTATATTTGGTTTGGTTGTTTTAGTTATTTCTATTAATATGAATTAAACAAGTAGTCAGAAGTTGAAGGAATACATCAGTTTAAAAGTAGGTTGAGCTCAGATTTCATCCCAAGTCATGTCAATCCCCCAGTCTGCATACAACACATTGCTATAACAATTATGCTACACAGTGTCCGCAATGCTACAGTATAACCGCCTTTCACAATGTTATTAAGTTAACCCACCACTATCCTATACAGAAGCTTCTGCAATCATGTAAATACAGTCCTCGCCTTACTCTCACATATTCCTATAGCGATTTCCAGTTCAGTCTGTATGTTTAGCTCTAGGTGTTTTGGTTATGAGCGGTAAATCATTTCCTGGCATCTACAGTTTAGGTCAAGTCGTGCACAGGTTTGCCCAGCAAACACTATCTAACAAAGGTCTAACCTTGACTCTAGTCCGGTAAGCCAAGACCATAGAGATAACCCTTAGCGTCCGCTAATTGGCTATGAATTAAAACACTGTTGAACAAATTGAATTTATTTAAACAAAACCTAGCAAACTGGGTTCACTCTACAGCTCAGAAATCCATCCTCACTCAGCCAAAGAAAATTTAGTTCATGATTGATACGGGACAAACAAAAGAGAACAATAGTGAACAGCCCATGGCAGAATTATAAAAAGTAAAAAACAAAGAAAACAGAGAAGCTCATCGAAAGGTTGATGGCGTAAGAGGCGTCTTGTCATGTGACGTCTCTACTTCTTCTACATTTCGTCTTGCTTCAAGGAGTAATTCGGTTTGGTCTATTGCCCTCTCAGTCGATCGTCTCTTTCGTTCCTTTAGTGTGAGTTCAGTTGGATGTGAATTGTGTTGATTGCTTTGATCTCATGACTTCGACTTCTCTAGGTTTTACCACGCTTTCCTCTTATAGTTAGGTTTCCTTAGCTGCACATCTAGTTAGTTGGGCCTTCCAAATCAGTCGGGTCCAAGATCTTAGATTCAATTGATTGATCCTTCTTTAAATACCGCGGGATTCTTCAAAGCTTTCTTTGGATTCTCCGCATCTTATGGATTCGACTTGAGTCAATCACTGTTTTTAAGTGCGCCTAGATGACCTGTCTTAATTTCCTGAAAACTCAAGAGGACAAGTTAGAATAACTTAGCACACAATTCTACATCATTTATAATGCTATTGCACAGCGGTTGCTTTGTGTTGCTAGAGCAAATGTGGACATACGATATGCTATAGCATTGTATCAGCTTCCATATGCACTTTCACGACAAAACCATAAAGTGGTCCTTTTCTTATGCACATGTGCAGGATAATGATATGAATGCAATAATTTATAGGATCCATCCTGTAACATCCCGAATATTGGACCCTAAAAGTTGAGAATAAGCCTAAAGTAGGCAGACAACTAAGCCCAGTGTGGGCCCAAGATGTCAGGAGATTGGAAGCCTCTTAGGGACTAAGTAACTCGGCAATACTGGTCAGTGGAACTAGTATGTATAAGCCGTGGAATTAAAGTGCCAATGGAAAAGGGGCACAGTAAATCCAGTTGGAAAAGATGCCACCCAACTATGTCCTAGGGTATAGGACAATTAGTTGAGTGGAAATATGTCGATATACGTAAGTACACAGTATTTTCAAGGCAGTTGGGTATGTCCTGCGTTTCTTAGAAAACTTCAATATGTGGCATCATTTGTCGGGTCTCGGTATTCGTGAAGAAATCCCAAGTAAAACCCGAGCAGAATTCCGGGCAAACACTGATAAAGTAGCTCTATTAAAGTAAATTTAATAAAGTAAGGTCATGATGACTAATGATGACATACTTATGTGTTAGACCAGTAAAAACATGACACGTGTCCCTTCATAATTACAGGTGCAAAAGTCAAAAAGCTTGTAGAAGAAGCTATGTGAAAGAAGATATTTTGAGGGTATTTTGGTCAATTGTTATAAGGGACACATGTGCATGCAATTAATACGAAATGATGACTCAAAAGCTTCATAAATAAGCTTCAAATTCGTGCAAAACAAGGAGGAGAGAGAAAAGTCGACAAAACTTGCAAAATAAGCCAAGTTAAGAGGATATTTTGCAATGGTATTTTGATCATTTGATTTGGGGGATTTTTTTTAGTGCCATCTTGACATATTTTAAGACATTTTGCACTCCTGTTTGCATGAGTATTTTAAAGTGACAGTGCAGAAGGGCACAAAAACACTCATATGGTGTTAATTGGTTAGTAAAAATGCCATTTAGCTATGTCCTAAGGTATGGGACAATTAGCAGAGAAAAAATGTGCTAAAATAAATATGCACATGACATTTCCTGAATGGATAAGGTTTCCCTGCGTTTTTGAAGAAAAATAAGAGGAAAGAGAAGTTACTTGGAGAAGAAGAAAAAGGTCAAATCAAGTCATCATGAAAAGAGATAAAATATTAAAAAAAAAAGGATTAACCCACACCACACATTTGAATTTAATTTAACAATGATTTGACATGTAATTATGAGGCCCACATAGTGAAAATTTTGTCCCCATCTGATCAGCCTAAGGGATCTGCAGATTCTTGGAGAAAAAGAAACAAGAAGTACAAGCTTTTAACCATAGGACATCATATTAACCATTAGACGAAAGCTTGTATCAAGTAATTTTAGAATTAATGATTATGGGCAGCAAATAAATATGATTTTTGTGGTCATGGAAGGTGTAATACCCGATTTTTGATTTATCGAAAATATTGTATTTTAGGAATATGTTACCATATTAAATTCGTTAACATATGAGACATAAAGTCACATAAAATAATGGCTATTTTAAGTTTAAAAGAGCCATGGAAAGATTATAAAAACACTTAATTAAATTAAGTGTCAATTTGGCAAATAAGCTTGCACTAATTGAAATTAGTTGCATAATTCTTCAAATTAATTAGAGAAAAATTAAAAGCATCAAAAGAGGGCTGATTATACTCAAAAATAATTAAGCCAAAGAGAATGAAATAATACTTGTCTTAATAAGCACTAATTGTCATGCTTAGCTAACAAACGAATGATACGATGAAACATGTAATTTGTAGGCATATAAACACTTGATTAGAGAGTTAATTAAAGCTTATAAAATATGCCCCAAGAGTCATAAAAAAACGTGCAGCCAAGGGGGAGAAAATTAGCCAAGTATTTCATGATAATTAACACACAAATACACTTTGAAAAGTCAACGTTTGCAACTAGCCAATTAGAGGAGTGAACCAATAGATATTTGCTAATGAAATAACATATTAAATAATGGCTAGGAAAGGCGGAGTATGTCGACTGAATTCATGGAGGGAGGGGATTTGATTTCATAAAGTGAAATTGATCCCATGGATGAGAGGAAAAAAGGGATTTTGGATTGCTTGGTAAAAGACCACCTTAACTCTTGAATTTTCCCTATAAATAGGAGGCACCTCTCTTCAAAAATTCTTCACACCAATACAAACACCTCTGATCTGACGGTGGAATATCACCTAGAGGGGGGTGAATAGGTGATCTTAACAAACTTTTCGCAAGATACACTTGAAAATAAATATCCAGAGTAAGGGAAGAGAAATGGACATGAAGAGATTTATATTGGTTCGGTCTAATACTTTGACCTACGTCCATTCCCCAAGAACACCTTGAGATTTTCACTAACTCTTCAAACACAAGTACAATTACCCACTCTGTAACTTAGGATGATCCTTTCACACTCGGACTCACTCCCCCATACAATTTGTAATCGTACACCCTTACTTAAGGTTCCACAACCTTAAGTTTGAACAACTGAAATAATGAAGGTGTTTAACAGCTCCTCACGAGTGAATAAAATATGAACACTGAAGTACTATAGGTATCCAAAGATACTAAAGATAATTGAAGTAGTTGACCTCAGTAATACAGAAATGTATATCTTGTATTCTTCTGGGTTATGTTGAATTGAATCAGATGGGCTTTTATAATGTCTCTTAATCATGCTGTTGAGTGATTTCGAAGATAGCCGTTGAGACTCTCCGCCTTTTCTGTTTTCCAATTTTTGCTCTGCATTGAAGGTTCATGACCGTTGCATCATTTAGTGTCTTCCCTTTATCTGTGCAGGAAATCACTCTGAGTAATGGCCATATCAAATGCTTTCGAAACGAGGAACTTTTTCTTCTTGACTATTGCTCAGTTTGTTGATGTTGAATATGATTAGTTTTGATGATGTAATATATATGCCATTATTAAGAGCAAAAAGATTGTGTAATATATTTATCTCCTACATTGACTAACTATTATGTATTTAATGTAGACTAGTCCAAGTTAAAGTATTTTGGAATTAATCAAGAAGATCAGAGGAGATATTGAAGAATTAAATGTAGATTAGTCCAAGTTAAAGTATTTTGGGGATTAATCAAGAAGATGAGATATTGAAGAATTAAATTATGAAAATGATCAAGAGAAGAAGAAGATGAGAGAAGAAAGAAAGAATTAAATTATGGAGAATGATAAAGAGAAAGAAGAGCAGAAAAACGTCCTTGCTCGAGCAACAACGAATTTCAGCAACTCTGTTCAGCTATGTTTCAGGCGACCTCTGGTAATTCGACGATATCTTCCAAACCAGAAGTCCGATTGAGGTGAAACCAATTTTTTTGGAAACTAGACTTCGAAACGGTTCTAGTCGCACAAGATTCAAGTCCAAAGGAGGTCAGATTATAGAGATATGAATTTTTGAAGATGACAGTGACATCACCGTGACAGTGCAGACCAAGCTTCGGTAATTTGAGTGTATCTCACACATTACAAATCCAATTGAGCTGAAATTGGTGGAATATGAAAGTAGACTCAAAGGGCTTTCCATCAAGAGTTGAACCAAACAAAACGGATTTCAGACCAGGGAGATATGGCCCTCGAAAGTGGACGGTCAATTCAGAATGTAGCAAAAAACGTTGGTCAAGAACACCTCCAATCATCTGATTGATTTCCTTCTAATAATTATTGGATCACCTTACCATTATTACTGATCATATTCAAACTGATTTATTTCTATCTTTAATCTTTCTACTTAAGTGAGTTTCATGAATCAACCACAGATTGACAAACGGAAAATCTGAGCATTTACTTTCACGCGTCAACAGAGGAAAAGTCAAGAAGATTAAGCTCTTTATTTGGAAACAATTGATATAGTCATTACTCAGAGTGATTTCCTGCACAGATAAAAGGAAGACACTAAATGATGCAACGGAATCAATCATTATTGATTGACGAAACAGAAAATCAGAGCATTGATTTTAACGCGTCAACAAACAGAGGAATAATCAAGAAGATGAAGCTCTTTATTTGGAAACAATTCATATAGCAATTACTCTGAATTATTCCCCGATCAAATAGAGGAAAGACAATAAATGATGCAACGGTCATAATCATCAAAGCGAGCAATCATCGGAAATCCAAAAGACAATATGTCCCAACGGCTATTTCTCCAACGGATGATATTCAAAATAATTACTATTCACAATGTACCAAAACGCAACTGGACGAATGCTTCCAACAACATCAATACAAAGTGTCTATAAATAGAGAAAGAGCAACGAAGAAAAAGCGAACACAGAGACGCAAGCTTACAATCTTCAAAATGCCAATACTTTGATATACACATACACCTACTCTGATTATCTCAATGATCATATAGTTTATATTAGAGAGTGGGATTATTTGTAATGAGCATCAGTGTTTATCTTTATCACTTCTGAGAGAGAAGATTATTTGTAATCATTCATTACAAAGGTTGTATCCTTACAGTGAGTAAGGGGGAGTATCTCGTAAGAGATTTGTAAAAGGCTGCACAAGTGCCCGACTAAACTTGTGGGTTTGTAAAGGCTTCTTTTGTGCCCGGTTCAAACAAAAGGATAGTGGATTGAAAATCTCAAGTGGAACTTTGTAATACCCTAAAATCTGACTTAGGGTAAATATCAAAAATTGGGAAATATACCTATTGAAAATAGGTGAATATGAGGTCTCAAACACCTTGTATTGAGTTTACCTTGTTGTTAGGGTAATTTCCCTTGAAATTAGATAGTTTGCAATTAGGTCCCTAAAACGTTTGAAGATTTGCAAATAGGTCCCTAAACACATTATGGGTTATAAATACCCTGTGAAAGCTATAAAAGAAGCAAGTAAAAATCTATTTGAAATAGGGAAGGATATTGTCCCTAATTTAGGTAATTTATTAAGTTACAAACTTGGAGAAATTGTAGAAGAATGCTCAAAAAGTGGTAAATGACCAAAATACCCTCACAAATTCTAGTATAATGAAAGAGACATGGAAACACAAATGTCAATGCAAGTGTTATGAGGTAATAAGATATTCTAATTAAGAAAATTATCAACAAGTGATAATTAAGTAATTAGGTAATTACTGGCTAATTACTTAAGCATAAGCAAAGGAAATTCAGCAATAATTATGTAAAACCCTAAAATTAGTGGTTTTTAGGTTGAAAATTAGTAAAAGTATATTTACTAATTACTTGAAAATTTTGGAAAAAATAGTTGAATTTAGGTATTTTTTAAGCCTAAATGCAAGAATGGACCAATAGGAGAATTTTGTAAAAAATTATGTAAAAATAATTATTTAATTAATTAAATAATTAATTGAAAAAAACAACGAAATAAAAAAAGGCAGAAAAAAAATGAAAAAAAAATATAAAGATAATAATAATAAAGTTTGCAAGTTGCAATTATTTTATTAATATAATTAATTAAAGTGAAATATGATGAATAGTAAATAAGAAATTAGGAAACGGATCCTATCTGGAGATCCAGGAATGGGAATGTCAAAGTCAGGATAAAATATTGATCAGTGAGTTTTTATCTTCCGTTAGACACTTACGGAAGTTAATTCTGAAGTCGTTTGTGCTTTTTCCTAATAAGACGAAATAGGGAAATTCTGAGAAAAGGCCAGATAGCCAAGAGGACGAAAAGGTTATGTTGTGACATTTGGAAAAGAATTGGGAATTTTCATGGATATATTTGGAATCAGTTAATTTTTCTCTAGAGATTGGTGATTGCGAAAACGCGTTTCTAGACATTTCTAGTAAGTAAGAGGAGATCTTCAAAGTTAGTTAACCGAATTTTGAGATTTCTCCGAAAGTACGCGATTCGGACACCGATCGGAAACTTATCGGTAAGACAGCTTCTTGAGTTAGTAAGTGACATCACCACCATGACATCATGGCTTTAAATGATGATGTCAGCTGCCAAGTGGCTCGGTGAGGATCATGACACCTTGCGAAGTGCGATCCTACGATTGAGATTAAAGGAGAAAATGTGCGAATTTGCCCCTGGAAATCTCTATAAATAGCCAACTCCTCTTCATAAGTTTTCCACACCACTTCTCACTAGCTTGGCCGAAATTTAGAGAGAGAAGCTCTGGGGAAAAGTTGTTCGGAAGTCTACAACGGGTAAGTCTCTCGGAAGTGTAAGTAGCGTAGTGCTGGCGAAATTCCGCCAATTAGGGGTAGAAGGGCAAAATGGTAATTTTTACCTAAAATGCCAGATATAGTATCAAATCACTAATAAAAGTGATATTACTCTTATAGGACGTCAGAAATCCTAATTTGCTGTCGTTACGCTGTCCGACGTGCCGCTGTAGGACGTTTCGCTGTTTTTTCGTAAAACGTGCCATTTCCGTCAAAAGTATCGAAGTACCATCAAACGAAGGTACGTCCGCGTACTGTAACACTAATCTGATGTTTATGGTATGCATGTATGTGCTAGGTGTATTGTATGTGGTAGTTGATAGCTCTGTGATATGTTAGTATACTGTTGATATGTTTACGTTTGCCATGGGCGATATATCTCGCATGCTATTGGGCGATATATGTATACATGCTATTGGGCGATATATGTATGCATGCTCTTGGGCGATGAGTGCACATATACTATTGTTGTTATGTTTGTCTGTAGCCTATATACTGTATATGTGAATATGAGGTTAACCGTTACCTGAGGTCCGATTGCAATGGACCTCAGCTCTTAACATAGCATCCGGATCGGGAGGACCGAGGACCGAGGAGAGAGGCAAGCAGCCCGAGTAGAAGACCCGGCTGAAGACTTCCTTTTGGTTGTTCCAGCGGAAGCCTTTCTTCTGTTATATACTTTAGAACCACGCGGTTTCGTATGCATTGTTGTAACCAGCCAGACTTACGGCGTTTTATATATACATATCAGTTACTCAATCGCTCTGTTGCTCTACTCTGATGATTTAAAATGATGTTTTGAAAAAAAAAAATTTACTGCTTTTGTGAAAAGGAGGATGTTACAAACTTGAGGACTGGACGTAGGTCAAGGATAGGCCGAACCAGTATAAATCTTTGTTTGCATATTCTCTTCTCTTATCTCTTATATTCCAAACATATATATTTGTATGTCTGTTTATTGTTTTATAAATCCTTCCTGTCATACAAACTATTTTTAGTAAGTTGCGAAAAGATCTTCAAATTTCCAAAGTTTTTATCGGACACCCAATTCACCCCCCTCTTGGGTGAAAGCCAGGACTAACAGTTGACGTATGAAATCAATGTTCTGATTTTCTGTTCCGTCAATCAGGGATTGTTACCTGTAACTCACTTAAATAGAATGATGTAATATGTAATTAAGTAAGTCCGAATATAATCAGTAATAATGGTAAAGTGATCCAATATTTATCAAAGGTAATCAATCAGAGATATAGCGTATCGAAACTCTGTTTGAATCGTTGATGCTCAAGCATGATGTATTTCGTTGCTTGGGCAAGCTCTCTCAAGAAAAACAGAATTCCTCGTTGATGCTCGAGCATACCTTTATGCTTGCTCGAGCAGGCCTCAGGCATAGGCGAGAATTTGACATTTTGGAAATGTTGCTGGAGCATGGTGCTCGAGCATGCCTTTTACTCTGCTCGGGCATGACTCTTCAATTCGAAAATCCTTGCTTTTGGCTCGATGATGCTCGGGCATGCCAAATGCTTTGCTCGAGCATGACTGTCCAATTTTCACTTCAATTTTGGCAAACCACCCATTCTCATAAAGATATTCAAGTCTTCTTTCCAATGCAAGAAGAATCAGCTCCAAACTCATTGTATTTCGTCCATTATCATCAGATGATTGGAGGTTGTTCTTGACCAACGTTTTTTTGCAACATTCTGAACTTACCGTCCACTTTTGAGGGCCATATCTCCCTTGTATGAACTCCGTTTTGGTTGGTTAAACTTTTGATGGAAATCCATTTAAATCTACTTTCATATGCCACTGATTTCAACTTAATTGGATTTGTAATTTGTGAGATACACTCAAATTACTGAAGCTTGGTCTGCTGTGTGACGTTGATTTCACTGTCATCTTCTAAAATTCATAGCTCTCTCATATGACCTCCTTTGAACTTGAATATTATGTCAAACTGACGCATTGGAAGTCTAGTTGCCAAAAAAATTGGTTTCACCTCAATTGGACGTCTGGTTTGAGAGATATCGTCGAAATACCAGAGGTCGCCTGAAACAGAGCTGAACAGAGTAGCTGAAAAACCGTTCTTGCTCGAGCACGGAATTTCCTCTGCTCGAGCACCATGCTCGAGCATGCCTTTTGTCCTGCTCGAGCATGAGTGGAATTTTGTGAAAATAGAGGCTGGAAGTGTACCTTGCTCGAGCATAACTTTGGTGTGCTCAAGCATGACTTCAGGAATGCAATTGTAGCTTATTTTAACCCCGATTTAAGCCATTCCAACTTTCATTTGATCGTGGAGACTTCTAGAATCAATCTAAAAACTTGTATAATGATTTTCTCATTCCATTTAACAAGTTCTTCTTTCTTTCTTCTTCTCTTGATCATTCTCCATAATTTAATTCTTCAATATCTCATCTTCTTCTTGATTATTCCCAAAATACTTTGATAACTTCTTGCTTCATTGACACTTTCTGTAATTTCTTCTTTCTGTAATATTTTATCTCCTTCTTGATTAATCTCTATAATTCTTCTTGAACTAATCTACATTAAATACATAGTAGTTAGTCAATGTAGGAGATAAATATATTATACAATCTTTTTGCTCTTAATAATTAATAATGACATTTATATAAGACATCATCAAAACTAATCAAATCCAACATGATCCTTTGATTAAGAGAGTGGAACATGGGATTAAGAAAGAGAAGGAGCAAAAGTTTTTGAGGTGAGTTCTTGAGCCTTGGTATTAATTTTTGGTAAAATGTTAGTTTAATCTAGAAAATGGTAAAGTAAATTCCCATGCTTGTTTTTAGGCCTCCTTGCATTGAAAAATTCCTAATGAGGTAAAAACATGTTGGGGAAATAATTTTTGAAAAGCAAAGTCATTAAGATGAATGTTGTGAAAATTTTCCAGAAAACTGGGTTGTTAAGTCAGTCACTTTGTGGCTATTATTTTATGTATAAAATGAGCTTTAAAAATTATGAAATTTTACATGAATAAAGTATACATATAGGTATTTCTAAATATATAAAGTATGTAACGTTTTGATCTCTGGACAAGGAGATAGGAATTTTTGAAGATAAACCTTGTTTACTTGATTTAAATCTGAACAGTGTTTGAAAACGCAAAACCTGGGAATGATCCGTGATGTTATAGCTTCTGGGAATATTTTTCCTTGAAAATAGACAAGTCAAGGGTATTGAGGAATTTTTAATGACTCAAAAATGATCTTTTTAGAATTAATTATGATTTTCCAAAGTTGCTGAAAAATCTGTCTAGAAAATCCAGCAATGCGTTTTTGAGAAAATGTAAGGGTAAAAATGGGATAAATAATCCACTAAGGGTAAAAAGGTAAAAATATATGGAAATAACCCTTTAGGATGTTATTCTAAGAAATATGATATTTATCACAATATCATATAATGTGTGGAAAAGGAAATAATCCGACGATAATGTATAGGATATCCGGGAAGTCTGGAGTCTGATTCAAAAGGTCGGGCGTTTCAGCATTTATGCGGTGAAAGGTACATTTGCGTACTAGTAACTTTAATCGCCTATATCTTGTATGATTATATATGATTGAATAATTCATAAAGTCGTGGACAAGACTAGGTCTTGGGTCATGCATCGTGACTAAGTTATGGGCCTTAGATCACATGTTTATATACATTCAGCTTTATGCGGGTTATAGTCTTGATAATACCGTAGGGTTGTTTTCCTAGTGCTGAGGGCATGAGGAGCTGTCGTGGCACTGGTTAGTGCAAACGTTGCGAATATTTCATTTGTTGTGTGCTATGTATTGTTGTGTTGTTGACATTACATTTGTTGTGTGCTATGTATTATTGGAACCTTACATCTGTTATGTGCTATGTATGGTTAATGCTGAAATGTAATGAATATCTTTCACATATTGTTATATCTGCTATAAAGGTTAACTGTTACCTGGGATTCAATGGGTATTGAATCTCAGCCTTGACTAAAAGTTCAGGAAAGGAACCTGGATCTGAGAAGACAACATGAATGAAGTCGTGAAGAGGCACCGATGGACGGAGCCGTGAAGAGGCACCAGTCAAGACGAGAGTCTGAAGAAGGTCAATAGGGACTAGTTTCTGGCATGAATATGATAGAGTTGTTTTAAACCATTTGGTGCTTAAACTAAGAAAAGGTTGGTTTATGTGGTTCAGTCATAAGTCGCCCTGAAATATGAGGAGACTTCCACTAGACTTTACCCAACTTGGCCAATGGGTTTGATTAAATGTATTGGGTTTCAAGCCACAAGTCTAGTTAAGGCTTGGTTTAAGATTGTATAGTTTCTGGCATGAATATGATAGAGTTGTTTTAAACCATTTGGTGCTTAAACTAAGAAAAGGTTGGTTTATGTGGTTCAGTCATAAGTCACCCTGAAATATGAGGAGACTTCCACTAGACTTTACCCAACTTGGCCAATGGGTTTGATTAAATGTATTGGGTTTCAAGCCACAAGTCTAGTTAAGGCTTGGTTTAAGATTGTATAGTTACTATGTAAGAGTTGTAATTATACAAGTTCCACATAATTGTATCACATGAATATTCCTTCAGGATATTTAATTTACCATCTTATGCATGGGCCTTTTATATCAGTTACTCATTGTCCAAACGTTAATGCATGCTCTCCATTCTGTTTTACTCTAACCTGTAGCATCGTATTCCTAGATACTACGTGTCACCAGGCACAGTAAGTAGTATGGAATTTGGGGTGTTACAGAAGGCACCACATCTGCTGCTTAGAAGACTCTAGATTTACTTGGAAAGCAAGCTAAGGAATCATGTAATAACCTGAAGCACTCTTTGGACCATTGGATAATAGCAAGACTTGGTTCCTAACCCATGGAGTTTATTTAAGGACCCTTTCTGCCTATTCTCTTGCTGCCTTAGGATGTGTTCAAGGAGAAGAAAGGGAGTTTCCAGCTGAGTCATTGGCCCAGGAAGAAGAAGAAAGCATACATAACCAAAGATTCGAGGTAAGTGCTCAACTTGTAACTTGGTGGTTGTAACTTTGAGTTTTCGGTCCAGTGGTGATATCATGGTGTTGCAGTAGGATTTTGATGTTTTTAAGGTTCCCATTGAGTCCAAAACGATATTTTGAGTTGGGGTAAGTTAAGGTTACCATTTCTGAACTCGAAAAACCTTAAGTATTAAAACAAAACAAATCTGCCAACTGTTTTGTTTTTTGGGCAGAGAAGTTTAATCGAAGGGTTTAAAATAGTAAATGAAGTCTGTTGTCTATGAAATTTTACATTCTTAAAGTAAACATCTGGGGATTCATTTTGGTATAAGATTTTGTGCCTTTTCGATTTTCTTACGAGGAGAAATTTATTTTTGAAAACGAGCCAAAAACCTAAACTCTTTCTCTGACCAGTGGCTAGGGTTTGGGAATAAGGAAAGGATATGAACCAAGATGACCTTGGAAACTATTTTTTATTGTAAACTATACATAATAAGGGTTCAGTGGCCACTAGAATTGCATCAATCGGATTTTTATTGAATTAGTTATGAATTTTTGAAGTTGGAACGTCATTTTTGGGAAATTCTGAACATAGGCGGATTTCATGGTTTTGGAATAGGAACCAATATAAGCTATTAAAGATAAGGTATTTTTGCTGTATTTAGGGTTGTGACGCGTTTGGGATAATTTTCAAGTACCGGGAGAGACTTTACTGATTTCGAGTAAAGCACTAGGTAGTAACTATTAACTCACATACTCTATGTTACTCTCGCATGTGTGTAGTATCATGATTGAGGATTTGGGTTGTAGTGCTTGAAGGACTGTGTGTCCTTGGGTCACTGTTAAAGTCCGAGGTATATGAGGTAGGTAGTACCTATTGGACTGTGTGTCCTTAGGTTGCTACTGAGGCAGGAGGCATGTAGGGTAGGTAGTACCTATTGGACTGTGTGTCCTTAGGTCACTACTGAGGCCCAAGGTATATGAGGTAGGTAGGACCTATTGGACTG
Organism: Acacia pycnantha; assembly: GCA_025563575.1. NCBI lineage: Eukaryota > Viridiplantae > Streptophyta > Magnoliopsida > Fabales > Fabaceae > Acacia > Acacia pycnantha. Next base: position 1,718,708 of record JAMWYP010000115.1, read on the forward strand.
TGTGTCTTTAGGTTGCTACTGAGGCCTCTTGAGGTAGGTAGTTAGGGTTGGAAGCCCTGGCTACTGAGGCCTCTTAGCGCTATTGGTTCCGAGGGCTTGTCTTGAACAGGCGGTCCTGCGGGTTTGTGGTACATGCCATGTTTGGTTTTCCTGATTGTGATTTGCATAACATGCATTGCATGCATATTGTATATGAGTTTAACAGTTACTCTGAGGTTCAATTTTGAACTCCAGCCTATTTCAAAGAATACAGGTATTAGTTGCCGAACTGTTTAGGAACAAGAGGTAAGGGCATGGTGTCGAAGACTGAAGAAATAGGGGATGCCCTATCACTTTTTGTATATCTATTTTTGGGATGACTGTATGATTTATACTTACTATTCAGTATTTATTTTGGACAATTGTACCTTTAACGCCTACGGGGACTACTATATGTTTTGATTGTACCTTTACCAGTATATTGTAAGTTTTTCAAACCAATCATATGCTCTGTTGCACACACTTTGGGGTATGTTAGAAGGAATAATTAACAAATGAAAGGTAATAAGTAAAAGGATCCCTCTAACCCACTACCCGAAAAGGCGAGGCCGGTGGGGGTGTAACACATCCTCTCTTTCCCTATGTGTACAAATTATCAATTATTCTCTCAAATAGGAAATAACAAAGCTCAAATTCAGCATTCAAAATAGTCAAAACACATAGGGAAAATATGGCATAAATATTACTCATCAACAGGGCTGCTACTATATGTGCTAGTGCGGACACTGGGTCCCTTATGGGGATCGGAAACTCTCCCACATCAGCTAGGAGACGGTACTGCTTATGCATGTTGACTCAGCTCTCGTCCGGTACACCAGGAAGTCCTTGAGGCCAGGGGGATACAATGGCTGGATGTACAGATTGGGATATGTTGCTATACTGAGAAGTTGAAGTTATAGCATGTTCTCTCGAACGTTAAATTTGTCAAATGAATTATCCCGCTCATAAATAATGTGTCGGAAGTAAATGTTTTCTGAATCTAATCCAACAGTAAATGTTTTTCACAAAATTTGAGCTGGTAGTGGTTAAGTTTGAAAATGTGAAAGCACTATTACTTTTTGTATAGCGTAAATTGTGAAATGTACTGCGACCACAAAGATCTTCAAATATATGAAAAATTGAAATGTTGAGTATGAGACAACATAGTAAGCGGTGATACGATTGTCATCACTGTTAATCAAAAGTTGTGTAGTTAGAGATTGGGATGAAACCGAAACAGAAATTGTTAAAAAGGTCTAGAATACTAACTTGGTTAAACCAAATAGTATATGCTAGCAATAGAGCTAAGTAAGAGAAAAGCAGCCTGAGAGCTTAAGTTGAAGAAGCTCAAACGCGTGATAAACAAGCAAAGGCTCGAGGCTATAAGAACCGATATGCAAGGTTGCATGGGCTGGTCTCCCTAGGCCGTAAGACCTGTGTGCTTAGCACTATGTAGAATGCTGACAAGCACGGTGACTTTGGACTAATATGTCTAGAGTACATGTTGAGGCTGGAAAAACATTCGATCTGTACCAGGTTGTAGTCAAGATGCCTGTGGCCTGAGGTGGGTTCCCTATAGCATGTTGATGTTGTTAACTCTCGATTCAATATGTTTTGATGATAACAAACACTTGTAAAGAATATAGACATGATGATTCAAGTCACTAAAGTGTGTGTTAAATGACACTTGAGTGAATAACATTTGATGCTACCAAAACTTGAATCAGAAAGTCATTTTTAATGTATCTGTTATAGTTACACTCGAGTTGTTGTTTAAAACTCAAGTCAATGCTTTACAAATCACTGACAAAATTGTTTACATTATTGATAACTCAAGTGAGAAGCTTTCAGTGACAGCTCAATCAAAGGTAACAACTCGAGTTACTTGCACAAAACTCAAGTTGACTTGGTAAAGCCTAAACTTTACTTTTCAAACCAAAACTCCCGCGTTACCAGAACTCGAGTTATGATCTTGCAACTTGAGTAACTCGTTAGAGTTGCATGTCAAGACTCAAGTTTACCTTTCTCTCAACATAACTCGAGTTATGACTTTGTGCACTCGAGTCATACGTTAGAGTTGGGATTTCAAAACTCGAGTGTCCCTTGTTCAAACTTGTTTCCAACATTACTCGCAATTTTTAATTTGTCAATAAACCTTCAAGTTGTGAAGGCTTAACTCGAGTCTATAACTCATGTCAGTATTTTAAGACTCAAGTTATGCTTTGCAAATCAATCTTAGTTTAACTTCTTTTTCAAACCAACTTTCATTTGAGAAGAAAATCATCTTAACTCGAGTGTTGAAAGACAAACTCAAGTCATTAACTCGACTCAATTAATGAAAACTCGAGTTACCATCTGTCCCTCCCTCAGTAAATCACTGTGTTCGTTAAGTTAAAATTATTGATTGTGATTTCATATCTTCCTATAATCACTCATCACTATTCCTAACTATATTTAACCATTATATTAATGAGTTATAGATGATTATGTAAAGGATTAATAGCATATTACCAAAAAGTACATGATTACATAGGAGCATTAAATGCAGTTGCAGGAAAGCAAGCACCAACACGGATCAAACTCTGACCTGACCAAAAGAACTTTCTGCTATACCCATTCCTATGAGTATTATGGCAAATCAAAAGGAATGTCAAAGTAGCAGAAAAACAATGAAAGCACTGCAACCTCTTATTCAAAATCCTAAGTCTTGAGTAACGAATGAACCTCACTGTCCAACAGCTATATTCAATACTCACAATGGATACATTGAAGCTTCCTAACAATCATCAATTGCAACCACCTACAAAAGGGGAAGCATTCAATTTGGAGCAACTACTGAAACTACCTACGCTCAATCAAATTTATCGTTATTTACTGTTTCATTCAATAGTTTGTAATATCTTTGAACATTTTGTATTTTAGTGTTTCAATTATCTACTCTGTGAGAGAGTTTCTTATTTGATTATTCTTTTCTATAAAAATCTCAAGGTAGAGGGACCTTGAGTGTGGGTGTATTGATTACAACTTGTAAAGGGGAGTGTTGGTTGATTTCCTTGATGGCAAGTGAACCAGTCGAACAAGTAATAAAGAGTAAGTAAAGTATCGTCCCACAGAGACTAGGATACCGAATATTGACGCCTAATCATGAATTCAATTTTGTTTGAAAAGAAAATAAATCTGATTTGGGTTGAGGTTTTATAGCTATTCTAAAAACAAGAAAAGAAACAAATGGTTGTAGTTGAAAGAATATCAGTAAGAGTCAGGCTGAGCTCAGAATCCTCCCTAAGCACGTCAATCCCCCAGTTGCCCCTTGCACAATGCTATAGCATCTATGTTGCACAGCTCTCGCAATTGCTACAGCATAGACACCGTTGACACAGCTATTCAGTTAACCCACCACTCTAATCTATCGAAGCTCTCGCGTCCGATACGTACAAACCTAACTTACTTCTCCCATACGTCTATGGAGATTTTCTAGTTAAGTTGTTCACTACAATTCAAGGTGTTATGGTTATGAGCGGTAGACCCATCTCTGAAGCCTACAATAATAGGTCAAGCCTTACACCAGCCTGCCTAGCAATCACTGTTTCTCAGAGGTTTAACCTCGACTCCCTCTCGGTAAACCGAAGCCACTGATCTAGTCCTTAGCTCTCGCTAATAGACAAGAAATTAAATCACTAATAAGAAAACTAAATGTATAAAATTAAAACTAGCAACTGGGTTCATTCCACACTTAGGACATCATCCTTGTGCAGCCAAAGAAAGTTTAGTTCATGACTGATGAGGAAAACAATAAACAAAGTACAGCAGAATAGCCCATTATCAAAAGATTGACTAAAATAAATGAAAGCAAAATAGAAAGCTTGATGGAGGTTCGACGGCGTGGAAGAAGCCCTATCACGTCACAGCTCCACGTCTTCTTATCTCTGTCTCACTCGTATGGAAGCATAGGCGGATTTAGAGGGGGGCTAGGGGTGGCCCCCGCCCCCCCTAAATTTTTTTAAAAAAAAAAAATAATATATATATATATATATATATATATATATATATATATATATATATATATATATATATATATATATATATATATATAAGGGAATATCTTTCTTTATCTGTAGTTTATTTTAATATTTGAACTATATACAAACAAATTCACATGCAAGAGAAACTTATTATATATAACTTGCTTATCTTTTGATCTTAATATATAATAGTTTTGCTTAATTGCTTGGGTTTAGTCCTTAACTTTTTAAGTTTGAAATTGGCATATGTTAACAAAATATAAGGAGATATCTACATATATATACAAGCTTATTAAGCTAAGCTTGTTTGATTGTATTGTATTTTATCACTTGTATTTTAAAAATCTAGTTAATACTCATCTAGTCCTAAATATAAGACATATTTATCTAATTTAGATAAATTAAGGAAGTTGGTTAAGTAAGTTAATTTAACATGTATTTTCTAAAAAACCTTAGTCAACATCTTCCCTAATTTTTTTATTCACTATCTTCCTTGATTATTGTTAAAGAATATGAAAACCACGTCTTATATTTAGGACAAAAATCAACTCTTTAAATATGTTTTCGATTATGGATCGGAGGGAGTAATTTGTTGGAATATACATAGTACATTCTTGGTGAATTAGGGCCGCTCAAGCCCAACGCAAGTGGGGCTATTATGTGATAGATTTCTTTTAATTTTTTGTATATTATGTTTATATTGTATTTCAAGTAATTTTATTCATAATATAATATTTTTTATTTTCGCCCCCGTCAATAAAATTCCTCGCTCCGCCATTGTATGGAAGGATGATGGGTTCTCCTGAAAGTCTCATGCTTTGTAACTTCTCTCACTCTCCTCTTGAATCTGGCCGCGAAGGGTGGTCTCTTTCTGTTCAAAAGTACTTCGACGCCTTTAGGGTTGCTTTCATTTTCTTATATAGTCGGGATTACTTGCTATGTACGTCCAACGAACTGGGCCTTTCCTAATTTGTCGAGGTTCAATCATATCTTCCCTTCTGAATCTCGGTAGATTGATTCTGCTAATATTGCAGGATTCTTTAAATCTTTAGTTTCGATATTCCGTATATTCTATCCCAATATGATAGCAATCTAACTGTTTACCAATCTGCTCTTTGTTTCCTGAAATAACCTTAGCAAAAGATCAGAACAAATGCCGCATAGCATTGCTTCACTTACTCTGCTATAGCTTCAGGGGTGCATTGTATTGCGCTTCGAGGAGGCTGCCCCGATGCCATAGCATTGTATCGACCATGTTGTGTGCCTTTCGTACAAAATCTCAAAACACAATCTCTTTCTCAACACATGTTTAGGATGCTTATGGGATTTATTCATGTTTATAAACTTCATCCGTAAGTTCCCCATATAATGAATTAATGCCTTTTTGCTCGGATTGAATGCGATTAAGCTTATGTTTGCCACACAATTCAGTCATAGGATACAGGGAAAACATGGCATAAATAGTGCTCATCAAGGAGTGAATCCTAATGAGAGGATTACTTCGAGGAACAGAGTGTGTAATCGTGAAGTGATAATGAAAATCCCAGAGTGTCTGGGAACTGGACGTAGGTCAAGAGATTGGACCGAACTAATATAAATTCTCTGTGTTCATTATTCCTCTATCATCACCTTGTTATTTTAATTATCGAATCAAGTTACAAAGTTTTTAAAATCACCCAATTCACCCCCTCTTAGGTGATATTTTGTATTCAGATGTTTTTTACTCAAACAAGCAGAAGGTTTTTAAAATGTGAGCCATGATCTTTTGTATTATAAATGACTTCCAAGCATATGGAAACTTGTTTGGGTATAGTGTAAAAGGCCATAAAGCATGTCCAGTTTATGAAGAAGGCACATGTTACCATCAACTTTAACATGGAAGAAAGACGGTGTATCTTGGCCATAGGAGATTTCTTAGACTGGGCCACCCATATCGTAGATTAAAGAAAGCTTTTTTTGGTAGTCAAGAGTATCAAGATGCTCTAAAGGCATCGACTGGGAAGCAAGTTTATGAAAAGGAGAAAAATATCAATGTCATCTTTAGTAAGATTGCAAAGAGTGTAAATGAAAAAAATATATGAAAAAAGAGATATGTCTTCTTCGATCTTCCATATTGGTGAAATCTTGACGTGAGACACTATATTGATGTCATGTAGCTACTCATATTATCAAGCTGTAAGATTCCCTGTAACTCCAACGAATTCAAAAGCTCTAAGTGCAGGGGTAGTACGAATTGAAGATTCTCGTATAGGTCTTGGTCTCCAATTTGCTGGGAAACCAATAATGTGAAAACATTGATCCTTTCTATGTTCATTTATGTGGTAATGTGAGTACTCATCTTGATCATTATTTACTCTTGCTTGAGAGGTACAACCTCTGCCATGTCCCCCTCTTCCATTTGATGCCAACATCACAGTATTCTTAGGAAAGGGTTCAGTATGACTAGAGCTAAAGGATTGGTGGGTCTCATGTTGAGAAATCATAAAGAAAGCCAGATTGACAGTGGGCAGAGGGCTTAACATCAGAACGTGGTTGCGAGCTTGATAGTAGCTCTCATTAAGACCCATCAAGAACTTAAACAACTGTTGTTCTTGGCTAAGTTTTGTATATTGTTGAGAAGTATGACATTCACATGAAGGATGTGGCACAAGACTGTTAAATACTTCCCATAAATCTTTCAATTTAGAATAATAACCAGCAACTGACAAATTACCTTGTGTTAATGTGTTAATTGCACGATGAAGACTGAAAGTCATAGAACCATCAATCTTATCGAAGCATTCCTCAGGTCATCCCACACAGATTTTGCACCTTTAGAAAACTTAATACCTCCACAAAGGGATTTGTCAACAGAGTTTATCAACCAGGAGAGAACCACAGCGTTGCACTGATCCCATGTGCTCTTGAGATTGTCTGGCTGACTAATACGGATACAACTACCATCCACGAAACCATATTTGTTTCAACCCAGCAAGGCTATGCATATTGACCAACTCCAAACGAGATAATTGGTAGAACCAATGAGGGCAACAGGGATGAGTATAGTGGCCTGCATGTCGAAGGGATGAAGAAACAAAGCATGTTGGAACCCAAGATTTCCCGAATAATGACACTAGCTGGATTATTAGTAGTGCCCCTACCATGTTTTTCAAAGTTGGATGACAGTCAGCTAAGATTCAAGACTAAAAAGAACGAAGGCCTCCAATCTGTGACACCGAAATTGACACAAAGGAATCACTAACAGCTATAATTAGGCAACAAAACCGTGGTCATCATTATATCAGGAAATCAAGAGAAGAGGTTGTGGTCAATGAAAACTGGTATTTTTCTTGATTTGCTTTTGCTTTTGCTTTTGCCTTGCCTTCTCCAACAACTGAACTTTTTCTCTAATCACGACGATCTCACTGGTGGCACAGAAACACAATCTTCAATCAAACTGTAGTTCTATTTATTGCTATGTTGATGACTACCAACTTCAAAGTCACTGAGAACATTCACGTCGAGATCTTTCTGAAGGTGGAATATCACCTAGAGGGGGGTGAATAGGTGATCTCAAATTCTTTTTGCGAATCACACGAGCACAAATAAAACAGAGACAAGAAGAGCAAACAGACACAGAGCAATTTATACTGGTTCGGTCTAATACTTCGACCTACGTCCAATCCCCTAAACACCTAGGATTTTCACTATCTTTCAAAGACAATTACACTGTACTCGGATGATCCTCTTACTAGGACTCACTCCCCCTTACAAGCTGTAATTGTATACCCACTTAAGGTTTCACAACCTTAAGATTTTACAACACAATAATCAAATAAGTGTTTTGAAACTCCTCACAAGTAGATAAAGATAAACCCTGAGGTACACGATATCCGAAGATATCAATGTAACAGATACAACAGTAGAATACAATAAGAATAGAATGCACAGTGTTTTTCCGGTTGGTTGTGGTGAATTCAAAACTTCAGGTACATATAGTTGATTTCATGACCGTTGAGAAGCTTGAAGAAATATCCGTTGAGGCTCTTTAAAATGACCATTAGAGATAAAGCAGAAGGGTCGGAATAATCGTCGTCGTTATTCCTGCGATTGTGATTATGACTGTTGAGACCCAGCAAAGGAAATGAAATATTCTTGCCCAGAACGTTGTAAAGGTATGTCTGTTGGTTGAGTTTCTTGAATAGGTAAGTTTAATAAATGCCGGATTGCTTTAGTCAACATCCTGTATTGATCTTCATTCTAATCATCTATAACTCATTAACAGATTGATTAAATGCAATTAAAAATAGTAATGAGTAATGATTTGAAGAAACAAAATCATAATCAGTTGATTTTGATTTTCCGAAGACGGTGATTTGATAATTAAAAAGATATGAAGTAATGAAATCACAATCAAAAAGTTCGGATTTATGAAGACGGTGATTTTGAAAAACAATGAAGTTTAACTTTCAGTTAAAGAGTTGATGCCTTGAGGTAGTGACTCGAGGCAAGAAAACAAATGACTAGAGGCAATTTCGTTCTTCACATGTCAAAAACGCAAGTAGAAGGAAATCACAACTTGACTTGAGGAAAAAATAATTGCCTTGAGTTGGTGACTAGAGGCAATGACTTGATAAGCAAAAGTCAAGAACAATTCCTTTCGAAATCCACAAGTTTAATCTTTTAACTTGAAGTGTGAAAGTCATGCCTTGAGTTAATGACTAGAGTCATTGACTTGATATGCAAAAGTTAAAAGCAATTATTTTCGAAAGGAGATAGACAAGTTTGATTCTTGACTTTAAGTTAGAAAGTTATTGCCTTGATATTCAAGAGTCAAAGTCGATGCAAGTTTGATTCTTGACTTGAAGTTAGAAAGTTATTGCCTTGATATTCAAGAGTCAAATTCGATGCTTTCTAAAGGAATAGACCAATTGAAAGCTTAACTTGAGTCAATATGTATTTGCCTTGAGTTAATGACTTGAGGCATTTACTTGATACTCAAGAGTTAAAAACGATGGCTTGAAGAAATCCAAGTTGAACTCTTAACTTGATGCATTGCCTTGAGTCAATAAGTATTTGCCTAGAGTCAATGACTTGAGGCATTAACTTGAAACTCGAGTAAAAAACTATGGGTTCAAAACTTAATTACAAGTATGCCATTAGATGATATTTATGTCGAAACATATATCTGGATTGAACAGGAATGGCTCGAGGCAAAATACTAAATGACTTGAGGCAAAAAAACGACTAGAGGCAAAACAGCTTTTTAAGCATTATTACGAGTTTGCCACTAGTGAATTGATGCCTGAAGGTATTTATTAACTGACTTGAGGCAAACTAAAAACTTCAAATCTTATTGAAAAATAAGGATTAAATACATTATAATTGTTATCATCAAAACATCAAAAATATGAGAACTAACACTTTCGTCGTGACCTCCAACCTTAGAACCTTCACGTCGAGATCTTCCGTTATGACCTCCAACCTCAGAGCCTTTGACAAAGCACAAGAAAGAAAGAAACGCGAACCTTCAGCAAGGTGAAACTCGAGATCTCAACAGATATGAGAAAACCACCGTCGGAGCACCAAAAAAGAAAAAAGAATCGTGAAACCCGTCAATTCTCGAAACCTCCAAGTTTACCGTCGATCTTCTGGCGAAACCTGCGAAGGAGACTGATCACTCACCACTATGACCGCCAACCCGTGATCGGAAGAAGAATCGCGAAACTTGTTTATTCTTGAAGGCGTAGCAATGAAAGAGAAAAGAATTGCAAGTTGTGTACTGTAAGTCTCTATTACTGTGTTGTACTAGAAGTCTCTATTAGAAATCACCTGTTGTGATCTGAAAAGAAATGTGAGATCAAAAACATAGACATAATCGGTGTTACACACCTACCGGCCTCGCCCTTTCGGGTGGCGGGTAGTGTGGTCCTTTATTATAATTCAATTTTTAGTTCCATTTCCCAAGTTAATTACGTCGAGCATCAGAGTTTAAGCAACAGAGCACACATTGGTTTGGACTACATATACTGGTAAAATAAAATACTGAAATGTAAAATTTCCCCAGAGGGTTAATATACAATCACCCAGATTCATAATGGCTCAAAGTAGCCAAAATAATAAATACAGTCATCTAGGATAAAATCAAAATAATCATCCAAAAAGGGAGTCACCAATAGCACACTTCAGTCCCGCTCTGCATGCTTACCTTCATCTCCAGGCACTGCCCTAGAAGAACTACATGAACCCTTGCAAAAGCTTGGGATTCATAGTCAAGAGGAGAATAATCTGAGCGCAGAAATAGAAGAAGCTCAGATGCAGGATGATCTAGCGGCATCCATTCGAGAGAAGATTACTCTAGGTGAAGCGACAGAATATGATATCTCATCGAATGGCTTAATCCGATTCAAGAAACAAATTTATGTACTGTCTAGAGATGATTTGAGACAGAAGATTCTAGACGAGGCTCACAAGAGCAGGTACACTATTCATCCAGACTTTCCAGAAGGTCAAGATTGAACATCAACGACCAGGAGGACTCTTGAAGGGACTGGAGATTCCCGAGTGGAAATGGGAGAATGTAACCATGGATCTGGTAGTGGGTCTATCCAAGATCAGGCATTTAGATGCAATTTGGGTGATCGTTGACCGACTCACAAAGTCTGCTCATTTTCTTCTTGTCAGTGTCAATTACTCTCCCGAGAAGCTGGCAAAAATTTATATTTGGGAAATAATCAAACTTCACGGTACACCGAAGAGTATTATCTCTGACAGAGATCCTCGGTTCACTTCTCGATTCTGGCAAGCTTTACATCAAGCAATGGGGACAAAGCTGAAGTTCAGTACGGCCTATCATCCCCATACAAATGGGCAATTAGAGAGGACAATCTAGACACTTGAAGATATGTTGCGAGCTGTGTCTTGGATTTCAAAGGAAAATGGGATCAATATTTACCTCTAGTTGAATTTGCCTATAACAATAGTTATCATTCTCGTATACTGATGGCTCCTTATGAAGCACTGTATAGACGAAAATGGCGATCACCTCTATGTTGGACAGAGTTATCTAAACGAAAGCTAATCGGACCTGAGATTGTAGATGAAACTTCCGAACAACTCAACCTAATCAAGAAGAGGCTCCTTGCGGCTCAGAACAGACAGAAGAGTTATGCAAATAAGAGGAGGAGACCTCTCGAGTTTGAGGTAGGTGATCATGTGTTCTTGAAGATATCTCCTGTTACAGGAGTGGGAACAGCCATCAAGCGCAAGAAACTAAGTCCTCGATATATTGGTCCTTTCGAGATTTTGGCAAAAAGGGGGCCTGTAGCATATCAATTGGCACTGAAGTTTGAGCAGGTTGCATGATGTTTTCCATGTCTCTCAGCTGAAGAAATATCAACCAGACCCAAAGCATGTCCTTGAGTATGAGGATGTTGAGGTGAAGGAAGATCATACTTTTGTAGTAGAGCCTGAGCGGATTATAGATTATCAAGAAAAGCAGCTCAGGCGTAAGAGTATCCCTTTTGTGAAGGTGGTCTGGAGAGGGTTATCTTCTAGAGAAGCGACGTGGGAGACAGTTGAGGATATGGAACAGAAATACCTAGAGTTTATGTCTAGGAGCATGATAAATGTCTAAACAAATTTCGAGGACGAAATTTATTTTTACGAGGGAAGAAATGTAACATCCCCAATTTTCATGTAAATTAATTAATGGAATACAAGAATTTTTCACCAAGTAGGGGTTGATGGTATATTATTTTTCTGGCAAGATAAATTAATTATTGAAAAATAATGTGGAATTATTCAAAAAGGTGGCTAATAAATTTGGTTATAAATAAATTGATATGGTAATGTCAAAGAAGGTAAACATATATTTTTTCCTCATTATTTTTATAATTTTCGTCCAATAAGAGAAGGAAAATCCTAATGAAAAATTAGTGGAGTTTCAATATAAGTCTCATTTGCCTTAGAAAGGTGGGTATTGGATGGGACTTATATGACACAAAATATTTTTTCCATATTATTCCCTAGGTGCTGGACGTATGGAAGAAGCAAAAGATAATAATTAAAAAAAAAATTAAATTACTTCCACTCCTTTTATTACCGCAAGTTGAGAGGAAGAGAAAAGTGAGTGATGAGACAATTTACTATTAATGAAGGAAGAGAAGTAAGGGCGCACGTGGAGCAAGGCAATATCGGTCAGAGTCCACATTACATGCTTATGCTTATATGACTATTAGGTGCTTATACCTCTAATTAGAGGTATAAGCATATTTTTATAAAAAAAATTAAATTTTTTTATATATTGTATTTATTTAGATCTAAATTATATGTTGCTTTCTAAGATTTTTTTTTACATCCAGTATCTCAAATTAATTAATTTCCAGTTATGCATTTGTCTGTAACACCAGTATTATGGAAATTAATTAATTTGAGATACTGGATACAAAAAAAATGGGAGAATTACATTCAAGTCCCAAGGAAGGAAAAAAATTACAAAAAAGTCCCTTAAAATCACAAAATTACCCAGAAGTCCCAAGGCAATTTTTGTTGTAAATACATACATTTCCTGTTGTAAATACATACATTTTCTGTTGTAAATGGTTTGGGACTTTTTGATATTATTTGTACAGAATTTTTAAATGTTGTTGTAAATACATAATTTTTTCGTTGTAGATACATACTTTTTCGTTGTAAATGGTCGGGTGTTTAAATGTTGTTGTAAATATATAATTTTCTGTTGTAAATGGTTTGAGACTTTTTGATATTATTTGTACGGAATGAAAATTACTTTTCGTGTTGTTGTAAATATATACTTTTCTGTTGTAAATATATACTTTTCCGTTGTAAATATTTGTATGTATTTACAACACGAAATGTATGTATTTACAACAAAAATTCTCTTGGGACTTTTTTGTAATTTTATGATTTCAAGGGACTTTTTTGTAATTTTTTTCCTTCCTTGGGACCTGAGTGTAATTCTCCCAAAAAAATCTCAGAAAGCAACATATAATTTAGATCTAAATAAATACAATATAAAAAAAATTAAAAAAAAAATATGCTTATACTTTTAATTAGAGGTATAAGCACCTAATAAGCATATAAGCATAAACATGTAATGTGGACTCCCTTATTCATGAGTCCACATTCCATGCTTAGACCGCTTATTAGGTGCTTATACATCTAATTAGAGGTATAAGCATATTTGTTTTAATTTTTATATATATTGTATTTATTTAGATTTAAATTATATGTTGCTTTCTAATATGTTTTTTTGTACCCAGTATCTCAAATTAATTAATTTCCAGTTCTGCATTTGTCTGTAACACCAGTATTGTGAAAATTAATTAATTTGAGATATTGGATGTAAAAAAATCTCAGAAAGCAGCATATAATTTAAATCTAACTAAATACAATATATAAAAAAATTAAAAAAATATGCTTATACCTCTAATTAGAGGTATAAGCACCTAAGTCTAAGCATGTAATGTGGATTCTGAATAAGGAATGCTGGACATGAGTGAGAGCATGAGGAATCAATTTTTTTTCTAGAGTTCCTTGAGTTCCGGCCAAGGGAGAAATAAATAATAATATTTCCCTAGATTTATCTAGAAAATTGAGGACAAAACCAAAGATGTAAAGTACTTAGCACCAACTTAGGAGATCTATTTAAAGGGGTTCATTTCCTCCTATTTGTGTTCTTGAACGTGGTTGAGAAGAAGGGAAGAAGAAAGATTAGTAGAAGACATAAGGTGAGCCAAACAAAGCATCCAAGAGGAAGGTAAGGTATTTGGGTATTTGTACAACCTTTTTATACCCTTGTTCTTGGGAGTTATATTTTTAATGGAAACTCCTCTCTTGCTGCGTGAAGGACAAGGCTGAAAGAAGGAGAAGAAGCATTGAAGATTAAAGCTTAAGGTGGTAAAATACCAATAACAAGTAAGTGATTATTTCAACTACCTTATGATTTTATGGTGTGAGTTGAAAGTAGTAGTACCCTGTGTTTTTGTTCATGAAATGGGTCTAATTAATAGATAAAAGGATGAATAAAATATTGAACTGAAGGTTGATGTTTAGGAAGAAAGGTTATTATGATAAAAGAAAATTGGTTGTTAAGAAAATGAATGTTATTGGGTAATTAAAGAGGTGAATTTGGCTAGCCTTAAGGGCATGAGCAACTGATTCTTGGTTGATGTTTTCTAGTGCTCCCTACGTGTTCATAGTAAGGTGTAATAAAGGATTGAATGATTTTTTTTTAAGGTTGAAGAAGGCCTATTTTTAAGTCAACAAATAAATATTTCAAAGAAGAGTTACTTATATTTATATTTTGGTTATTTTAGGATCACTTTAATTCTGTGTGCCCAGAGAAAAATTATACTGATAATTTTGGTCGACTACCAGGTAGTAACCTTAATCCTCATATGCCTTGTGTTACTTTGTATGTTTGCTTTTCCATGATTGTGGACCCGTGTCTCCTAAAAAGGGACATGCGTTGTGTGCATTCAGTGTGGTCTGGGTTCAGAGCCTGACCATTGTATTTTTCCTGGCACTATGGATCCGGGGCTTGCTTTGTTGAGTAGTCTTGCGTTTGTTCTAGGACATGTAGTCCTTCCGCAGTTAACACTGTGCATATGGTATGTTGTATTTGTGTTACTGCGCGTTTGTTACTGAATGCTATTATTTGGTGTTTTTTCTAATTATGGTTACATACATACACTATTTATGCATTACATATGAGATTAATGGTTATTCTGGGATCCATTTATGAATCCCAGATTTTTGTAAAGCATCAGGAAGTACTTCAAGGGCTGTAGCTGGAGAGAAGGGTAAGAATGCGAAGCTGGAGTAGTCGGTGTCTTGGTGGCAAAGGAAGATTTATTTTTGATTTTATTTTTGTGTTGGGATAACTGTATATTCTTTTGGCCTTTTAGGCACTGGTGGATGACTGTATATCTAACCCTGCAGGAATTATATTTTTCTATTTACTTTTATACCAGTATTGTCAATCCAACCGGGATATGCTCTGCCGCGATAACCTTTGATGCATGCTAATAAGTAGTAATTAGATAATATGTGGTAATTATAAAAGGGAATCCCTCTATCCGCCACCCGAAAGGGCGAGGCCGGTAGAGGTGTTACAATCGGCCCATTTCTAAAACTGAGCTCTAGTACCATGTTAAAGGAATTGAACTTATCTCATTAAACATTATGAAGTCAAATATACAGTGCTAAACCTGCCTTATATAAGCACAAGACCATTCAACAATATATACACCTGTCTTATAATGCTAATATAAGAATACAAGACTACTCCACTAATTACATTACTAACTACTAATAACATTCAGGCAAGTTGAGACACAACTCATCTCACAAACTTATCTCGTATACTGTAAATTACGTTGGAAAAACAGCTTCTACCGCTAATTCAAACAGATACTTAATATATTTGAACAATATATAACATTTAAAATAATATATTTATATAAGATTCTAATAAATAATAAAATATTTTCTTTTTAAAACAAACTTATAAAAATAATGACTCTCACTCTTATAAGGAAGGTAACCCCAGGCTGATTGGCTTGCAAACTTTAGTCTAGGCTGTGGAAACAAATTGTGTCGGTTTGATTTTCCTTTTAAAGGGCTATTTGATGCATTACTCATGGATTTGGTGGGTGTTTTGTACTCACATTCTTGTATAGATGTTTAGTAATTAATTTTATTTGTTAATTGACAATAATAACTATTTATTACTAATATCATTGGAAAAGTAAAATACTGTTGAATTATTTTTGATATGGTGGAACAAATAATCCACAAAGTGATTGAAGGTCTCGTGATTTCTCAATGTGGCTTTTCGATATCTCATATTAATAAATAAAATTTATTAGAAAAGTTACTACAACAATAAAGCCTTTTATTCTACTAGGTGGGGTCGGCTACATAGATCACATGATGTCATTGTGTTGTGTCAAAAACCAGATCTTTAGATAGATTATTAATCAAAAGATCCCTCTCTATAACCTCATTCAGTGTTCACTTTGACCTTCCTCGACCTCTTATTACAGGACTCCATACTGCTTGATCAACTCTCCTCGCTAGTGCACTCAATGGTCTTTTTATATTTTCTACCATTTTCTTTTCAATATAAGCCACTCCAACTCATTCACTTATATGATCATTATATGAATTTTTTTTTCTTGTATAACTACACATCCAATTCAACATCCTCATCTCGGCTACCCCCATTTCATATTCAATTTTTCACTTTAAAACCCAATACTCACTACCATATAGCATTGTTGGTCTTATAGCGGTGCGAAAAAACTTCCCTTTTACCTTATTAGGTACTTTCCGATCACAAATAACTTCAGTTGCTTTTCCTCATTTATACCATCCAACTTGAATTTATGATTAACATCTCCATTAATTTCACCATCTTGTATAATTGATCCCAAATATCTAAACTTTGTCACTTGTGGAATGATTTGCCCTCCCAATTTAACTTCCATTTCACTTCTGACTTGTCTCTTATCAAAATTGCAATGCATATATTCAATTTTTCTCATACTCATGTGAAAGCCCTTCAACTCTAGAGTCCATCTCCATATATCAAGTTTAGAATTAATATCCTTCTTGGTTTCAACCAATAGAACTATATCATCCATAAAAAGCATGCATTTATAGATCTCATCTTTTATAGGCTCAGTTAGAAGATCTACCACTAGGTTAATCAAATAAGAACTCAAAGATTATCCTTGATGTAGGCTAATCCTTATAGGAAAGTCATATGTCTTACCTCCAGGCATTCTAACACTGGTTGTAACCCCCTCATACATGTCCTAAATGGCTTTGGTATATACAACCGCATCCTCTTCTTTTTCAAGGCTTTCCAAAGTATATCTCTTGGCACGTGATCATACACTTTTTCCAAATCAATGCAAATCATATGCACATCTCATCCACTACAAAAAAAAACTGTTTTTGCGATGGAAAAAATCCGTTGCAAAATCATTTTGCGACGGATTTCGTTCGTCGCAAAAACCCTCGTCGCAATTGCAACGGATTTCAAATTTTCCGTCGCAAATTCAAAAATTTGCGACGGATACAAAATCCGTCGCAAAAAAAATATTTAAAAAAAAATATTTTTTATTTTTTTTCTAATTTTATTTGATTTTGCGACAGAGTCCAGTTCCGTCGCAAATTTCATTATTTTTTTAAAAATATTTTCTTAGAATTTTTTTTTTTGAATTTTCTTTTAATTTTATTTTAAAAAATTATATAAAAAATATAGAAAAATTGTATACCATAAAAATATATATATAATAACAATCATACATAAAGAGTTTTTACATAGAGAGAAAACAAAATATAAATAATAGTGTTGCAAAGAACATGTACTAAAAAGTAATCTAAACAGCAGCATTATCATCATCATTATCACCAGCTCGTTTGACCACATTCCGCATGAAGTCTTTTTTATTTCTCCTAAATGGATGCTCGGGGGCAAAAATCGTCGGTGCCTGTCAAACCAACAGACCTTGCGACTGTAATCCAAGCTAAAACCATTATTTGTTCAAGACATACCAGGCATGCAAGCTTCCCCGACGTTTGTCAGCCACTCAACATCTCATATGCAGGGAAATCATTTATCGCCCACATTAAAGTAGCCTGCATGGTGAAATTCTGGCTCAATGATACATCATATGTAAGAACACCTTCACTCCACAATATCTTCAACTCGTCTATCAAAGGCCTCAGGTACACATCTATCTTCTTTTTTGGGTTGGATGGCCCAGGGATTAACTCGTTCAGAAACAAAAAATCTCTTCTCATGCACATAGAAGGTGGGAGGTTGTACGGAGTCACAATGACAGGCCAATAGGAATAATTCCTGCCCGTATTGTTGAAAGGAGCAAACCCATCTGAACATAGACCAAGACGGACATTACGGGGATCCATAGCAAAGAAAGGATTCGCCTCGTCAAATGTACGCCAAGCTTCGGCATCAGATGGATGCGTCACAAAGTTTTCATCCCTGTGATGCTCTCAGTGCTATCTCATGTGAGCAGCTGTTTGTTCTGATGCATACAATCTCTGAAGTCTGGGCACAAGAGGAAAGTACCACATCTTGCTTAATGCTTGACGGGTCCTTTTCCTTGCATTCCTCACAACTTTGTATCTGTCATGTCCACAGAATTTGCAATTGGTCAGCTCAGCATCATCCTTATAATACAACATACATCCTCTGGGGCAGCAATGGATTTTTTCACATCCAAGCCCAAGCTCTTTCACCTTTTTTTGCTTGGTAAAAATCCTTCAGCAAATTATTGTCTTTGGGAACAACCTTACTCATGATCTGCATCATTTCGTTGTAATTCCTCTCACTCATATGGTGATCAGTCTTCAAGGTCAGTGTTGCTAGGGTAGCTGATAGCGATGAATATTCACTATTTTCAAAGTGTTCGCAACCTTCCCATAACAGACGTTGCGCTTATTGAAGCATTTTATAGAACCTATCGGCTTCCGGATGAGGATCCTCTCCCATGTATTGTGGTTGAGTATGTGTATCGGTCTCCTCTCCCATGTATGACGGTTCAGCATGAGTAACGAGATCAAAATATTGGCCGATCGACAGTCCCGCGGCATCCATAACCAACTGCTCATATTGATTAAGGTTGTCTCAATGACTAATGTCCCCGTAATAACCAATCGTCGGACTTCGCCATGACATTCCCAACATTCATAATCCTTCATGAATCCCTTTTTACACAAATGGATTTTGACCGTGCCCAGATCTTTAAATCTTAAACACCTACATTTGACACACGGACAACTGATCACCCTACTTGAATTAGCTGAATGTGGCAAAGCAAATTGGATGAACTCTTTCAAACCTGCCAAGAATTCTTGAGTTAGTTGTCTTCTATCAGTTAGACGATTGTACATCTAACTTCTATCATGATTGCCTTCCATACTTCCTAGCTAGTTCAGTTACTAACATAATTAACATGTAATTCAATGCCAGAAATCTATATAAGTGGCCAATACAACTGACCACTTATGCCAATCAATTGTCACTTAATCAAATGTAATTCAATGCCAGAAATCTATATAAGTATTTTGGAGTTTATAAGATATATGGGCTAAATTAAAGAGATTATTTAACATCCATAATATATAAGACTTAATCAAGATTATATAATATGCAAAATCAACTTTATCTTTTGTATTTATAATTACCTATTTATCTAAACAGTATTTACTATTTAGTTTTTTAAATCATCCATCTTTGTTGTCTAACTTGTTAAAAATGTATTCAAATCGCAAATTTAAGTAAGATATTTTTTTAAAAAAATATTAACAGTAATTTTTATAAGAGATTAACTCAACTAGCTAATTTAACTAATTTTTATAATACTTAGGAATTTCATTATTCCCCAAACTTACAACTTCTTTCTACGTTACGTTAAAGATAGATTCAAATAAAAAATGTAAATGAGATATTTTTTTCAAAAAACTTAATAGTAATTTTTATAAGACATTAACTCAATTTATCTAAACAATATTTATTATTTAGTTTTTCAAATTATCCATCTTTGTTGTATAACTTGTGGGAAATTTACCAAAATAATAATTAAAAATAAAAAATATACCCAATTGCAGCAGTTTTTTTTTTTTAAAAAAATCAAACTAATGCTGACGCCACAAGTGACGTCAGACTGTCTGACGCCATTTGGTAATGGTGTCAAATTGTCTGACGCCAAAAGTGGCGTCATTCGTACTGACACCACAGAGTGGCGTCGTCAGTACCCCTGACGCCACTAGAGGCGTCAGATATTCTGACGCCACTAGGGCGTCAGGAATTCCTGACCCCGTCAGGATTCCTGACGGTGTCAGGATGATTCCTGACATCGTCAGATTCCCGACGGTCGTCAGAATCCATCGAGTCGTTTGACTCGACTTCCCCACCCCATGACCCCCAATCCCAAAACCCGGACATACACACACACACCGTCCGGCCCTCCCACCCCAAAACCCCATACTTACCCCACCCACTCGCCTAAACCTCTGTCTCCCTCTTTCATTTTTCACCCTCTCAACCCCCATTTTACTCTCACCTTCCATTCCCTCTCCTATTTCACTCTCACCTTCCCTTCCCTCTCCCATTTCACTCTTTCACCTTCCCTTCCCTTCACCTGAAAATTTTCTCCGTTCTCCATCTTCTTTCTTTTTTCACTTTCACCACTCATCACACACACACACACACATCTCCTCCATCTCATTCCTTCCTTTCCTGAAGTTGAAGAAGAGAGAATCACTGGAAGGAAGAGGAAGGAGGCTCAAATTCTTTGTCTCACTCTTGACTTCACGTTTACACAAGTAACATTTAATTGTTTTGATTATGTTTATTGTTTATTAATTTGATTTAAATTATAATTATATACATTTATTTATTATAGATGCTTAATAATAATGGTATAATGGTAGGATAGATGCTTAATTGCTTACAAATTATTAATAATTATAAACAATAAAAAGAGTAAGTAATAATAATTATAATTAGTAATATAGGGAATGAAAAAAATTTAAAATTTATTGTAAACCTTAGGATACAAGACTAATTAGTAAATTAATTAATAAATGAAATAATTGTGTAAGTCTCTGGCCTCCACCTCTCGACCAAAGCAGAAATAAGGTATTTGTCAATCTGCACCAACATCTGCAAATCTTGTGGGATGAGATCTGGGTCATGGACATCTCCCAAAGACCCCTATGAGGCTCGCCTCGGCCTCAAAGCTCTGCAATGTCCTGTATTCCACACAACTTATGATCGGTGTGATTGTTGCACCTCCTCATTAAGAACTCCCCACTCTTTGGGGCCAGACTCAATATTGCGGGCGCATTGGTAATCCATTTGTCTAATAAAAATTTACAGGGATAAACACATTATTAAGTCACTAATTATTAATCTCTAAATAATTAATTAGTTAATTCATTATTTGACTAATTATTATTCTCTATCTTAAGGTATTATAAATAATAATATACAACATATTTCACAAAATCTTAAATTTTACAAATAATAATATTCTCACAATTTATATTCTCACAAATTAATAATATTCACTAATTAATATTCTCAAAAATTTATTTTATTAAATTAAGTTAATAATAATATTTTATAATTTATATATCAAATTATTAATTTACAAAATCTTAAATAATTAGTCATCTACAGATTAAATAATTATTTCATTTATTAATTAATTTTATCATTACCAACTAATACAACATCATAACAATTATTGTAAGCTTCCAACAAAGTAAACATTATCCTAAAAAGTAATCTTCCTATCAACATCAAGCACCTTGTAATCTACATACACTAATGAATATCCACAACAACTACATTTTAATTCTTTGCTTTATCACCTTAAGCATAGGTCAAACATTCTACTTTCTCTTATATTCTCAAACATCAAATAGTTAACCTCCCAATTCTTATTATATATGGATAAGATATATTTTTATCATACCACCTTACATGATACACACACTCAAACATATATAACTAAAACCTTCATTGTTTCAAAGAGTATTATTGACACAATTGATTCAAAAAAATTGTCATGTAAATAGAACCACATACCAAACAGCAAAAAAAAAAAATACAAACATATCTAATTGAAGCCAGTGAAGAGGCTGGAAATAGAAACCGGAAGGCGAGAGGTGGAGGAGAGACTTGAATTAGGCAAAGGGAGGAAGATCGGACGTTGGAGGAGTGAGCACCGTCAACGACGAGCAAGGGGAGGACGTCGGACGATGAAGGAGGCGGAGGGGCGACCATCAACGCCAAGACAAAGAGTTCTCTGAGTTTTCAAACTTTGTTGGAAACTCAAGTTTGTATTTGTAAACTCGAGTTTGTAACACATAGAGAGCTAGGCTCCTTTTTGAGTTTAAGAAAACTCCAGTTTTTGATTTAAAACTCCAGTTTTCATTTGACAAAATATTTATCAAAGTTTTCTCTTATGAGAAAACTCGAGTTTGGTTTTGGAAACTCGAGTTTTCACTAGACAAAGAGCTTTCACATTTTTACTAACTTTGAGAAAACTCCAGTTTGTTTTGAAAACTCCAGTTTTCACTTGGCTTGAATTTTCAAAGGTTTTCATACTTAATAGAAAACTTGAGTTTTGTTTAGTAAACTCGAGTTTGTGCCAAGCAGAGAGCTTTGCTCATTTCATTGATTTGAAAACTCCAGTTTACTTTTCGAAACTCCGGTTTTGAGTTTTTGGACTTAAACATGTTTTCACTATAAAAGTCTAAAACTCGAGTTTGTCATTAATCAACTCGAGTTTTGCTCCTTTACTCAAAGTATGTTTTTAAACTCAAGATACGACATTCTTCTCTAGAAGGAGAAAACTCGAGTTTAGATTTGGAAACTCGAGTTTGTCCTTTGAACATAGTTACAAACTCCAGTTTGGATAAACAACTCGAGTTTGTGTCGCTGGTTTTGAAAATCAAATTACTTGATTTTGTGAAATCTTCTCGTTTGACCTTAATACTTCTTATCATCACTCATTAATATTTCAAGCTATGTTTAATCAGTTTGCTAATGAGTTTCAGATGGTTTAGAGAATATTAAATGAAGATTTAGACAAAAGCAAAAAGTGATGTCAGCTCATTAAATGCAAAGTCCAGAAAACTTGTATCCTTTTGGACAATCATTCTATACACGTTGCAAAGGGATTAATGTTTCCTTTCTACATCCAGTAGCTGCTCTTCCAACGGATTAAAAGTCAAGAAGTCAAGCATAAACATCTGTGCAGCTGGATTAACCAAAAAGTAGAGAGAGAAGAAGACCAAAGCTTCAACTAATCCATTCTTAATGTTGACAACGGTCACATTGAAGATTACAACGATCATTTAATGCTCTCTTTGTATAAATAGAGTCGCATTCAATTCTTCTCAACAACAAATCTGCTGAAAACGAAAAACATTCAAGTTTCCAACTACTCTTTGAGTTTTCTTGTGTAAAGTATCTTTTGATACGTTGTACTTCAGTGATTATCTTTATTCACTCTTAGAGAGAGTTCATTTATTGTAATTCATTCATTGTAAGAATCTCATGTCAGGGGACTTGGAGATTGGGATATTGATTGCAACTTGTAAGGGGAGTAAGTTCTAGTGAGAGAATTACTCTTGAGTTACAGAGTGTCTAATCAATTGAGATAGTGAAAAATCCCAGAGAGTCTGGGGACTGGACGTAGGTCAAGAGGTTGGACCGAACCAGTATAAATTCCTTGTGTATTACTTCTCTTCCCTATACTTTGTCTAGCTCTGTTTTTAGTGTTCAAAAACAGAGCAATTTGCAAAGAATTTTAAAATCCCTAATTCACCCCCTCTTGGTAATTAAGTTCCACTTTCAGGTTTATACGAAAATAGTCGTTAAAAGTTAAGTCATTACTGAACTTGTTAATCTCATTACGAATTTTGTTAAAAGTCCACATTTACTGTTCACCTTCTTCTTCAAACGTATTTACTGTTCATTACTGGAATTTTCAGCCTCCTGAGCTCGTTTTATTGTTCACCTTTTTCTTTATCTCTCCTTCCTTCACCTTCTAACAATGAAGTCCAGCTCCAACAATCACCACATCCCAAACGATTAAAATTTTAGAAAATCAAACCAGATTTTTCTTAAGGGATTCACGGCGTCACGAGGAAGACGATAAAGAACGAGCGTCGCGATGAAGATGATGAAGAACGTGCTAGGGCAGTCAAATGAGAATGAAGTGGTCTTACTCCCTCCAGTGTCTTCATAAAGTTACTTAAGGGCAGTGTGGACTTTTCACCTGAATTTGCATATCCCTCATTGCCCCATTTGCTTTCTCAGTCCTTTAACAAATTCAACTGGTATTTATATGGGATTTTCCCTATATATTATTTATTATGGTTCATGTCATTTTTAAGTCTTTTTTCATTTAAACTTGTGTTTTAGATAATCTTCTAAACAAGTTTCAGTTTAAAAAAAAGGCACCTCTATAACCGTTAATCCAAATATAAATCATATTACATCATCTAACTTCTACCCTAATTTAAGTTTCCAAAATTTAGATTGAAAAAAGCTACTTCTGCCACTCCAATCCAAACATGAACACAAAAAAACTGTTAAAAACCAAAAGAAGATTATATTGAGAGATGACGAGGGATATGGAATGAGTAGTTATTTAAATTAATGGTTAGTAAACACAATAAATTCAAAGGATCAAGTCTTAACTAACCCCTTGCTACTTATTATCTTTATTATTTGACCAACTTTTAATAGTTATAATTTAATATATTATAAATATATTATTATAATATTAAAGAGTTTAATGTTTTTATTTTTGCTGGAGATTTTTTTTTTTCCTACCACACTCACACAAAATTGTGTGGGTCCTATTGTAAAGAGAAGAGGGAGAAAATATTAGTGGGACCCACTCACTTTTATATGAGTGGGATAAAAAAATTCTACAGCAAATGTAAAAATATTAAACCCATTATTAAATAAGAAAAATGTATAAAAATAAAATTAATTTAAAAAGATCATAAATATAGGGGAGAAAGAGTAAAAAGTGAAATTTTTTTAAGAAAACCATAACATTATAGAATATTAAATCTCAAAAATCCAAAAGTTACCCAATATTTGATAATAAAAAAAGTTTATCTAATAGCAAAGATATTAAATGGAGAGCAACGATGGAGACATTCCACTTACATTGCCCGGCTTTTTTCCCAATTTTCCCCTTATTGTGCAGGAGATACTAACAATTCATTAAATATAATCAAGTGATTCTTTAATATATATATATATATATATATATATATTGTTAGAAATTCAACTCCAATAAAGAATTTCTTTATTCATCCGTGATTTATTCCTCTTAAATGGGGTATAGTTATACAGATGAAAAATTAACAGCAACTAGCAATAAAGCAGGAAATAATCCTAAATCAACAACTACTAGCTAGGAAGTAGGAAACAACCCTAACAACCTGCTACTTATTTGAAATTCCTAAAAGAATAGAAATAACAATAATTCAAAATTGTATGTGTGTGTGTGTGTGTGTGTGTGTGTGTGTGTGTGTGTGTGTGTGTGTGTGTGTGTGTGTGTGTGTGAGTGTGTGTGTGTGTGTGTGTGTGTGTGTGTGTGTGTGTGTGTGTGTGTGTGTGTGTGTGTGTGTGTGTGTGTGTGTGTGTGTGTGTGTGTGTGTGTGTGTGTGTGTGTGTGTGTGTGTGTGTGTGTGTGTGTGTGTGTTGTGTGTGTGTGTGTGTGTGTGTGTGTGTGTGTGTGTGTGTGTGTGTGTGTGTGTGTGTGTGTGTGTGTGTCTGTGTCTGTTGTGTGTGTGTGTGTGTGTGTGTGTGTGTTGTGTGTGTGTGTGTGTGTGTGTTGTGTGTTGTGTGTGTGTGTGTGTGTAAAAGAAAGTTGTTATTTTAATTATTTTTATTTCAAAGTTTAAATTTTGAATTATTGTTATTTCTATTCTTTTAGGAATTTCAAATAAGTAGCAGGTTGGTAGGGTTATTTCCTACTTCCTTATTTTCTACTTTATTGCTAGTTGTTATTAATTTTTCATCTGTATAAGTATACCTCATTTAAGAGGAATAAATCACAGATGGATAAAGAAATTCTTTATTAGAGTTCAATTTCTAACTATATATATATATTAAAGAATCACTTAATTATATTTAATGAATTGTTAGTATCTCCTGCCTAATAAAGAATCAGTTGTTTTTCCTCATTTCTCTTCATTAAATTTGGAAGTTAATTTTTATGTCAGTGCATAGATCTCAAAAAGTTATGTGGAATCAAAAAAAAGAATCACTTGATTCGGACTCCCGAGTCAGAAGTTATGGCCTTCCGAAGTTTTAACTTTTTTTTTAATGATTTAGTCGACTAAATGAGTTTTTTAGTCGACTAAATCATGGGGTCTTCAAAAAAAAATTTGCCGGCGTTTTAGTCGACTAAACAGGAGCACATTGAGAAATGGTTTTCTAACAGGGGCACATTGGGAAATAATTTCCTGACAGGGGCATTTTGGTAAATAATTATTTAATAAGGGGCAAATTGAGGAAAAAAAAATAAAAAACCTACATTGGGGCTACAAGGGTTTTTTTTTTTTTTTTTTTGCCTTCCATTTACCTCTAGTAGGGCTACAAATTTAGAGGATTATTTTATATATACATGGATTTCTCTCACATTCCCTCCAATTTTAGTTTTTAAACAAAATGATCCCTCACATTCCCTCCCATTTTTTTGCCAGCAAATTCCCTCTAATTTTATTTTTTAAACAAAATGATCTTTCACATTCCCTCAACTTCTTTTTATGATTTTAATCATTTTATCCTCCCCCTCCCTCTATTAATTCCTTCGTCCAAACCTATGATAGAAGATCAGAGACAAGAAAGCGACGCCGGAAGAGGTAGAAACGAAGAGAAGCAAAACGATTGAGAGAGATTGAACAGAGAATAAAGTGCAGGAGGTAAAAGGTACAAAGATTCGTTTCTATTTCTTTAATTTACCCCATTTCATTGAACATTGATCATGAAAGAAGTGGAAAGATCTTCATCGTTAAAAATGGGTTTTGTTGTCTTGCATTTCATAGATCAATCATATATCCACTGTTTCCTTTTGTTTGGTACGCGTTGCGATAACTATATCTTTGGGCTGTTCATTCCTATACATACCACTGATGGCCCTATTTTATGGTTTCATATTGAAGTGCTCATGGCCTATTGTTTTATATTTGGGCTCAACATTCCTGATTATTGGATGGAATTTCGCAACCTGATGCAAATGGATGCTTGATTTTTCTCGCTAGAGGTTCTTTTTAGTTGATAAGTTGCGATGGTTGATATTTGAAATTAAAACACACCAACTAATTCTCAACTTAGTTTCTTCATGATAATGTTTTTTAAAATGCACACATATCAACGAAGTGAGATGTAATTTCATTTCGATCTGTATGGGCTTTGATTTATTACTACAAGACACATAGGAGCACAGCTTTCATGTTGTGCCAAGTTTTTCTTTGTGATTGATAAGGTTTATTACGACGAATTTAAGGGCATACTAATTTTGCATCACTAACTTAGGTAATGGTTTTTTACTAACGTGTTGTGGGGTGCTTAAAATTCTGATTTTCCTCTTTCTTCATCATAAACCCAAATTATTAAACAAAATGACATTGCAATAATGGATCTTTTCATAAATGATGTTTAGAAAAATTAGAGAAGTTTTATCGCCAAATTTTCCTGAAGTTAAAGCATTAGAAGATAGTTCAGAATTCAGAGCATTTTATGGTTGCAATATAACTAACAGCCGTAATGTTTTACCGTTTTACTTCTGTATTTAGAGTCTCTCTTGTCCAATTTGATGTGCAAATTTATAATTTAGACAAATGGTTATACGATGTTCACAAATGCTAAGAGTATCGATGTAATATGAGTTGATGTAATCTCTTCTTGGTGATTATGACACTTATTATATAAGTTGTGTTTTCCATGAGTTTAGTCTTTCACACACGCACACACGCAATATGAGCTCCTTCTTTCTATCCCATGTTATGTCGCTATCTAATTACTCAAACCATTATGTTGTAAATCTGTGGGTTGGTTTTGTAGTTGTTCTGTTTGTTTGAGTATTAAGTCTCACCTTCAGTTATCTTTTCCTCTCAACCTTTTAGGATAGCCATGAAACAAAATGGGGATTCAGTACGCTCTAACACACAGAAAGGCATTGGAGAAGCAAAGGAAGTTGATAACCTAAAAGTTCATCTATTTAGGACTTCTGTGACTGATCTTCCTTATGATATCATTACTAGTATTCTATTCCTACTTCCCATTAAGTCAATTCTCATTTGCAAAAGTGTATGCAAGGAATGGTACACCATTATTTCAGACCCACATTTTGCTCAATGTCATGCTGAGTGTGCACCTATCAATGTGCTTGTGCGGATGGATGATTCTAGACTCGTTTCAAGAACTCTCCATCTACTTGACTTTGAGCATAAGAGTATCGAAGCTCAGAACTTGGTAAATGATAGTGATTGTGGTCATATATGTTCATGCAAGGATTCTCTCAATCCCCATTGTAGCAATCACACGAAGCTTGAGGCTAAATTCAAGCTTCCTCTTCGTGATTCCAAGATGGTTCTTGACACAATGCTTGAGACCAGAAATGAGGGTAGAAAAAAGAATTTTATTGCTTGTAAGCCAAAAGAGGACAGGTTCGATGTTGTGAATTCATGTAATGGCCTGCTTTGCTTGTGTGATCCTGCTGACAAAAATCCCCTTGTTATATGCAACCCAATTACAGGGGAGTATACCAGACTTCCAGAAGCCAGCAAGAAGGTTTGCCTGAGAGACACTTATAATTGTGGATTTGGTTATCTCAAGAAAGCTAATGAATACAAGGTTGTAAGAATATGTAACCGATATGTTCAACGTAGAGGATCTCAACATTTGAGCTACTTTCTTACAATTGTAGAAATACACACGTTGGGGCAAGGATTATGGAGAAAGATGAAGTATCATACTCATTGGTTGGGGTTTAGATTTCCCACTTGTTTGAATGGATCATTGCATTGGCTCGTTTTTAATCATAAAGGAGTATCAATATTATGTTTTGACTTAGAAAGTGAGACATTCAATCTATTCCCCAGTCCTCATCTACTTTCATCCATGAAAATGAAAGAAAGGAGATCAATAGAAGCAATCAACTTTGGAGAAGTAAAGAGAAGTCTCTACATAAGTTGTGCATTTCCAGATTGTCTTACGTTTTGGACTATGAAAACATATGGTGTGGGCCAATCATGGACTGAAGTTCTCAACTTTAATATTAATCACAGGGATTATTGGCTTCGATTAGTTTCACCAAAAACGTATTTTGTTGGTGCTGGCATTTTGATTTATCATCCTTGTAGATACTTTATCTATCATGAACCTGAAAAGCATGTATTCAAATTCTTTGAGGTTCGTGGGACCTTTGACGTGGAACCAATTCTTTTTATTCCAAGTCTCATCAAACTAAAAGATGCTGTGACAGAAGGCAGCATTGAAGTGCTGAATTTCCATTCACGGTAACATTGCCTATTTTATCTACATGTTCACTTTTGCGTTATAATTTCTCTCTTTTTGTAATGATTTTTTATATGTATAATGTATTGATCCCAACTTTTCAAAATTTATTGGGCCCTTGCTCCTCATACTTTGGGTCAAGTTACATAAGAGCAAAAAGAATAGGACAAGTATAGAACCAAATAAAATGATAAAAACCAGAAGGTGAAGCAATCCTAATTGTAGTAGTTGAAAATGTTTGCGATAGGCCTTAGAACATCTTGGCCAACGATAGTTTGACTTTGGAAAGCTCCTTTGGAATGAGTGAGATGAATCTTATTGCAGAATATAGTCAAGGAATCTTCTGTTGATGTGTGTACTTAATTGTTCTCTAATATCGGAAATAATTTATATAGGTGTGCGACATTTAAATTGCGGGAGGAGAAAGAAATTCTGTTTTTGGCTAAGTGTAATGCTGATCTAGAGGATGGCTCATCGTATCATGGGGAAGAATTTTCTTTGTTAAGGAGTTAAAGCAATTACAGGTGACCAGATCTGTAGTGGAAGCTAAGAGGTTGAGCTACCTATCTTGTATCTTTATAAAAGCTGTTGATCATGTTTTTTATGGATTTTCTTGATGGATTATGATACTTCTAATATTGGATCATATTGATGTCAACTATAATATGTTTTTCTTATAGATATTGAGCTCACTTGATTTGTCGTGGTTGATGTAGTAGCACCATGCTTATGTATAAAAATATGTCACTGTTTGTAGAAAGGTAAATAGATTGTATATGAACATTTATTTCATGTTTTATTACTATGGATTGGCAGGTCGTTAAATTTATTTTATGTTATTTATTTATTTACCTTTCATTTTTAAACATGTATTTTCTTATAAATTTTCAGTTTTATTATTTATTTATTTATTTCATGTTTTATAATTATGGATTGGCAAGTTTGTTAAATTTATTTTATCTGTCATTCATTTACTATTTATTTATTTACCTTTCGTTTTTAAATCTGTATTTTATTCTAAATTTGCATGTTTTACCTTCTATTTCTTGTTGGGAGGAGTGAGAGAGAGGGAGAGGGAGAAAAACTTGGGTACCTATAGAATATCTGGGTAAGTATTTACCTTCTATTTCTAAATTTCATATCTCTTATTTGTAGATCTAATGAAACGAAAAAATAGGGCTTGGTAGGTTTAGGATCTTTAATGCTTCTAGTTTATTATTCTCATATTTATGGAGCTATTAGGGTTAGAATAAGAGTCATATGGTTTAGATTGTTGCTTGATTGGTTGATTTGAGGAAATTAGAGTTAGTATTTGATTGGAAAATTGTGATTTATGATATTGGAGCTCTTAGATTCGAATTTCATGATATATTTTAGCTTATTGAGGTTTATATTGATAATTGAATGGATTGGTGTTTGAGTTCATTGTGAAATGCAAATATTGATGATTTTTGGTAGAACCTTAAATGTTGAAATTTTGGAGTTTGAAGGATGTGAATATATATATGTATTAATTATAGTCAATTAAGGATTTTAATGATTGAAATAGAGTTAATAAATTATAGGATTGTGAATAAGATTATGATTTGAGGAATTGATTTTTGAGACATTGAGGGATTTGATTGATACTCGGGAGTATATTAGTTGTTAGTAGTTTATGAATTGAGGGGTTAATTTCATGAGTTAATCTCGAGCGCTTGTATCATTTTGATAAAATGCTTGGAAGGAAATAGGCTTATTTAAATAAGTGTCTCTATAGCATTTTTCTAGTGGAGGACAATTCATATGTTTTATTAGAATCAGAGTTATCAATAGCACGCTATAGCGCCGAGATAGCACTGGAGCGACACAGAACATACAATCGATGCCACAGAACCTCCATTGCGGAGCGTTTCAATGTCTCTCCAGTAGCGCAGGTCACGATGCGCGAAATCGCGCGTAGCATTGCACGATTAGGTTTAGGCCTGTACAGTAAAAGCCCATTACTCGAACCCGGAGTCCATTCCCTTAAGTCCGAAAGATCGAAACCCTAAACCAGTCACGATCGGCACCTCTGATTTCTGACACGTTCAAAGCATAGTGTGCGACGAGCTCTGTGCTGTTCTCAACTCCTCTAATCACGATCAGTTACGAGACTAGTTCTATTTTGTCTGTTTGAATGTGCAACACGTGCTGTCTATTTCTACTTTAACAAAAGATTAAAGTCCTTTTCTGAACTTGATCTTTCCTTCATATTCAGACAGACTGCCGAACAAGGCTGCTACAGAGCTCATTGATTCCCCACGAGCTTCTTCAATGGTTGTAACTTTAGCTTCCCATTCTTTATTGAGGATATTAAGAATCTTCCTCACTTGAATAGGTTGTTCATAAGTTTTGCCCAAAGCGGCAAGCTGGTTGATCAGATGAGTGAATCTCAGTCGGAATTCGATAATAGACTCTCCAGATTTCATACAAAGAAGATCATACTCGGTCATGAGAGTGTTGACTCTATTCTCCTTGACTCCAGTTGTTCCTTCATGAGCAATCTTCAGTGTATCCCACATAGCCTTAGCAGATGGCAGAGTGCAAATACGGAAATACTCTTGTTGGCTTAAAGCACTTTGTAACATAAGGATAGCTTTGCCGTTGAGTGTGACATTTCTCCTGTCATTCTCATCATAATTTTCTTTAGGATTTGGAACTCTGAGTCCATTTTCGAGAATAGTTGGAGCGTAATTTCCAACCTCGAACACTCTCCACAGGCCATATTCACTAGCTATAACAAAGACTTTGAATTTGGCTTTCCAGAAAAAGTAGTGCTCTCCACTGAAACCGAGTGGTCTGTTGATCAAGGCTCCATCAGGTAGAATACCTTCCATGGTGATCCTTCTCGAGATGTTAAGCTCTTTTGAGAGAACCTCGCTCTGATACCAAATGAAAGTGGAACTTAATCACCAAGAGCGGGGTGAATTGGGGATTATAAAAATTCTTTTCGAATTGCTCTATTTTTGGACAATAAATATAGAGTTGAACAGAGTATAGGGAAGAAGAGCAAGACACAAGGAATTTATATTGGTTCGGTCCAACCTCTTCACCTACGTCCAGTCCCCAGACTCTCTAGGATTTTTCACTAACTCAATTGATTACACACTTTGTAACTCAAGATTAATTCTCTCACTAGAACTTACTCCCCCTTACAAGTTGCAATAAATATCCCAATCTCCAAGTCCCCTAACTTGAGATTCTTACAATGAATGAATTTCAATAAATGAACTCTCTCTAAGAGTGGATAAAATTAATCACTGAAGTACAATGTATCAAAAGATACTTTACATAAGAAATCTCAGAGTAGTTGGAAACTTGAATGATTTTCGTTTTCTGCAGATTGGTTATTGAGAAGAATTAAATGCAGTTCTATTTATACCAAGAGATCATTAAATGACCGTTGTAATCTTCAATGTGACCGTTGCCAACATTAAGAATTGATTAGTTGAAGCTTTGGTCTTCTTCTCTCTCTACTCTTTGGTTAATCAAGTTGCACAGATGTTTATGCTTGACTTCTTGACTTTTAATCCGTTGGAAGAGCGGCTACTGGATGTAGAAAGGAAACATTAATCCATTTGCAACGTGTAGAATGATTGTCCAAAAGGATGCAAATTTTCTGGACTTTGCATTTAATGTGTTGACATCACTTTTTGCTTTTGTCTAAATCTTCATTTAATATTTTCTAAACCAACTGAAACTCATTAGCAAACAGATTAAACATAGTTAGGAATAGTAATGAGTGATGATAAGAAGTATTAAGATCAAACGAGAAGATTTCATAAATTCGAGAAATTTGATTTTCAAAACCAGCGACACAAACTCAAGTTTGTTTATCCAAACTGGAGTTTGTAACTATGCTCAGAAGACAAACTTGAGTTTCCAAAACTAAACTCGAGTTTTCTTCTTCCAAAACAGAATGTCGTGTCTTGAGTTTAAAAGCATATTTTGAATCATAGGGCAAAACTCGAGTTGATTAATGACAAACTCGAGTTTTGTACTTTTATAGTGAAAAAATGTTTAAGTCCAAAAGCTCAAAATTGGAGTTTCCAAAAGTAAACTAGAGTTTTCAAATCACTGAAATGAGCAAAGCTCTCTGCTTGGTACAAACTCGAGTTTTTTAAACAAAACTCAAGTTTTCTATTAAATATGAAAACCTTTGAAAATTTGTGCCAAGTGAAAACTAGAGTTTTCAAAACAAATTGGAGTTTTCTTAAAGTGAGTAAGGTGTGAAAGCTCTCTGTCTAGTGGAAACTCGAGTTTCCAAATCCAAATTCGAGTTTCCTCATAAGAAAAAACTTTGATAAACATTCTGTCAAATGCAAACTGGAGTTTTAAATCAAAAACTGGAGTTTTCTTAAACTCAGAAATGAGCATAGCTCTCTGTATGTTACAAACTCGAGTTTACAAACATAAACCCGAGTTTCCAACAAAGCTTGAAAATTCAAAGAACTCTGTCTTGTCAAAACTCGAATTTCCAAATGGAAATTGGAGTTTGCCTTAGTTCAACAATGTTGATAGCTCTCTGTAAGACCAAAACTTGAGTTTACTAATTGCAAACTGGAGTTTTGTTCCTTTTAGAAAATATTGAAGAGTCTCTGTAAGGGGTACAAACTCGAGTTTGTCTTAATGTGAAAAACTTGGAGTGCTCTTTGTATTTCACAAACTCGAGTTTGCCTATGCAAACTGGAGTTTTCTTAGTTCATTAAAAATTGAGCTACTGTCTATCAAGGCAAAACTCGAGTTTTCTAACCAAAACTCGAGTTTGCCTTTGACAGTAAGTTCTTCAACTTACCAAAGACAAACTTTAACTTATGTTTACAATTGTCAGTTATCACCAAAACACATAGAGAACTAACAATTTTAAGTATTGGAATTATAGTGTTATGGTTAGAACTTTTTGTTAGTTTCAATGTTTCATCGGAGAGGGGGGTGAATTAATTAATATTAAGAATTTAAAACAAATGTAATTAACAAAATAAAAAAAAAAGGGTTGGAGAAATATCACTGAAGTAGACACAAGAGTTTATATTGGTTCGGCCTAACCTCTGAGATTTCCACTATATTTCCAAAATTCAACGGGTTTTTGGTACCATAGTACAAAAGAGTTCCTCAATAGAACACTCATTCCCCTTACACTTTGTAAGTTGACAACCTTACTCAAGGTCCTATTACTTTGAGATTTTCTTTACAAGAATTGAATAAGGTTGATAATCTCTCTCACAGAATTGATAAATAAATACTGAACAACAAAGTGAGTATAAGAGGATATCAGAGAATAACTGAGCAATAAATATACATAATGTTTGTTGTTGACTTTGTTAATGCCTCGACTTGAATGCTTTGCTATTTATAGGCACATTGACATTAATGACTGTTGTGAGCATTAAAATTTGTCCGTTAGAGAGTAATATTGGGCGTTGATGAAATTGAATGTTCTATCGCTTTCTCTTCGCTTCATCAAATGCTTCAGATGCTTTCCCTCTATTTTGCTTTGCTATGCATTTAATGCATGATAGTGTTCTGTTGTAGAACACAGATGTCTAGCCATGATGGACTAGTATGTTAATATTGATTGGGACTTGACCTGGGAGCAAAGCCTAGGGCCTACGTACCCTGAAGAGGGATCAAAGTCCACGTAGTTCGAAGATACTGGAGGCGTTTAGCCAAGGGGGGTGGTGTGTGTGCTCTGTGTAGGCAGTATAATAAAGGAGAAAGCTTAGAAGATGTGTACCTTTAGGGTTTAACTCTTATTTATAGAGTGTACCTGTTGGTCTTGGGCTTATAGGCCCTCTATTTGCGATAGAGATTTCCCTTGATTGTAGGTTAGTTATGATCTTATCTGATCCGTTGGTGATTATGATAGATCTGCTTGTTATTGGGCCGCATCACTATTGGGCCTTATATGTATCCGTAACAGATAGATTTTTGTTTTTGTTGCTTTTGAAGTTAATTCAAGCTTTAATCACCTGAAACTTATACATGAATGAGATTAGTAATGTTGAGAAGTAGTATAAGTGATTATAGAGTTTAATTAGATGTTAATCGTAGGTATTAAAATTATTGAGACGTTGATTTTCAAAAGACGATGAACATTAACTCAAGTGTGATTCAGGATGCCTTGTCACTCGAGATAATGCAGTGAAACTCGTGTGCCCAGATGAACTTCATGACTGGTAGTGAAGTTTTGTAGAAGAGCTTATCACTCGAGTGTTTGAAATATAACTCAAGTGATCTTCTGTTGTTTAGAAAATGCTTTGACACTACCATGTGACTAGAGTGATTTTATGGATCACTTGCACATGTGTGTAAGTGATCTCGGATCACTCGAATGTTTATCAGGATCACTTGAGTGATCTTATGTTAAGATCACATCACTCTTAGTTCATCTGCAAGTGCCTTGCTGAAACTCACAAGTTTACACCATCACTCAAGTGCTCAAAAGCATCACTCGAATGATCTTCTCTAACTCTTAGAAACTTTGCGAGTCACTTGCAAATGATGCCCAATCACTCAAGTGCTTACCCAATCACTCGAGTGATCTTGCATAACTTCAGAATTTTATCGAGTGACTTATATAATTTCTGGAAGTAAAGATACGTCACTTGAGTGCTTCCACTGCCACTTGAGTGATCTTCTGTGAACACTCCAAGTGAAGAATATTCACTGAATGACTTGTTGATTCAAATTTATTTCAAATACAGTTCTATCACTCAAGTGTTTATAAACTTACTCGAGTAACTTGAATCATCAAATCCATTTTTTGTTATGCTTTGTATATTAAGATTTGTTACCATCAAAATACAATAATATCATAACTAACACTTTTCTTATCATGGTAGAGTATTTCACTTCATGGGAAGGCTTTGATTGCTTTCATATGAAAGTTGAAATTCTAATTTTATTTGATTGGTTTTATCTATTTCTACCATGGTTGACTTTTCTAAAGTGTTTAGTGGATTTTTTTGTGACTGGCAAATCTTTGTATTTGGTTTCCTCATTTTCTACCATAGTAGTACTTAATGTTTTAATAAGTTATTTGAAACAGTCAATTATACAGTTTGTAAGGAGGTTGTTACATATTTACCTTTCATTTTAAACTTGTTTTTTCTTATAAATTTGAAGGTTCATTAGTTAATTGGTTCATTCATTTGCTTGTTTGTTATTTTCTTATTTATTCAATTTAGTATATATATTCGATTTGATTTTAATTTTAATGTTTGTTTTATGATTATTCACTGTTTCATTTTTTAATGTTTATAATTTATTAACTAATTATTTATTCACAGCCCCGAGTTTTTAATGCATTATTATGGGTTCATGTAGGTATGTTACCCTTAAAAATAATGGTGTGATCACATAAATGGTGTAATTATCGTACTTTCATCATATTTAGCAGCAGACATAAATTAATGGTGTTATCATATTATTTTAATCCTAGATGACTGCCACGTCAACTCAAAATTTTTAACAAATTCATATTTAAATAAAAATAATAATTGAAAAAAATCTCAATTTTTATTAATTATTTCATCTGCATTCCCATCCCCATTCGAAACACTTGTGCCGCCTTCTACCTCCAAGGCTTTTTTCGTCTTTAGCATGGTTGAAGGGCATTCAGTGTCCACACAACCTGAGCAAGGGAGTTGAGCAGTAAATTACACTTGTTTACATCGACAAGACAAAGGTAAAATGGCAATTAAAATCAAAATGTAATCCACAAGCTAAGACAATAAAATCAATGAACAATAAACCTATTTACCATTTACTTTTTTTTTGGGATATGCTATTTAGTATTTACTTTAATGTGACTAGTATAAAGTTTTTTTCTTATATGCTTTTTTACTTTTATCCCTTTATCTCACATGACATAGATATATCCAAACTGCAACAATAATGAGTATCAACAATTTTGTGCTCGTTTAGGTTAGTGATAGAAACTGCTTTTTCAACGTGATTTACAATTTATGAGGTAAATGTGTGAAAGAAGTTTTATCTCGACTTGTGTGAACGTATCTTTTTAATTCCAACTCAAATAAGCACAAGTCGTTGCAGAAGTATCTTTCCCTGTGAATTTCCTTTCCAATCCCAACACAAGCTTTATGAAGGAAAGGATTTAACCATATATAGTGTCTGTTTCAGTTAGCGGTAAAAGCTATTTTTACAACGTGATTTATGATGTACGAGGTAAGTATATAAAAAGAGTTTTGTCTCCACTTACGTGAATTTGCTTCTTGAATACTAACTCAAACAGGCCCTATGGTTTGGTGGTAGGGAAGGCAAAAGGGTTTCTAATGGGAGAGGGATGAGGAGATGAAAAATTAATTAAAAATTGAGATTTTTTTTATTGTTGTTTAAATATGAATTTGTTAAAAAAATTTGAGTTGATGTGGTTGTCAGTTAGGGATGGGTCATCATTTTCTGTTAAATAAGACTAATAGTGTTAAATGATTAAAAATACACCTTTTTAATATATTATTTTTATTTTAAGGAACTGGAATGAAAGTTAATTCAAATATAAATAATCAAATGTAAGCAAAAAAAAAAAAAACTGTATTTGTGGAGCCAATATTAGCATACAGCAAGGGCAAGTGGCTAGACTTGAACATCAAACTACGAATGTGAGGTTGATGGAGCATTCTCTCTTAGATCCGAGAAGGCTATATGTGGTGGTATTTTATGAGGATGTGTTCCCTTGGGCGAAGGTTTTATGCTCAAATTGGAGAGTGGAGACCATCTCACAGCTGAATTATGGGGTTTCTCATGGGGCAGAAGAAAGCAAGGGATGAAGGGGACAAGAATATAATCCTGAATGCTAAAGTATAAGTTTGGTTCTTTATATTTGTATAAGGTTTTATTTTAGTTCCTTATGTTTATAAAGTGCAATTTTAGTTCTTCAATCTTAACGCAGTTACGAAAAATGCTAACTTATCAAATTTAAAAGATGATTGTGTAATTAAATGGTGACAAATCATTGTTACATTTTGATCTTTTTTAATAGTAATATAATATTTTTATATTTTAAAGCATAAAAATTAAATAAGATTTAAAATAAAACTACATCTTTTAGTTTAAAAATCTAGTCAGATTTTTTGGTTACAAATCTGGTTCGTTTTTATTTTAACTACTCGAATGTTGCCTCTTTCCCTTTCAATGCCCATTTGGATTAGCAGTGGACAATTGTGATCGTGATTTGTATATCTGACATTGGTTAAAAATGCCGTTGGTCAATCATGATTTTTGTTTAAATATTTTTTTTCATCGGTGACTTTAAGAATTGTGATTACGCTTGGATTTCATTTATTTAAAGCATTTTTGTTGTTGTAAGAGATTAAATGTCATTAAGAAAAATGTTAGTACATTAGAACTCCACAGACATGACCGGGCATGCTTGGAGTGAATTAAAAACAGAGAAATGTAATTTTTCTGCACATAATAAACTAAATGATGAAAATAAACCAAGGAAGTGAGAAATGTCCGCTAGCAAGTAGTTTGTGGGTTGCAGCAGAGATTTTTTCTTTGGGACCAGATTCTTTTGAATGAGAATAGCCTCCAGTGTATCGGTAGCGGAGTTATAAAAAAGTGGACATTTTATAATCCAATGAAGAGCTGATCTGAAGACACGCAAGGCAAAAAATCTTGTCCCCTCTTTTTCTTCCATAAAAAGGAATGAATTGCGTGCCCTTGGTAGCATATCCAAGATTGATAGAATGTAAAGTGCCCAGATTTGTATTTTTAATCAGAGAATCACTATGCCAGAATTGATTGAAGGCTGAGGTTGTTCCTTATCTGCTGAAAAAGCCAGGGAGCATAGAGAAGTGGCATATTCAATTTCTTGGATTACTGCTGATGGATTCACCTTGTTTCCTTTATGAATAATATTATTTCTGTTCATCCATAGAACAGAAATTAATTTAACCACTTTAGAGAGCATGTAATGATGACCATCTCTATGTAGTTTCTGCAGAATAGATTTAAGCCAATTCTTGAAATCTCCAAAGTTGTTAACAGGCAGCATTATTCAAAAGCCCCCAAATCAAACCGCGCGCACAAAAGGACATGTAACAAACATATGATCCAAAGTTTCATTTTCAGAGCAGCCAAAAACACATAAGCCAAACACATTGAGATATTGCTTAATTAAGATTTCTACAAGAGGAATGGCTTCATTAAGTAATTTCCTAAGAAGTAGGAGATCTTTCATTGGGATAGATAAGGTGAAAGAACTCCCTTTGCTGGTCAAACCTATGTGAGAAGACCAAGACAGAATCCTAAGGCAGGCACAAACATCTAGGCAGGATACAACAATTAGGCAAGATTCCTTTTTAAGGTTGCAGGTTGACTTCTTTGTGTTTTAGTTATTTTGGAGTAAGCTTAGGACAGATAGCTGTTATGTAGGGTGGCTTTTTGGGTACTGTGAAAGGTACTTTTTGGGGTATTTTAACCATTGAAGAGAGGAGAGGTAGGACTTTTCTGAGTGAATTTTGTAGGAGAGGGGACCTGATTCTGTTTCGAATCAGCAAACTTCTTGGCTGAAGGGAGGAGTTATCCTTCTTCAGATTATTGTAATATTTTCAGTTATCAGCTATTATCCAATATATTCAGTGAACTAAGGGGTTCTAGACTTGGTTCCTAACATTTTGGTATCAGAGCGGCTGATCCTGGGAAGATGGCAGATGAAATCAGAGAGTTGAGGGAGGCAGTGGCAGGACTAACCAGGAAGGTGGATGAGCTCTCCGGTCTATCCAGACAAGTGGCGGACCTCACGAAGGGAATGAGCTTGATCAGGGAGGTGTTGCTACGCACAGATCAGGATTCGAGCAAGAAGAAAAAAGAAAGAAAGAGGTCAGAGAGACGCAGTCAGACACAGAGACAGAGAGCAACGATGACATGGAGAAGACAACAACCAAATTCAGGAAACTAGAATTACCAGTTTTCGACGGCGAAGATCCCATTGGATGGTTTTGTAGAGTAGAACGATATTTCCACATAAATAGCGTTCCTGAAGCAGAAAAATTGGAAGCAGCTATAGTATGTCTTGAAGGCCGGGCTCTCCATTGGTACCAGTGGAAGGAAACTCGTGGTGCACTGAGTGGCTGGCCAGAGTTTAAGCAGAAGGTGTTGGAAAGGTTCCACACTTACCAGCGAGGAGGTGAGTATAAGATGCTCTTTGCGAATCAACAGGAAGGGACAGTCCTAGAATATGTTGAAGTCTTCGAACGTCTCTCGTTTCCATTAACGGGTGCACCAGAGGAGTGCTTGATGGGAGCATTCTTATATGGGCTGAAAACAGAGATTCTGGCCGACGAAACAGACCTGGAAGGATTGATGAGAACAGCCATTAAGGTCGATGCAAAGCGAAGGTTGCTGGAAATCGATCGGCAGGGCACAGCATATAGGACGATGCACACCACCGGGTATAAGAAGAATCCGACCCAGCCCACATTCTCACGGGTGACCCACTATTCTGAGCCCACTCGAAAAATACCCACTACCAGCCAAATGAACCAAGCAACCCGATCTGACTCAAAGGCACAGGAAACGCGAATGGGAAGCTCGTCGACTATGGACTCCACAACGCGCAAGCCAACTTGGAGTCACCGGTTATCCGATTCTGAACTAGCTCGCCGGAGGGAACTCGGCCTCTGTTACAAGTGTGGGGATAAATATGGCCCCACCCATACCTGCCGAGATAAACACTTGCAGGTATTCCTATTGGACGTGGATGGTGACGCTGGCGGACGACATACAGGGGACGCTGAAGAAGGAAAGGAAGTTTTCTTCGACGTTGAGGAGGAAGAGAATCGAATGGAGTTATCTTTAAACTCCTTATCAGGAATTGAGAGCAACCACACAATGAAGATTAAGGGTGAACTCGACGGCAAACCAGTGGTGATATTGGTGGATAGTGGAGCAACTCACAATTTCATCGCTGAGGGGCTGATTAACCAGAACAGTATTGTGGTAGAGGAGGTGAAAGAGTATACTATCACATTGGGCGATGGCTACACGGTGCAGAGAAAACAGCGATGTCCTGCTGTGACACTTCAAGTTCAAGAACTCAAAATCGTGCAACCTTTCTACCCCTTTCCGTTAAGAGGGGTCGACGCTGTCCTAGGCATTGAATGGCTAATGACGCTAGGCGAGGTGAAGGTAAATTGGGGCCTCATGACCATGAAAATAGGGGAGAAAGTGAACCGAATCTGTCTAAGAGGGGATCCCACACTCTCAAAGACACAGGTCTCCATGCAATCGATTGTGAAACTGGTTAAAAAGAAAGGCCAAGGATTTTTGTTGGAGTGCAGAAGCATTGAAAGGGAAGAAGGGAAAGTCCAGACCTTGACTCCAGAAGTTCAGAATCTGTTAGACAAATATTCCAGGGTCTGCCATGTTGCCGAAAGACTACCACCTAGGCTTTCTCGGGACCATGCAATAGTAATCCGACTAGGGGAGCAACCACCCAATATCCGACCTTACAGATACCCCCATGCTCAAAAAAAAGAAATTGAAGAGCTGATAAGAGACATGCTTCAAGCAGGGATAGTGCAACCTAGCAATAGTCCTTACTCCAGCCCTGTCTTGCTGGTTAAGAAGAAGGACGGGAGCTGGAGGTTCTGTGTCGACTATCGGGTTCTAAATAAAATTACTGTACCTGATAAATTTCCCATACCCGCCATTGATGAGCTACTGGATGAACTAAAGGGCGCCACCATTTTCTCAAAGCTGGATTTAAAATCCGGGTACCACCAAATTCGCATCAAAGCCGGAGATGAGCATAAGACAGCGTTCAGAACCCACGAAGGACATTACGAATTTAAGGTGATGCCTTTCGGACTCACTAATGCTCCTTCTACATTCCAAGCACTCATGAATGATATATTTAGGGGGTATCTTCGCAAATTCGTACTTGTTTTTTTTTTATGACATATTAATCTATAGTAGTAGTGTCACTGCTCACCTAGAACACCTAGAGAAGGTGTTGTCCATATTGCAGGAGAACCAACTGATCATTAATCTGAAAAAGTGTGATTTTGTGCAACCACGGATTGAGTATTTAGGGCATATCATCTCCGAACAAGGAGTGCAAGCTGATCCAACCAAAGTAGAAAGTATGACGGCATGGCCCTAACCAACAAATATCAAATCATTGCGTGGTTTCTTGGGGTTAACCGGCTATTATCGCAGATTTGTCAAAGGATACAGTAAGATTGCAAGTCCATTGACTGATCTGCTGAAAAATGATGCTTTCTACTGGACTCCGGAGGCTACTAAAGCTTTTGAAGCTCTCAAGGCAGCCATGACAACCCTTCCGGTGCTCGCAATGCCGGATTTTTCACACTCTTTTGAGCTGGAAACCGACGCTTCCGGGACTGGCGTAGGCGCTGTGTTGATGCAAAAGGGGCAGCCAATTGCCTATTTCAGCCAAAAATTATCAAAAAGAGCTCAGCTAGGGTCAGTTTATGAAAGAGAGTTAATGGCCATTGTGCTTGCGGTAAGAAAATGGAGGCATTACCTATGGGGACAAACTTTTGTCATCCGGACAGATCAGAAGGCTTTAAAATACTTGCTGGAACAGAAGATTTTGGAGGAAAACCAGCAGAAATGGGTCTCCAAATTGATGGGGTACAAATTCGAAATCGTATATAAACCCGGGAAGGAGAATAGGGCTGCTGATGCACTATCAAGAAGGGAAGAATCGCTGAAATTAATGGCTTTTTCTATGTGGCAGAATGAAGATATTGAAGCCTGGGAGAAGGAAGTACAATCTGATGTGAAACTCAGAAAAATATTATAGCAATTAATTACCGGTGAAGAAGGGCCAGACGGCTATACCCTATTTAAAGGATGTTTGCACTACAAAGGGAGACTAGTTTTACCAAAAAAATCAGCTAGAATCCCCTTGTTAATGCATGAATATCACAACTCACCAGTCGGGGGCCACTCGGGTTACTTAAGAACCTACAAAAGATTAGCCAACTTGGTGTATTGGGAAGGCATGAAGAGGGACATCCAACGGTATGTGGCAGAATGTGGGGATTGTCAGAGGAACAAACACCAAGCATTATCGCCGGCCGGGTTGTTGCAACCCCTTCCCGTTCCACATGCTATATGGGAGGACATTAGCATGGATTTCATTACGGGACTACCCAAGTCCCGACGGAAGGATACCATTCTAGTTGTGGTGGACCATCTCACCAAATATGGCCATTTCCTTTCCCTTCAACATCCTTTCAGCGTCACGGATGTTGCTGATCTTTTTATCAGAGAGATAGTTCGACTGCATGGGTTCCCAAAGACAATTGTCTCCGATCGGGACCGCGTCTTCGTGAGCCAATTTTGGAAGGAGCTGTTCAAACAAGCAGGGACTAAATTGTGTTTAAGTACAGCCTACCATCCTCAGACCGATGGCCAAACGGAGGTTCTTAATAAGGGGTTGG
The DNA here is from genome assembly GCA_025563575.1 of Acacia pycnantha. Classification (NCBI taxonomy): domain Eukaryota; kingdom Viridiplantae; phylum Streptophyta; class Magnoliopsida; order Fabales; family Fabaceae; genus Acacia; species Acacia pycnantha. Next base: position 1,762,309 of record JAMWYP010000115.1, read on the forward strand.
AGACCTACCTAAGGTGTTTTACTAGCGAGAAGCCAAATCTGTGGGCTCAATGGTTGCCATGGGTCGAGTACTGGTATAATACCACACATCAAGGATCAGCAAACATGACTCCTTTCAAGGCCGTCTATGGGAGGGATCCTCCCGCATTTCTCAAGCTCTCTCATGAACCTTCAGCTATAGAAGATGTGAACGAGCAGATTCAGGCCAGAAATGAGATCATAGCTACTTTGAGGGAGAATCTACTCAAGGCACAAGAAGAGATGAGGAAACAAGCTAATAAACATCGCCGGGATGTCCACTACGCAGTAGGGGACCAAGTCTATGTCCGCATTCAGCCTTACAGGATGCGATCATTGGCGAAGCGGGTTAATGAAAAACTGAGTCCTCGTTTCTATGGGCCATTCAAGGTGGTGGAGAAGGTTGGGGCTGTTGCATATCGCCTCGAATTACCTCCAACAACCCGCATCCACCCAGTTTTTCACATATCATCCCTAAAAAGATCTGTGCATGAGGGCATGGTAACTCCAACCATACCTCCGGCCTTAACTGAACAAATGGAGTTGCAGGTACAGCCGGCGGCGGTCTGTAAGACAAGAACACTAACTGATGGACAACTGGAAGTGCTCATTCAGTGGGCAGGACTGCCCCCTCATGAAAATTCTTGGGAGAATGGGGAAGTAATAGCCAACCAATTTCCCGATTTCCACCTTGAGGACAAGGTGAGACTTTTAGGGGAAGGTAATGAAAGAACTCCCTTTGCTGGTCAAACCTATGTGAGAAGACCAAGACAGAATCCTAAGGCAGGCACAAACATCTAGGCAGGATACAGCAATTAGGCAAGATTCCTTTTTAAGGTTGCAGGTTGACTTCTTTGTGTTTTAGTTATTTTGGAGTAAGCTTAGGACAGATAGCTGTTATGTAGGGTGGCTTTTTGGGTATTGTGAAAGGTACTTTTTGGGTTATTTTAACCGTTGAAGAGAGGGGGAGGAGGTAAGACTTTTCTGAGTGAATTTTGTAGGAGGGGGGACCTGATTCTGTTTGAATCAGCAAACTTCTTGGCTGAAGGGAGGAGATATCCTACTTCAGATTGTTGTAATCTTTTGAATTTCAGCCATAATCCAATATATTCAGGGAACTAAGTGGTTCTAGACTTGGTTCCTAACATAAGGCCCATAGAAATTTCCAGAAATCATCATTAAACTGCCTGAGAACTATGAGAGATAATAGAAAGGAATCCAACTCGGACTGTATGTTCACCTCTCTGCATTGAGGGAAGGAACTGGAATATTGAGGATGGTTTCAGCAACATCTGATGAATGAAGACATTTGACTAAAGGAACATTCCATCGGGATGGGCACCAGCTAGATGGAACATGCAGTAATAGGTCACTAACTTTCTGATGAGAATCATTGGTTAGTGTCCTAGATTGCATGGGCCACTACAAAGGGTGGTTGAGATCAATATTTAGACAAGTTCCAACCCTCCAAGTCAAATGGTCAGAAATAAGAGGTGCAGATTTGTGGATTCTCTTTCATATCCATGAAGAGTTGTAAGGCAGCTTAACTAATGTGGGACTATGAGGATCAACATACTTATGTCAAAAGGTTTAGCCAACAAAGAATCTGATGATGCAGAGTAGATTATCCAAATTTGCTTTGCCAAAAGGGCAGAATTAACTTCTTGAATGGGACGCAGACCCAATCCTCCCTGATAGATACTTCTGCAAAGGAAGTCCTTCCCTTTTACATGTATTTTGTTCCTGTCTCCACAAGACCCCCAGAAAGAGTCGATGCATCTAGAGTCAATTTGATTACAAATGTAGGAAGGGATCCTGATACATGAAAGAACATGTAAATTCACTCTAGATAGCACTGATTTAATAAGAGACAATCTTGAAGCTTGTGAAAGTAAAAGGGCTTTCCAAGCTGTTGTTCGATGTTCAATTGCATCTAAGACTTGACTATAAACATGACATTTGCTTCTTCCAGGATCCACCCAAGTTCCTGAATATTTCCCAAGACGGTCAGAAAATCCAACACCAAGAAAGCGGGAAAAATGTAACTTCTTTCTGTGAGGAATATTCGGGCTGAAAATGATAGAGGATTTTGCTTTATTAATCTGCTGACCCGACCATATGTTGTAAAGGTCTAGATAAGCATTTAGAGAATTAAAACTCTGATCATTGGCTTCTAGAAGAAAACTGAATCATCTGTATATAAAAGATGAGAGATTGGATATGAGCTACTACAAATTTTGATCCCTCTCAGATTGCCAAAGTGTTCAAATGATCCGCAGCCAACATGTAGATATATGGTGATAAAGGATCACCCTATCTAATGCCTCTTGAAGGAGTAATATTGCAAACTATCTATTCCTTCAAAATGACTTGATATTGTACAGTAGTGATACATTGCATGATGAAAGAAATCCATTTATCTGGAAAATTCATTCTTTTTAACACAACAAAAATGAAATGCTATGACAATGTATCAAATGCTCTAGAGAAATCCACTTTAAGGGCCGCTAATTCTTTTCTACCTTGAGTAGCAGAGTGTACCTGATGCATGAGATCAACAGCTACCAGGATATTATCTGAGATAATTCCACCCTTTAAGAATGCACATTGGAAGGGATCAATATAATTATCCAGGGGATATTTTAATCTCAAACGAAGAACTTTTGAGACAATCTACACAAGCTAATTGGTCGCAGATCTTTGAAAGTTTGGACACCTTCAGATTTGATTTTGGGATAAGAATAATATTAGTCATGTTGAAGGACCTCGAGATATGCTCTGATTCCCAAAAAGGAGATAGCATATTCATAAGATCATCCTTGATTAGAGTCCAACATTTCTGATAGAAGTAGCATGTACAATACCATTTGGGCCTGGAGCACTATTTTTTCGAAGCAAAAAAGCAACTGTCTTAACTTCTTTCTCAGTAAAAGGCTGCAGCAAACTATTGAAGTGCTCTGCAGAAATTTCTGGAACCCAAATACCCTGTAAAGTTGTCAAGATTTGGTCAATAGAGAGATCACCATTAAAATGAAAAGCTCCTTCAAAATGGGTTTTATGCCAATGTTGCAAATTCATCAGAATTGCTTATCCATGTTTCATCTTGTTTTCTCATGCTTTTAACTTGATTTGCATCCTTTCTTCTAGAAACTTTAGCATGAAAGGTTTGTATTTCTTTCACCTTCCGAAATCCATTTCAGTTTTGCTCTTTGTGACCAGAAACTATTTTCACATTCATACAAGAATTCCAGGTATGCTCGGCATTAGAAAATTGTAATTGCTTCTCTTTCTGCACTATATCAGACATTGAGATAGAAAAAAAGAGTCTATGCAGCTCAGATTATGCTTTTTTAACCTTATGGAAAAGATTTCCAATTGAAGAGTAATCCGACCGAATCAAGTTAGCCAAAGTACAACCAAATTTGCATTGAAGTTAGAAAGCCAAAGAACCTTGATATGATGGAGACCAGCACCTCTTAATAATCTAATCACATTCTGGAAATTTAAACCAGAAATCTTCAAATTTTTTGAACTTGTGCTTTCGAGAATCTTCATGTTGGAGAAGGAAAATAGGACTGTGATCCGAAGCAGCAATAGTCAGAATATTCACAAAGGAATCTGGGAAAGAAGATAGCCACTGAATATTTGCAAATGCTCTATCAATTCGCTTTAAAATAAAATCTTCTCCCTTTCTATTGTACGACCAAGTGAAGTGAGGCCCCTTTTATGGAATTTTCAAAAGATTACATTCATCCAGATAGTTCAGAAAATCAGCCATTCCACTATTAGAACCTTTACATAAAAGTTTATCACCAGGATCTAAAATCTGATTGAAATTTCCTATAAGTATAGCCAAGGGCCATTCAACGAATGAGCACAAATTACCATCCAAGTCCACAAAACATGTCCGGGAAGATGAGATTGGTGGCCCATAAACAAAGGAGACATAATAATCCAAAGGGACATTAGTTTCATTAATCAAGCAGTGACATACAAACGGATTGATTTATAGAACATTAACATGAAGATTAGGCTTCCAAGCAACTAAAGTGCCACAGCCAGACCTAATAGCATCCGTACCACAAAAACTAGAAAATCCTAAATTTATAACGGGTTAGGCTTCTTGAGCATTAATCTTAGTTTCAAACAAATTCATGATATCAGGATTATGAACAGAAACTATGTGCCTACATCTCTGAACTGCCAAGGATTTTCTGAAACCTCAACAGTATTAACTAAGGAACTTCGTGGCACCGATGGAAGCTGTTGGCCAGCTTCCATAGCCTTAGTTGAAGAAGAGTTCCCTGTACCAATCTTGATCTTCTTTGTGCTTGGGTCCTAGGTTAGAACTATATAGGGCTGACGTTTCCTAGTGTTTGGTGTAATAGAAGAGTTCTGAACAACACCATCTGACTTAGGATTGGAATTGAGGTCAAGCTTCTCAGTTTGTCGCTGCTTCTTCTTAGGTTGAAATTCCAGAATGGGAGCTGATTCACTGACTTTGTCTTTATTGCCATGCTTGATCATGACCAAATTGCTCAAAGAGAAGTAGACAAACTATTTGGAGTCAGTAGATGCAAACTCCGAAAAGGCAATCGGAGAATCAGGAAAGTTGGACCAGAAGAAAGAGCTTGAATTAACAATGAGATTATCAAAATGCATATGATCTTTTGGGACGACTTGCCAATCAAAGGCACCAGACGGTTGTTTGACAAAATGTAATGAACGAGCATGAGATGGGCCTGACTAATACAGATTCAATGGATATACAATTAGGAAGTGGAAAAGGACCCGTGAGGAAGAGCAAAAGAAGGACATGGAAGCTTAGAGAGATATGATATGGGAATATATAAATAAGGCCAAAAGTAGTTAGAGGGGTGTGATGAATATATTAGAAAACCTTCTTAATTTCTTCTTTTCTGTTACGAGCATTCTATTTCAGTACCGTATTTCCTGCAACATTTCTTATCGACTTGTAATGCAGATGCTACTCCTATATATATGATATAGCAGAAGTTTTATCTTCTGCCATTCGCACTAGATTGTTTGTTCATTAATAAATTGTGATCATAACATTCTTAGTGTTTTCGTTGAGAGTGAGCTATGGCGGAAAATACTCAATTGAAGGAATTGCAAAATAAGCAAAGATAGTTTAGGGTCGAAAAACGAATCACCACCATTAGGATCACAAAAGCAACAGGGTTCGTTCACCTTGACATCCAAACCAGTGAAATTAGGATTTTCCATGATTTGACGGCACGGACGTGCTACAATGGATTTTTAAGGCTGAACAGTGCTTCAAATATTACTGCACAACGGCTAGTGATAGCCTCGATACACCTAGATGGGGGTGTGCTCCCCTGGTTCCAGATGATGGAAAGGGCTCACAGCGTGCCTCACTGGAATGTGCTGGTCAAAGCCATTGAAGAACAATATGGCCCATCCTAGTTCGATTGCGCCAGGTCCCAATTGTTCAAATTGATGCAACAAGGGAAGTTGGAGGAATACAACGTGCAGTTCATGTCCTTGGCAAACTGGACGATTGACATTTCTGAAGCAGTGATGCTTGACTGCTATTTAGGAGGACTGAAACCTAACCTGCGTCGTGATGTGTTGGTGCAAAAACCAGGGACACTGTTACAAGCTATGACCCTATCAAAATTATTCGCTGAAGCAATGGAGTGGAGTAAATCCACTAAAACTCATGGACTCAGTAATACAGGGAGCACCAGTTCAATGAGCAGATGGAACATAAATCCTCCAAGACCGGCACCGACCATTAGCAGCGGTGGTAAAACAAATTTGCCCCCTCTGTTACCAACTCCACCCACCCGACTTCCTCTCAAGCGCATGACCTCCGCTGAAATGCAGATTCGTCAAGAAAAAGGCCTTTGCTATACTTGTGACGAGAAATTCTCACCCACTCATCGGTGCGTTAAGAAGCAGTTAATGATGATGGTGGAGGACGATGAGCCAGTGGAAGAGGTTGTACCGGACAACAAAGATACACAAATAGATGCCACAATACACCATCTTTCTCTACCAGTTTTGAAAGGCACTCACAGGGCAGATGCCATTCGTTTCTTGGGCACCATTCAAGGAAAGGAAGTTCAAATACTGTTAGATGGGGGAAGCTCAAATAATTTCATTCATCCCCGCATAGTGCAACATTTGAGCCTATCGGTTGAGCGCACAAAGGAAGTCTAGGGGGAATCGGTCAGACTATGTGAACAAATCAACAGGTTGTTAATGTACCCATTGAAATTTGTGGTTATACTCTGAATTTAACTATGCTTGTATTGCCTGTGGCTCCACGATAAAATTTCTAACACAATGGAAGTAGGTCACACTTAAGGGGTTCAGGGGGAATGTCACATCGCAAGCTCAGTATCATCAACCGATTTGTCTCCAAAACATGGATGCGGTGGCCGAAATTTTTATTCTGGAGTCTATGGAACAACCATTGAATAATTCCACAGAATCTGTACTTGATGACCTGAACCAGATATTGTAGACATACTCCTCTGTTTTCCTGACTCCTCACGGCTTACCCTCGTCACGGGAAAGAGAACATGCTATTGACTTGTTTTCCAACACGCCACCCGTAAAAGTTCGACCCTATCGTTACCCCGTCAGTCAAAAGGCGGAAATCGAACATATCATGGAGGAATTATTGAGCGATGGCTTGATCGAACCCAGCTCCAGTCCGTTCTTGGCACTGATCATCCTAGTCAAGAAAAGGATGGTACGTGGCGCTTCTATGTGGATTACCGCGCTCTAAATGTTATCACTGTAAAGGATGCCTTTCCCATGCCGACCGTCAATGAATTACTGGACGAATTGTGTGGCTCTGTCTATTAGTCCAAGCTTGATCTCCAATCTGGTTATCACCAGATTTTAATGAAGAGTACCGATAGGGAAAAAACTGCATTCAAGACTCACCATGGGTTGTATGAGTGGCTTGTTATGTCCTTCGGGCTCACGAATGCGCCAGCCACCTTCCAATCGCTGATGAACACCATTTTCCAACCTTATTTGCGCAAGTTTGTTCTGATCTTTTTTGACAATATTCTCGTCTACAGCACCACATGATCTTTTTTGACAATATTCTCGTCTACAGCACCACATGAGAGGAACACTTGATGCAATCGACAAGGTGTTGGATAAGTTGTACCAGCATCAGTTCTTCGCCAAGAGGTCTAAGTGTGAATTTGGGCAAAAACAGATAGACTACCTGGGCCACGTAATCTCGGCCCAAGGAGTAGCGATGGATGACTGAAAAATATTGGCAATTAAAAACTGGCACAAGCCTCAATCCGTATCTCAATTCAAGGGCTTTCTTGGGCTCAGTGGCTATTATAGGCGGTTCATTAAGCAGTATGCCCAAATTAGCCGGCCCATTAACAGAACGATACAGTTTGGGGAAATCAGAAGAGAATAGAGAAAAGGAGGGGGACCACAGAAGGATAGAGATATTCCAATACTTTTTTTTTTGATAAAATATTCCAATACTTTTCAGGGCCCTATTCCTCAACCTCTCTAAGTTTCCAGGGCCTTCTCTTGAGTCTCCTGCTTCTCCTAACAGGCCTCTGTTCATTATCTGTTGCCATAGATGCTGGATCGTTTACTGGAATGGGCCTTTGATCATTATCTGATAAGCCCATATTATCTTTGTTCATGACATCAATCAAATGTATCTTCAGCAATGTCCCACATTTGATGTTCTCCTTGTGCATACATTGGATTCTTTCTTGGTAAGAGTTGAAGGTTGCTATGCACATAAACCAAGTCTTCCTATTTGGCAAATTTCAAAACCTAAGTTTTGGTAAAAGTTTGTCGAACACTCCAAAAAATGTCTAGAAGCCATTCTGCACCCAAACCATGGTTTTTTCTCCAAAACCTAGGTTTTGGAAAAAGCTATTTTTTTAGATTTTTCTCTCTCATCTGCCATCATCAATATTTTCTCCGTACTAGTCAAGATCCTCAAGTATATTTTTAGTACCTGTCAATACCCTGAAATATTTTTTCAAGATCCTAAAATAATTTTTTAGGATCATGAAGTATTTTTTTCAATATCCTTAAGTATATTTTTAGTACATGTCAGTAGTCTGAATTTTTTTTTAAGATCAATCAGTACCCTGAAATATTTTTCAAAATCCTGAAATAAATTTTTAAGACCATGAGAAATATTTTTTCAATACTAGTCAGTATCCTTAAATACTTTTTAGTACCTGTCAGTACCCTGAAATATCTTTTCAAGATCATTCATTACCCTGAAATATTTTTAAAATATCCTAAAATAAATTTTTAAGATCATAAAGTATTTTTTTAGTATCAGTTAGTACCCTTAAGTATTTTAATTTTGCACACAAATTTATATAATTTTTTGAATTTATTATAAAATTTAATGTTAAAAATATTTAAAATACAATTATATCATTTATATGCAATTATACCAAAAGCTAATGTCTGTTTTGGTAAATTTGACTCTGAAAAAGCTATTCTAATAACAATATCTAAATACTAAATCATTTTATCAAAAGCATTATTTTCAATAATCTATTATGGAAAAAGCTATTCTGAAAAAGACATTTTACCTCATAAATCCCAAAAGCTATTATTCAAAAGCTAAATCCAAATGGGCTCATTAGCACATTTTACCTCATAAATTCCAAAAGCTATTCTTCATGGAATGCATAAAAGAATTAGGCCCGGTTTGTTATACGGAAGATTTGAGGAAGGAAAGGAAAGGAAGATTAGGAAGGAACTTTAAAAATGTGAGTTGTTTGGTATACTAGGGAATGGAAGTTAGTTGAAGGAAAATGAAATGTTTGGTATGAAGAATGAGGTGTTGGTTAAGTGGGAAGATTAGGTGAAATTCCCACAATGCCCCTAAACCGTTCGAACGCTGGCGTTGGGTTCGAACGTAAAGCACTAAAGGGACAATGAATTCGAACGAAAAATTAGACAATAACCAAACTTGTGCTGCTGTTTATATCAGAACATTCCAGGAACAACAATATGACAGAAACAGAAGTAGGCATTTTTTACAGAAATAATAGTAATATAAATACAAGACAGTAAAAACCATAACCCAGACCCACACATCGTCTTCTTGTTCTTGCTCATGTTGTTTCACTTCCGCTTTGCGGTCGTTCTGGGTTCCAAACAGAAGTGGGTGTTTTGGGTTTTGGGTTGGGTTCTGCAACCAGGCACGACGGAGACACGATCAGAGCAAGAGGGTCGGCAAAATTTCAGAGAATTGCTCGACTTATCATCGAATTGGAGGCCGCTTGGCTTTTTCAGGGAGGGTTGGTGGGTTTTGGTGATGCCTACCATTGAGTCATCGAAGCAAGCGGCCATGAAATTGCCGATCTTAGTCTTCTATATCTGATGAAGAAGAAGAACTACGTGCAAAATTTTTTAGGGCCAATTTCGTCATAGGATTTCACTCTCCCGGGAAGATTTTGAAAGACTTGGCTATCACCCAAGAGGGGGGTGAATTGGGTGTCTAATTAAAAACTTGATACTTTGAAAATCTTTTGCGTTTTCTAAATCAACAGTTAGATATTCAAATAAACATATATTGGAAATACAAGAGATAAGTGAAGAGAATATGCAAACTATGATTTATACTGGTTCGGCCCAATCTTTGACCTACGTCCAGTCCCCAAGCTCCACTTGAGATTTTCAATCCACTATCTTCTTTCAACTTGATTACACGTTCTGTACTTGAAGTAATCCTCTCACTAGGATTCACTCCCCCTTACAAACTGTAATCAATACACCCACTTGATTACACACTCTGTACTCGAAGTAATTATCTCACTAGAACTTACTCCCCTTACAAGCTGTAATCAATACAATGGGTTTCCTACTCAAGATCACTCAATCTTGAGTAACTCACAGATAGAAGGGTAGAATGGTTACAAATAAATCTTCTCTCTCTCAGAAGTGAATGGATAAACACTGAAGCACAATACAACTCATTTCACTCTCTATGATAAGCTATATAGACATTGAAAAACAGAGAGTAAATGATAAGAATATCAGAGTATCAGCATGTTGAAGATGAAGCCTTGTGTCTCTGCGTTTTTCTTCTCTCTGTTTTCTCTTATCTGTTGTAGACTTCAAACCTCTGGGTATTTATACTGATTGAAGCTTGATGACAGTTGTGGAGAATATAGCTGTTGGGAATATTCAATGACTGTTGGATAAAGAAATATAGCCGTTAGACTCAGATGAAACTAGCCGTTAGAACTTCGTTTTCTGAACTAGCTATGACATCATCATTTACTTTACCCTTGATCTTCAGTTTAATAGTCTTTGATCATCTGAAACATGTACACAAATGATATAAATGATGTTAAGAAGTATTATAAATCATTTGGGTATTCATCTGGATGTTCTGGATGAGAAATGAGATTTTCGAAACGCTGATTTTCTGAAGCAAAGGTGCAAACTCGAGTTTGCATTTGTAAACTCGAGTTTAGAGGCTATTGCTTTACTCAAGATTGCTCTCTGTCTGATGGAAACTCGAGTTTCCAACTTAATGACTTGAGTTTCGGTCTTTCCCAAAATCAGATTTTGCTCTTTGTCCCCGACAAACTCAAGTTTTGTTTTCCAAACTCGAGTTTGCTTCATTTGATAGCAAACTATGCAACATCGTGAACAAACAGTCAACTTTCGAGGGCCATATCTCCCTGGTCTGAACTCCGTTTTGGTCCGTTCAAATCTTGATAGAAATCCCTTTGAGTCTAATTTCATATGCCACCGATTTCAGCTAACTAGGATTTTTACTTTATGATATATACTCAAAACATTGAAGCTTGGTCTGCTGTGTGGCATGAATTTCACTTTCAACTTCATAAATTCATAGCTCCTTAATCTAAACTCCTTTTGGCTTGAATTTTATATCAAAATGGCTCATTGTGAGTCTAGTTTCATATGCCACTGGTTTCACCTCAATCGGATTTCTGGTTTGGGAGATATCATTGAATTACCAGATGTCGCCCGAGTGAAACGTGAAACAGAGTTGCTGAAGTGCTGAAGACCGCTGTAAACTCGAATTTTGAAATGCAAACTCGAGTTTTCCTTGTCCAGAGAGGCCAGAGATGTTGAAGACATTGCAAAATCGAGTCAGTTAGTGATTAACTCGAGTTTTGAGTTCCAAACTCGAGTTTTGACTTCCAAACTCGAGTTTTCTCATACCAGAGAGGCAAATCATTGTAGCGAAGTAGAAAACTCGAGTTTTAAGATCTGGACTCGAGTTTTCTCATCTTGGAACTGATTTTTTGCTGGTTTTAACTCTGAATTGACCAATTCCAACTTCCATATGATCTTGGAGACTTCTAGCATCAATATATGAACTTGAATAATAATTTTCTCAATCCATTCAACAAGTTCTTCCTTCGTTCTTCTCTTCTCTTCTCTTCATCATTTTCATAATTTAGTTCTTCAATATCTCATCTTCTTCTTGAACTTGACATTCTCTTCAATTTCTTCTTTCTAAAATCTCTTATCTCTTTCTTGAGCTATTATTCAACTTGGACTAATCTACATTAAATATAGTAGTTAGTCAATGTAGGAGATAAATATATCATACAAACTTTTTGCTCTTAATAATGACACTTATATAAGACATCATCAAAACTAATCAAAACCAACAGATTTCAACTTTCCCTCCATTTTCGGATGGAACGCAAGTTACCGCGTTTAAGGGAACATTGGAGAGGTCGGGAACATTGGAGATTTCCATTTCTAGGAAGATAGGCACACCAAACGTGTTTTATTTGAGGGAAGTGTCTCAAGTTCCATTCCCTGGCCAAGGTTCCGTGTAACAAACAGGGCCTAATTACTTCAATTGCGTTCGGCACATGATGAAGAGGAGGGTTGTTGCACAAGTTTCAATTATATCTTTTGAAGCAAAGGTGCAGAAGTATCATAAAGTAGCCACCAAAATTTCAGATCCATATATAGTGGATTTAGAATTAATGGCATCTATATTGCCAAAAGTTCTAGTATTGGTAATAAAAAAGCTACATTCTCCCCTATAATCTTGCTTCGATCCTTCAAGCCAGGAAAGAATCTCCTTAAGCATTTTTATCACTCTTGAGTAATCTCTACATCCATGTGTGGAGGAACTCAACTAGAATTTTCTTGGAGCCATTGGTGACTATAGTATCTAAAAGAGAAACAAACAAAAAAATTATCAAATTATCAAATTATATCAAGAGAAGTACTAATTTTAAACTCAATCATTTTTAAAAACTTACTTAGTATTTAAAGCATGTGCCAAACAATATAGTGGAGTTGAATTTTTTGTCCAACGATCCATAAGCATCATAAATAGAATACCTCTCTTCCATACTTTTCCCCTCTTAATGGTCTATAGCTTTCTTCACTTTCTCAATCATCTCATCCCACCTATCATATATCAAATGAAGACAAGTTCTATCAGTGTCACTCGCTCTAATCATATTATAAATAGGAGCAATGAAAGCAAGTATGTAATTAATTGAATCCCAAAAACCATCATCCAATATTTTTTTCCTTCACAAATATGGCCCTCCCAAGATTATCATCTTTATAAATACTCCATTTTTCACTTATCACCATATTTAGGAGACCACCCTTTATTAACTTGAACCTCTTCAGCATCATAATCATTGAGGCAAAACGAGTATAAGCAATATAAAGCAACTTCAAACTCACAAACTCATTATAGATGGAAAATCTCATAGAATGATTCATAATGAAATGCTTTATGAGTAAATACCCTTATTGGTCCCTGGAAAAAACACGGATGCCCTTTTTGGTCCCTGAAAAAAAATAAATCACTTTTAGTCCCTAAAATGGAAAAATAAGGTCCCTTTTAGTCATTTTGATCATTTTTTTTGCACATTTTAATCCCTCGAAATTCAAAAGGTCATTTTTAGTCCCTAAAAAGGACAAAATGACATTTCTTTTACTCAGGGACGAAAAAGGGTCAAATGTGTTTTTCCAGGGACCAAAAAGGGTATTTACTCATGCTTTATTACAGCAACATCTCCTACAATATTAGAAATCCAACTGCATTCCTCATATGATATTTGATTATTCTCCACATTCTTTGCAGCACAAATATTTTTCATAGCCAAATTCAATGTGTGAACAACACATGGGGTCTAGTTAATAGATGGAAATTCCTGCTCAATCAATTGCCCTACTCCCTTACAATTTGCAGCATTATCTGTGATTACTTGAACCATATTCGCCTCTCCTTCTTATTGAATAACTTCCTTTAACAACATGAAAATGAGATTTTTATCCTTAATCTCCCCCAAGCAATCAAGTCAATTGATTTTAAAAACATTTCTCTACTATTAGATACTCTCATGAAATTAATGAGTGGCTTCCTTTGTGAATCAGTTCACCCATCATATACAATACTCACCCCCTTATGGGTCCAATCCTCTCGAATAGGTTCACACAACCTATCAACATTTTCTTTCTCCTGTTGCAACAAAGTGGTTCGCAACGTGTTATAGCCTGGTGGCAAATAACTTGCAATATTATGATTTGCTGTATAAGTATACAAAGCTTGGAAGTATGGGTTCTTCACCAAATTGAATGGCAATCCTACTGAATAAAACATTTTATCAATCAGATGATTTCATTCTTTTTGCTCCCTAACATTGAATGTCATCTCAAGAGGACTCTTAGTTCTTTTTTTGAGTCAGCGGAAAAGCTAGAAGAAAGGGGGTAAAGGTACGTTTCTAGGTTTACTAGATTGCATTCTTTGAGCAGCTTCTTGTTCCAATTTCTCCATCTCTAATAGGTCTCTATTTTGCACTAATAAACATTTTGCAATTCCTTTGTTTGATAATTTCAACAAATGAGCCCTCACTCAGTATACAAACTTTTATAATCTTTTTTTACAGAAGTTGCATGTCCAAGACAAATTCCCTCTTGCTTCCACTCCAACATCTAATTTGGTAACATATTTCTATAATGGTTTACTCAGTAATTCACTAGAAGTGGCACTAGCAATAGCACTAGTAGAACTAGAAGCATGGGGAGCAGCAGGACTAGGAGAACCATTGGCAAAACTTGAATGATCCATACTGTAAATAAGTCCGAAAAAAACAAAATTAATCAAAAAATTATGAAGCTCTCTACCTCCTAGTCCTAATGTGTGTGTGTGTGTGTGTTACTCAACTAATTACAAACAAAGCATACATTACTAAATACTAATTAAACTAACACTAAAAGAAATAATACTTCAATCTGAGTACAGCCGAGCCAAGCATCTCCCAGACATCTGTATTTGTGATTTTGTACAAGTCTAAATACTAACTAACACTAAATTAAAATACTAACACTAAAATATATGATATCATCAGTACCACTTCAAGCTGCCTTTGCTCCATGGTTATCACAACAGAGCATTCCCCACTTTTTTAAAATAAAAATAGAAAGGACCTGATTTGGCAAGTTCTCATTTAAATTTATAGATCAAACATCACAGACCGGCTAATCCACTAATTCAGACAAAAAACAAATGAAAATAGCGCTCCACTTATCGGTTTGTGCACTGCAAAGCCCCCTCTCGCCCATAAGATTATATTTCCTCTTTGTCATCTAATCTTTATTCTAATACTAATCTCAATTCCATTACACACAAAGCATTTGAAAAATATAATCAATCGCCTAAAACTATTAATTATAAATTAGTCTGTTTTGATTCGACTTTCGAGTGACAAAATGCAACCCTTTATCGCCATCAATAAAAGTTCAACCATTCATCTTCAAGATCCATATTCCAGAACTTCCACAATAGGACCAAAATAGTAAGGCATGGTGTAATTGTCATCACCTTGCTCAATTCTGTCCCACATCTGTAACCAAGACAATACATACACCCTACAAGAGTCTCTGCAAATATAATTATAATCAAATTAACCAAATCAAGAATCTCACTATGAAATAAAATTAACCACAACCACAAAGTAAACTCACATATCAAATTGTACATGAACTATTTGTTAGAACTAGCTGACACTCAAGAGGGGTGTGAATTGGGTGTAAGATAAAAGTTTAAGAACGTTTAAAATCTTTTTGTATCTTAGTAGAAGCAATAAGTATGAAAGTAATGAGTCATAAATCAATAGTTAATTATTCAAATAATATATGCTGGAAATACAAGAGCTTATAGAAGAGAATATGAAAACTATGATTTATCCTAGTTCGGTCCAATCCACGATGACCTATATCCAATCCCCAAGCTCCTCCCAATATTTCAATCCACTATCTCCATCAAGTTTAACTGAGCACTTGAGAACCACTAGAATCTCACAAGTTTGATCTGGGAACTTGTGAAGCCTTTACAATTCTTGCAATAAGATAAGGACTCCCCCTTACGCATTGTAAGGATACAATCTGTTTCTCACTCAAGATCCTCCAATCTCGAGTAACTCTCACAAAGATAGAATGATTACAATGAAAGCATACTTCTCTCTATATGAAGTAGATAATGATTAACATTGAATTACAAGGTGGTGGGAGTATGATTACAGAGCTTCGATAGTATGGTCAGATTGCCATTGTGTACTCATGCTCTCTATCTTCATTTATCTTGAACGCCTATCCTCTTATAGTTGATGAAGAGCATTTGATGTTGAGCACATTCTTCCCGTTGAGCATCTTAGAATATGATCGTTTAATGTTCGTTGGAAGTAGCCGTTGAAGCTTCTAACACAAAGTTGATTTTTGGCTATTGAGCTCTAATCCAAGTTAAATCACCTATAATCCTCATGTAAATTTGATTAGGAATGATTAGAAGCAATATAATCAAGGTTTCAGAGAGTTTGCA
The DNA here is from genome assembly GCA_025563575.1 of Acacia pycnantha. Taxonomy (NCBI): domain Eukaryota; kingdom Viridiplantae; phylum Streptophyta; class Magnoliopsida; order Fabales; family Fabaceae; genus Acacia; species Acacia pycnantha. The sequence goes on from JAMWYP010000115.1 coordinate 1,778,179, forward strand.
AGAATATCAAAAAAATTTGAGACAATGATTAAAAAATCTGTGAACAATATCACTATAAGTGATCATGGATCACTGGAGTGATTTCTCAAATCACTGCAAGTGATCATGCATCACTCGAGTGATTTCCTAAATCACTGCAAGTGATCATGCATCACTCGATTGATTCTCACATCATTTTCAGATCACTTGCAAGTGATCATGGATCACTTGAGTGATTTCCCAAATCACTGCAAGTGATCATGCATCACTCAAGTGATTTCCCAAATCACTTGAGTGACTCTCACATCACTTTAATTTCACTTATGAGTGACTTGCTAAAATTCTGCTAAAATTCTGAAAGTGAAGCTTTATCACTCGAGTGCATCCACTATTACTCGAGTGCCTTTTTCCTTTTCAGAACATAGATAGTTTAGAATAGAGGTCAACTTCCAGTGGACATAACTCTTTGAATATAACTCTAAAATTGGAAAATGACCTATCCCCATAATGCTCTTTAAGTATTCTTTCCAATGTAAAAAGACTTAGCTCAAAACTCATTATATTCTAAAAGTTTTGATCAAAATCATAGAACATGGTTTGGAGCAGCGTCTTTATACGACTGTGAAATTCTGAAATTCATATCTCGCACTTCTAGATTAACCTCTTTAAATGTATTTAACTCATCACTATCATCCTCCTTCCCCTTCCCCTTCTCATTTTGCTTTTGCTTCTCCTTCTTTTTATCCTCCTTCTCGTTATAAAATTCTTCAATAAACAAAGTGTGACTAAAGGAGCTTGACACCCTTAGTCCAATTTTGCTTCTTATCTTTTCATTCTTTTTCTTATAACTTTTTTCTCTTCTCCATCTTCTATACCTGAAAATAAATACAAGGCTCATAAAGCAGTGGCAAAAGATTCATTGAACTACTTACTAAGCTGCAGAAGACTTTTGGTTTAGGAGATAAAAGATAGGGTTAAGGTGCAAATTGGCCAATGAAGTGTTACCTTAGGAGCATCTGGCACAAAAATGTTTTGAAGGTATTAAAAATACCAATGAAGAAATAAATTCTAATGAAAGTAGCACAATCTCTGTTTTGGTCTATTCGCTGAAGTTTTATATTCTTCATTGGTATTTTTGCTCCCTTTCAATTGTTCATTGTTATTTTTGATACCTTCAAAAAAAATTTGTGCCAGATGCTCCTAGCGTAACACTTCATTGACCAATCTTCATTTTAACCCTAAAAGAAATAAGTGCCAATAAGATGTTATGTGCTCTCAAGGTGAAAGATAAAGGTCAAAGTCCTTAATCCCTCATTATAATGTTTCCAAACATGTCTTTGAGGTAAAGAAGATGGAGAAGTGAAAAAAGTTATTGAAAAAGAAGCAACAAAAAAATACAAAAAAATTCACGCCAAAAAAATTCATTGAATAGGTATGATACTTGAACAGCCAAAAAAATTCCAATAGTTGGATCACCATTTCGCTAAATGACCAATTACCCTCTTATATAAAGCAATAGTCAAATAAATAAGGGTTTAATGTTTCTGCTTTTGCTTCAGAAATATTTTGTCTGCCACATTCACATAAAAGTGAGTGGTCCCACTAATATTTTCTCTATCTTCTATTTACAATGGGACCCACTCACTTTTATGAGTACAAGGAAAATAAGCACTTAGCCAAAATCTGAATAGAAGATTCATATTTTCAATACATTATTCTCAGAACTAATGTTGGATAGCATATGCAACATAATGGAAAAGCTATTCAAATTCACACCCTTGTTCTTTCTAAACTCATGTTTCGTTGTCAATTAAAGGTACACAACTTATCATATACAACAGAGGTTAATAAATTTTTCCAAGTATTATGGTATAATCAAGCACTTATGTTAGGTAAATATAAAGGGGCTCAACCATGGAGCCGATGAAGCTCAAATTAAGGATATTAAACTAAATGTAGATTGAATAATTCAAGTCAAATGTCCGGTCCCGCCAATATGAGGCTTCACATATACTTTGAAAGGGTCTTTCAACCATTCAATGTCATAAAATATAAAGTTGGTAATTCAGGTCGGGTTGGCGGGTTGAGCCCCTAAAAATAATCGGGTTCGGGTAAGAAAACTGAAGCCCATTTATTTTTGGGCTGAATGAGTTGGACCTGTTAACCCGCGAGGTAGCCTACGATTTTAACAGGTTAGCCCAATTAAATATATGCTTTTTAAAAAAAAATACTTTCTTTTGCTTTGCTTTTACACTCACTTGACAGTCAACCAAATTGGCCAATTTGTCCAAAACAAAACACCGGTTGCAAACCCGGTTCATACAAATAAAAGAAAAGAAAAAGAAAATATAGATTAGCTTGTAGGAGCTTCGGTCGAGGCCTCCTCCCCCTTCTCAGCTTCCACCTCGGCTATGGCACCTTCTGAACGGGATTCAGAAACGGTGACGGGCTCCACGTACGGGACGAACTGACCATCCTCTACAAAGGAGTGAAAATGGTAACCTGCGAGGTTCATCTCGACTCTCGGGTTAAGATGCCGGATTTGCGCCAACGCATTCTCAAAGGCATCCACCACTGCTCCCTTTAACAGCCCTTTCACCCGGGCCATCTCCTGTTGAGATTCCGCCAGGGAAGCCACCGCCTCAACTTTCAGTTTATCCCTCTTAGCCGTCAGGGAGCTGATCTCTTGTTCATCATCGACTCGTGCCGCTTTTAGGACAGAGATCATCTTATCTGCATCAGACAAGATGTCCTTAGTCCTCCCCAGCTCTTCCTCCACCTTTTCAACTTTTTGCTGGCTAACCTAGAACTCATTCGAGGCTGCTTGCCACAGCTTCAACGTCTCATCACGTTCCACCCTTGCGCGTTTTAAATCGGTAGACGCCTCCACAAAGCTGTGGTGCAGGGTGATGAAGGTCTGAGACAAGCCGGCTCCCCTCAGGAAAGCATTGCCTACAGCCTGGATATCCCTTATATCGGCCTCCTGCAATGGAATCGCCATTGCATCGGCGAGGTGGCGGGAGAGAAATACTTAACTCATCGGTGATCCCCTACTCCATGAGCGGGAGCGAGGAAACATAAAGGGCGAGGCGGTAGGACAGAGCCGCCTGTGCGAAGAGGGTCCGCAATGGCCGAGCTGGGAGGCTGTGTTGTCACGGGGGTAGATGGCTGGCTTGGTTGGACCGGGACCACACGAACCGACGCCGAGGCCCAGGTTTTGCTTTTCTTCAGATCGGCCGCTTTTGAGGATTGGCCGACTTTCGACTTGCTCAAGTCTGGAGCCGACCTCTTTTTACCCTTGGCAGGCACCTCATCATCGATCCCTTCCAAGTACTTCGGCCCTTTCCTCTTCAGATCTGCGCAAAACACAAACGTCAAAATGATTGTGGAAAGAAGTAAAATGTTACAGGCTTAAAAATAATGCAACATCAGTATATGAACAAAAGAAGACTCATACTCGGCCCCGATCTCATTTCGTCCCGGTTTGGGTTCTCGGCCCGGTATTGGGCCACTAAGGAAGCCGCCCCAACAGTACCATGCGCCTTTACGTGGGCCAGTATGCTGTCAACGGCTTTCTTCTCGTAATCCATCAGAGTGGCCCGCTCCATCTTATAAGCGCTAAGTGACACCCCGTGGTGATCCTTGCACCAGTATAAAGGAAATCGCTATTCGACATCCTTAGAGTCTGGGCCGACGAGAAACCAAGGCTCCACACCAGACTTGGCGACCACTTTAAAAAACCCGGTCTTGAAGTGCTCGAAGGAGTTCGAGACCGGGGTAAACAACCGTCTGTTTGCGATGCCCCGAATAGAGGTCCAGCCCTTCAGCTCGGCTGGTTCCTTCCCGGAGCGAGAGGTGTAGGGGGTGAAGAAGTAGAAAAACATGGAGGTAGTACAAGGTAGACCTACGCTTTGGCAAAACCACTCAAATGCTATTACATATCCCCACCCATTGGGATGCAACTGGGAGGGAGCTAGGCCGAGAAATTGAAGAATGGCTATCTGGAACCCGGTGAACGGAAAGCGAACACCGAGCCTAGTCATATAATCACAGTAAAAGAAGAAAAAGGAGTTATGGCTTCCCTCCCTAATGGAGCAAACCGGCTCTTCTTCCTCCGGAAGACTCAAGGCGTAGCTCTCATTTTCCTCTACGGGAAGACCTTCAATATCGGCAGGGGTCATCCTCGACCGGCAGGACAGCACCTCATGGGTAACCCAGGGAAATTTTTCAATCAAACCCTGTGAGGGGCTAGCACGATTCGAATTGCCGAAGGCCGACTTTGCGGTATGAGAAGTAGAAGACGAGGCCATTATACCTACCACAAAAATAAAAATAAACACAATCAGAATTTTCCCAGCATACCTGATGTCAAAAAATGAAGGCGTGTATCCACTGCCAAAGTAAGGTTAGACTCCAAGTCAACAGGTTGCGGGGGAACAACCCAGGGAGCCGGGACAACGTTGTGACAGCATGAGGCCAAAATCGAATCGGCCATTACGGAATCACCGCTGGAGATAAGCCGGGAACACTCATAAAGGCAGTCGTAGCATGGGCCAATGTAGTCGTCCACCTCGGCCCTAGGGCCCGGCCTCCCCACATAGTCGTACTGATTAATAGGTAGGGCCGGGATAAGAGCAGTATCAGCGCGGTTGAATGACCTTGGGTTGGGGGGGAACGAGGCCGCAACGGCAGAACATCCTCCAGCGGACGGATGGCTTTCTTGAATCCTCACACCCCTAGCCCCGACAACTACAGAAGCTCTTTCCTTGCTTCCACTGTAATGCGCGTCAAGCAGAGCGGCTTGCCTCTCTTGTGGAGAAGGCTTATCACCCCAGAGCCACCAACGGGTCTTCAGCCTAACAGTCTGACGCAACTCTTCGATTTCCTCGGGGGTCATGTCTTTCAAATCCTTCGACATTTCAAATGACACTCCCTAAAGGCACGACAGTCAAACCCAGAAAGGGGCTAAGACTTGCAAGCGAAGAAGGGAGTTTTGTAAAAATGGTGTTCGAAAGAGAGAATCACTCAAAAGAAAACAGAATCAAGGAGAGACTCAACCCAGAAAAAGCAAACATAAGATATGCGACGCAGAGCCTAGTATGGTATGGAGCTACCACCAGAAGTAGAATGAAAACACTACAGGCGAGCATGAAACTAAAGAGATAACAGGGAAAATGATGATACCTGGATAGGAGTTGGAAGATGAAGTTGGAAATTGGCTACACACAAGAATTGAATCCGTAGACACGAAAGCGAACTTCCTCACAGAGCAGGGAATCGTGTTTCAGAGAGAAGACTCCAAAGCAGAATGTGTAAAGTGAGAAAATGAACTGCCAACGCTAGTATAAGTTTTCAAAGAAGCGAATCGTCGGGGGCAAAATCACCAATCTGTTCATAAAGTAATGATGACGTGACACACACATTTAATACGCACTCAGCAGTCATTTATTGCGCCTAAGGGCCGTAGTGGCTAGCACGCCTCCGTTTCGGCTTCACGATAGTCGAGGGGCGCCAGTTGTCAGACAGTCATGATAACCGAAGAAGAGGAAGCGACGCGAAAGTAGAGAACACTCGGATGTACAGAATAGCCGACGTCGTACAGCCAGGATTTCGTCTCCTCTATCCCAGCTATCTAGAACCCCGATCTCTTCAACTCACCGAAACCCGCTTGAATATATCCGGGTCGTGCAGTGTCGCACCCCGGATCTATCATCCCGGTTTCCTTTCGCAAAGAGCACCATGACCAGACATCATTCACCCCGGATATCCAAGGCATGGACATCCGAGCTGGGGGCAACTACAGCCCGGACCAGAACAGCATTTTGGGACATGTGAGCCAGAAATCGAATACTAAACATTAGTCACTCTCAACACAGAGATAAACTTGCAGGTAGACAATATGGTCATCTCGGCTGCCCAAAAACTTGAGCAACCGAGCTTGGGGGCAACTGTTATGGACCTAAGTCAAGGCCCATCTGCCAATCGGCCCACACAGGGGGCAGTCCACGCAAGGATCACAACACCCAAACTGAAGGACCTAGTCAGGAGGGTGGTTGCCTATATTCTCGGACACGCCCGATATTGGATCTCCAGATCCAACCGTAAGGTACTCTCTATATATATACATAGAAGGTACACAATCAAGGTACACAAGTTCTTTTCCTTGAACTAATCTACATACAGTTACACTGTGCACACACCCCACCCCCTTTAGGTGAAACGCTTGGTTCCCTTCTCCTGGACGTCTTCCCTATAGGCTTACAGGAGGAGACCATCGATCCTATATCAAAGCTCTAGCCCACCAGGCTGGACATCTGTGTTCTACACCAGAACAGTAGTGGTATGGCTATGTGATCGGAGGGCAACCTACAGCTTTTTAGGAGAAAGCACGATTAATTATAAAAGGGAGAAATTTCGCTGATATTTTCTTATTTGCCAATGTTATTTTCTACTTGGAATATTTGTGTTGTTTTCTTAGCAATATATTTAAGTTTTATATGTATATTTGACAGTCCAACTGATATAGTATGATTAAATTGGAAAGTTTTACTCTTAATTTTATTAATTTTTGGAATGTTCCCCATGAGAATAACTATCCTAGTACTTTTATCCGTTGCATTTCAGTGTAGTTTTTGCTTGTCAAATGCTTGTTGTAGATAATAATTTATTTGTACCCCACGTTACAAGATTTTCCCATACTCACAAACTGTTGCAGTTGTTTTGTTTCCAGCACAGTTGGTGTGTGACTTTGATTTTCATGGTGCAGCTTTTCAATTGTTGATGATTCAAATTCTTGTGGAAGAACAATAGCCAATGATGGTAAAAAAAAAACTGATGATTTGAGCCCGCCTGATGATTAAAAATCTTCAAAAAGCACCAGGAGAGGTTCAGCTGGCATTATTTATTCTATGATGATTTGATTCTATGATGCTTATGTACTAGAAATATATATATTTTTCATTTACTTGATTGACAACAATGTGGTTATGTATTAGGTATCCTCTATAACAACTTTTATATCGATAAATATTTGTTCAAAGCAATTGACAGTTATAAGGGGTGAGCCTTATCAATATATTACCCTCTTAAATTGCAAGGTGAAATATCGCAGTCTTTATGATCAACGGTATTAGGGTAATACTCTATTGATTTGCTGGACTTTATGGTTGGATTTAATGTATTTGCATCCTATGCTTCTACCTTTTAATATCTACCTTTTCCTGAGATCTGTAACCTAGAGTTATTTGATGAAGGTTTCATAAATGAGCTACCTTTAGTTTTATCATCTTTTTTGAAATTTGAAACAAGACTTAATCAAATAGTGTCACTGAAAGTTTTTCGCGTTATTTAGTTTGTGTTGCTTCCTCTTCAATTCAGTATGCAATAACTATTCTATTGTAGTTCATGGCTTCAAGTTAGGTCGAGTTGTTTAAGTTTATTTGAGGAATTGTGTGTGAGATTTTCTTTATTTGTGCGGTTATGCTTCAATTGGGAGCATTTATGATACAGTTCAATGCACTATTTTGAAATCATCCTATTGATAGCAATGACTTATGGAGCTTGCCACATGAGGCTTTCAGTGAAAGAGAAGATGTTAGAGAAAGAGAATACAATACAAGGCCTCAAAAGTCGGCGATTTGTTTTTGTTGATTTTATTCATATACTAGTCTGGATCTTTGTATTAGGAAGTGTACTGTTATGAAGCTATTTTGTAGTAGTAACTGTGATGTTATTGATCCTAAAACCACATGCAATTAAGAAGCGCAGGAACAAATTATTTTTTATACCAAATTATGCAGAAGATGCAACAGGCATGTTAGCTAAGGTTTTGTATGGTTTCAATACAAATGTTTCGAAACATACTTGAGTGCAACTACAATGTAGTCAACAATATGAAAGTTCAGAAGACTACTAAGATATGAATCACAAATCCAGGCCATCCACAATTTCAGTAAGCCAAAAATTAACACGGCATAATATTTATGCTGCATCCAAAGTTGCATGCATTAGAGCAAAACTTAACTGAAATTCCAATAAAGCAAGCAACCAAGACCAAAAACTTTACAAACTGTTTTACTTCCTTGCATAAATGTTTGCAGTATCAAGTCAAACACTCATTAACCTACTTGCAAGTCAGAAACGCTTTCCTAGGGATGAAAATGAATATTTTAAACTCTTGAACAGAGAGACCCATACGCATCTGTGAAGACGATTTCAAACTTCGTTACCAAATAAATATAGCTAAAATCAAATCGATTGCAGGACAACGAACGAAGGTAACAAGTCAAAGTAAAGTAGCAAGAAAGAGAGTGAAATAAAATGGTGAAAGTAAAGAGATAAAAAGAGCATTGTTCTTGGCCAGCAGAGTCCCAGATCTGAGCCTTGGCACTTCTTGTGGTCGTTCACCAAAGTCCGAGTCTGAAATTCGACGCCAATTGTGGCCTTGGAGTCCAAGATGAAGTCATTTCTAGCAAAACGAGCTAGCAACAGCGATTAGCATCTGGTTCCTCCACCTCCAACGCTCGCCATTTCCACCACTTCTTTCTCTCTTCTTCTTCTTCTTCCCTCCTTCTTTTCTCTTTCACAGTGAGATCGGTGAACAAAGAAAAGCCGACGCTGGAGAATGACGAGATACGACGGAAGGAGAGGCGTCAGTACTAAGGGCCCGTTTGATACACGGATTTCACGAGAGGGAGAGGGAATATGCCAGGCTTCCCATGCAGAAAACCATTTGTTGCGCAAGTCTCCCGTCAATCTCACTTCCCGCCTGGTCCGATCTTTCCTTAAACGTGGGAAAATTGAATCCCTCAAAAAGTGGCGGGATCGTGAAAGTTTCCCGGGAAAGTGAAATTGTTGGACGAAAAAAACCCTATCAACAATGGATCTATTTTAAAAGAGGAAGCAGAAGTTTAATCAGATCTGATTCTTCCTTCCTCCGCTTTCCTTCTCCATTTCCGTCACTGTCGACTCTCACCAGCGACATTCCTTTCTTCCCTCACCCTCCACCACAGCTGCGACAGACCCAACGTCAAAAGCAGAACCAAAGCATCGAGGAAAACAGAGCTTCGACCCTCTTCCACCATCTTTGTCGTCTTCTTCCTCTCTACCAAGCAGCGAAGAAGAAAGACTAGATCACCACCGTCGGCTTCCTCTGTTTCTAAATTCTTCTCAACCCTCTGTTCTTTCCATTTAAACCGTTCCTTTATCCATTCCTCTACATGCGTCCTGTGTTCTTGTGGTTTGGTTTTTTGTCAGATTTTACGTTCGAACGCAGGCAATTGGGTGCCTATTACGTTAAGAGGGAACGTCCGAACAAACAAAGGAAGGCAAGAATTTCACCTCACCTTCCCCTTAATCAACACTCAATTCTTCATACCAAACAATTCATTTTCCCTACTTAAGACTCAACTTTTTAAGTTCTCTCACAATCTTCCCTTCCATTCTTTTCCCTCCTTTAAGTTCATTTCCCTCCTTAAATCTTCCCTGTACCAAACGGGCCCTAAGAGATTGAGGAAGGGACAAAGCCGAACCAAGCGCACCCGCCATCGACAGAGGATAACGGAGGTGAAACGACAGAGAGAGAGAACCCCAGAGTTAAGAGGGATCGAAGAAGAATATGAAATGGAAAAGGAAATCAAGATTCACATATGCTTCTGAACTTCCTTTTTCCTTTTTAATCCTGGGTGCCACTGTAATTTCGTCTTCTAACTTAATACCCATAAAGGCCCAAAGGCCTTTTCTGACATGGGATTTTTCTTAGGTCTTTTTTGACAATATGTTGGTTTTTTAGGCCTGAGGGGGATTTTCCCAATTTATAAAGGATGGCATCCCTTTCCCATTCTATGTTCACTCGAGACTCTACTCTGCCTTGGGGGCTCTGTCATTTCTCCGCCTCCCTCCTCGTCGGCCTCCGGATGCCTCCCTCCTTGTTCTACTCTCTCCACCTTACTCCTTGTCGCGCTCTCTCCTCATCACTCTGGTCTCTAGGCTGTCGCCTCCCGCACTCGCAGAGACAGTTGGACTTTCCTCTTCCATCATCTCAGACTGTGAGCGAAAGAGTAAGTTTGATCTCGCCACTCCCCAGTCACCCTCACCCTTCCATCTCTAGGTTTGAACTTGGAATTTGGTACTTTTCTGTTTGCTCTTGGTCTTCGGTATATGTTCTTTGTTCATTCTCTCTTTTCCTCCCTATCACTATCCTTTATATTGCTTTATGCAAATCAGATAGCTGTTAATTTGCTTACGGAAAAAAGTAAAGTATTTAAAGATAATTTCCTCAGTATTTGTTATGTACTTTAGGAGCCTCTTGAAACGAAGTGGTTTCTAAAGGTTCTCCTTTTTTCAGATAGGTGAGATTATCAACATATTTGAGAAGAAGGGCTTTTATCTGAAAGGTATCATTCTTTCTCTCCTCATACTAGAAATTTGTATCGCTGATGAAAACCCTGATATATAATCTCGTCTCTTGAACTGAGCTTTACCTTTGGACTAATGAAAGTATTGTTGACTTTGTTGACTCATATTTCCAACTGGTTTAGCACAACTGGTTTGCGAAAATATCCTTAGCAAATTTTTGTAAGCATTCTATGTTAGTGATATGACGCCAATAGCTAGGATATATTCCAACATTTTAGCATATGAACTCCATCACATGCCCACGTTCATGAAGTGATATAAAAAATTTATAATAGAATTGTCGAACCTCAACCCGTTTTAAAAATGTGTGGCAAGAAAATAATTCTGAATGACATATTTTGTTTGTTTCTTATGCTTTTTCTTTTCTTTTGCATATAAGACTATCCATTTGTTATTAGCATATAAGACTAACCGTTTGCATATAAGACTATCCATTCTAGCATATAATTCTGATTGCGATAGGATTATTATGCACTTGAATATGATAATTCCCTGAAGTTAATTATTGCCTCCTTAAAAGTGTTGTGCTATGATTTGCAACCCAAAAACTCATTTTTGCCTGGGCATCTGTACACCTATTCGCATCCCTGCGAATTTTCTTCACTTTAATCTCCCTATCTCTGCTCATCAATTCAAAAATCTAAGCCCATAAGCAGCACCAAAGGTACTAACTTTATCTTTCCCCTGCTATCTTGTCTGTATCTGTCTCTATTGAATCTTCTGCAGCCCCATATCCCAAGCCATCTCCAATTCTATTTTAACCCCCTTGCCTCCGTCTCTTCCGCAGCCCTATATCATTATCGTTGTGGCCCTTTTTTTTCTTTTTTTTCTCCTGACACAATGATTTTGAGAGTTGCAGTTCTGATAAAAGTAATTTTATTATGGGGTAAATTGTGTTTTTTGCCTATTGCAGAGTTGTAGAGATTATGGGTTTATACCATGTTTTCTTTAGCCCTAGTCGGTCCAAGGATAGTCCACAAGTTTTCATATTGTTTGGCTATTTCTCGCAAGCTATGTGACCAGCCATTTCATGGTGACCATGTTGAAAGTGGATTTGAATTTGTTGAGGAACCTTTGAGAAGAATGTGGAATCAATCGGGCTATGATACAGTTAGAAATAGAAGTCATAATTCGCATGAGGATGACAACAATAACCAGAAACATTTTTCACTTAGACAAGGATTCTTAGAAAGCGTGAAGATAGATGCCGAGCGGGTTTTTGAAGTTCTTCGACAGGATGGTCCTGGAATTGATGCCAGATTGGTTTTAAATGAGTTGGATGTAAGACCATCAGGTCTGCTTGTGAGACAAGTTCTCTTTTGTATTTTGAAAAACATAGGTTGTGAAAATAAGACCAGGTACGCAAAATTGGCGTATAAATTTTTTGGTTGGTGCAGTCAGCAGCAGAATTACCAGCATACTGCTGATTCGTATCACTTACTTATGAAGATATTTGCAGAGTGTAAAGAGTTTAAAGCAATGTGGAGGCTAGTTGATGAGATGAATGAGAAAGGAATCCCTAGTACTGCACGAACATTTCGCATTTTGATTTGCACTTGTGGTGAGCTAGGCTTCACGAAGAAAGTGGTGGAGACATTCTTAAAATCAGATATGTTTCACTATCGGCCCTTTAAGCACTCCTACAATGCAATCCTCCATTGTCTTCTAAATCTAAAGCAGTACAAGTTAGTTGAGTGGGTTCATCAACAGATGTTACTTGAGGGTCTTCCTTCAGATATTTTAACTTATAATATTATCATATATGCCAAGTACAGACTTGGGAAGTTGGATCAGTTCCAGAGTTTGCTTGATGAAATGGGTAGAAATGGGTTTTCTCCAGATTTTCATACTTATAACATTCTTCTTCACGTTCTTGGTAAAGGAGGCAGACCACTTGCAGCCCTTGAACTGCTAAATCACATGAGAAAATTAGGTATAGAGCCAACTGTTCTTCATTTCACCACATTGATTGACGGACTGAGCAGAGCCGGGAACGTGGATGCTTGCAAGTTTTTTTTTGATGAAATGATAAAGAATGGATGCATGCCAGATGTGGTGGCTTACACGGTGATGATCACCGGATATGTGGTGGCTGGTGAGATTGAGAAAGCTCAAGAAATGTTTCATGAGATGATTTCTAAACAACAAATCCCAAATGTATTCACATACAATTCCATAATTCATGGATTGTGTATGGCAGGAAAGTTTGATGAAGCATGTTCATTGCTCATAGAAATGGAAGCTAAAGGTTGTAATCCAAATTTTGTTGTGTACAGCTCCTTACTAAGTAGTTTGAAGAAAGCTAAAAAGCTTCCTGAGGCTTATGAAGTAATGAAACAGATGGTGGAAAAGGGAAAGTATGCCCATCTACTTTCGAGGTTCAAAGGGCACAAGGAATAGCCAGATATAGATTCTCTGATTGAAGATGACTCGGGAATCAGCTTAGAAATCTTTTTGACTGAGATTATTCACCTGCTTCTCTTTCAGCAGGTGTAGAAGCTGGGGAAACTAAGTATGTGATCTCCCTCTGCTTTTGCAAAGCTGCTCATTTCTCAAGTTGAAGGTGCATAAAATGTTTTTTACCTCCATTGTGTAATGTGTAATAGTTAATTCTTTCATTGGGCCTCTCTTTTTGCCCCCTACTAATGGCCTTCAAAAGTGTTTGGGGTGTATATTTAAGTAACGTGAAACTTGGATCCTCACTGGAGCTGTGTAGAATATGATTACTTTGTTTTCCTGTAACTAGGATTAGGGTTAACAGGATAAAGCTTTTATAATATTCTTCTTGAAAAATGGTGAAGCCTACTAGTTAATTTGGTATTCTAGATGCTCTTCAGCTTTTGGAAGTAATAGATGACCCATTCTGGATTAGATATGGAGGAATGACAATTCACTGGCTTTTCTGAAGTGTACAAATGTCAGTTGTACTATTAGTAAATTTACAGCTGTTCTCATTATCATCTTAATTGTCTTAAAATTGTGATCATAACATGTGAGTTTCCTTCATATAGTTTAAAGGATGAATATTTGTTGGATTTGTTAGAGTAATTGTTATCTTGATACAGGAAGTTTTTCAACATACTCTTCTAGTCTTATTTTATAAGTCACTTTCAGCATATTTCACTAAAACTAAGAAAAATCTTAAACCTCATTTGCCAATAATTCTGCCTTAAAATTTAACAACTTTCCAACTTTATCCCTATTTAATATACATTTTACCCCATGAAAACAAAATCTATGCAATAATAAATAAAGTATAAAATTGTACATTCACGTGAAAAAAAAAAATTTGATGATGTGGCTTACAAATAGGATCAAACATTCTTTCTCTCTGCTTTATATGTAGAACTAGAGGAGTATATCTAAAACAATTTACTTTCTTAGAAATGTAGTTTTTTAGGTATTGGCCTCAAAAGCTGGGCTCTATTTGTAGTCTAACTTGGTTTTCACTATTAGGATAACTTGTATATTAGGCTTATCTTACTGTAATTTTTTGTTTCCAAGGTACACTAATCAGAAAAAATGCTCACGATAGATTTTTTGTCTCACTTCATGGATTTCATCTTGGGCTCATTGGTGGTGTAGGAAAATGAATCGAGGGAGCTTGCAATTAGCTATTGTGATATTTGATTTCAATTGCAACTGACCCTTTGTTTAGATTGGAGGTTAAATGTGACTGTAACAATATCCAACTACTAAAATACTTGTGAGGCCTTGACGTTTTCCCTTGAACAGATTGCCAAATGTGCTATGTAGAGAACAACCACAGAATGATGAAAAGGCTATTGATACTTGTGTTACAGAATCCTGAATAGCACAGATGTTTCAAAAGACACTGGTAGAGTGAAGTATGGATTGCAGTTTCAGAGCACTAAGCAAAGAAGATGAATAAAATATCTTGAATACAGACTACACAAACACATTTCAATCACAATACAGAACTAAAACCTGAAGAGTATAGCAGCTTTGCCACCTTTTGATCATGACTACCTTCTTCTGCTTCTCTACTTCTCTGTCTTAATCTTGTTCAGTTTGGATATTTAATTAAATTTTTTACTTTCATATGCAGATGTGTCTAGAGCTCCAATGAGCTCTTTTTCTTCTGCGAGACTTCAGAAATTTGAAGCTGTGAAATGATTTTAATGATGATTCCTACTTTGACAGGTAATCCTGGAGATATCCTATGTAATTGTTTCTGACAAATACAGATTCGATCATGCAATTCTGTTTTCCTTAAAAAAGAAAAAGGAAAAAAAAAGAATATCCCTTTTCTTGGGGTCCTCCATAATATACGTTTTGCTACCCCACAAGTTCAAGTATCTATCTGTAGTGGTCCTTCAAGCTTCCTCAAAAATCAAAATATCCCTTTTGCTTGGGGCTCTTCATTTCTTTCTATTATGCCACTATTAAATCCTTCTCTTGCCTTGGCCAAATCCTTACTAAGAGGGGTCCAATGGATTGTTGTGATTTTTTTCTTATTTGGAAATATTTATTTTTCATGTTTTAAATATAGTTTTGCAGCTGAGAAAGTGTTTTATGTGAAGAATTGTGAGAGTATTTCAATTTGATAGAATTACTTTTGTATCACCAGTTTGCCATAGAGGACAATGACACATCCATATAACCTCCCTACTTTGTGGAATAAGGCTTGATGTTATTATTGATTGCCCAATTGGGGAGTAACCAATGTTGTTAAAATCGAGATCTTATATAAGATCGGAAGGGGGTGTGAATATTAGAAGACACTAGAAGTAGTCTACCATGCCTTGTTGGCAATCACAGTTGTGGAGAATGCATCCTTCCAATAACACATGGACAAAGATGCATGTGCCAATAGAGTCAAGCCAGTTTCAACAATCAATCGATGGCGACACTCAACTAGCCTGTTTTGTTCAGATGTATGTGGACATGAAAACCTGTGCTCTATGCCACAAGATGCAAGATAAGACTTAAATGCTATAAATTCACCTCCATTGTCTGATTGCGCTTGTTGGATCTTAGAATGATATTTTTTTTCAACAAGTAACTTAAACTCCCGAAAGATTGTGAGTGCATCTGATTTTTTGTGCAAAAAATAGATCCAAGTAAATCTACTATATGCATCGACAAAAGCTATATAGTAAGTTGATCCATAAGACTGAATAGGTGTTGGCCCCCATATATCCATTACAATTAATTCCAAAGGTTTGTGATACACAATAGAAGAAGCAGAAAAAGGAAGTTTGTGTAACTTGCCATATTGACATGCAGTGCAGAGGTGTTTATTCACTTCAGAATTAAAGGAAATGGAATTACAATTGAGAACACTTCTAGTAGTGTCTATCAGACGAGTTATGAAAAACTCGAGGTGTTTTGCATGTTGTTGACACACACAAACTAGATGGAGACTGAGACTGAGTAGTAGCAACAGGTTGCATGTGAGGAGCTGACTTAACAAACTAGATGGAGACTTAGAATGAAGTGCAGGCTTCACGTTTGCCAATAGGGGATACATGCCATGATGTTCAATCCCAAACATCAAAGGCTGGCCAGTGCTCAGGTCCTTCACAACACATTTGCGAGGAAAGAATTTCACAGAAACATTATTTTCACGTGTGAATTTAGCAATAGAGAGTAGATTTTTTCGCATTTTAGGAACATAAAGGACATTATTCAGAGTAAGCTTAGAAGTAGAGTTAGTGAGAAAAGTGTCCACATAATCTAGGCCTGCGGTTTGTGTAACATCCCGTTTTCCAAAAGCAGTATAAAATTTTTTCATCAGAGTAAAGCATCGGAACAAGAGTGTAACTGATATTTATATTTAAAATGCCCATAGGCTAATTACAAAAGCGGTACAATGACCGAGAGTTTTCAAAAGTAAAGAGTAACAACAGAAAGTCTTCAGCCGGATCCTTGAACCTGCTGATTTCCTATCTCCTCGGTCCTCGGTCCTTCCGACCCTGATGCTATGTTAAGAGCTGAGATCCGCACCGGATCTTAGGTAACGGTTAACCTCATGTATACATACACACATATGAGTTACAGAACAACATTAACACAACATATAAATCACACCCAACCAATGCACATGTATCGCTCCCAAAGATGCGTACATATCGCTCCCAAAGATTATAGATGTATCGCTCCCAAAGATTATAGATGTATCGCTCCCAAGATTATGAGATGTATCGCTCCCACCTTACAGAGATATATCGCTCCCCAACATGCATACAGTTATTTTCTAACATAATATGCATTCCAACAACACACCACATATATACATACCATACTCACATCATACCACACACACATCACATACACACATACTATATCCATTAGATTAGTGTTACAGTACGCGAACGTACCTTCGTTGACGTTTATACGGTATTTCTGTCGGTATACGGCACGACAGTAGGTCAGAACGTAATCAGGGATATCCTATCAATATAACAACGTATTTGTTAAGGATCTATCATTACGACGGACATTTTTAGTCATAATGATCCTTTTACCCCTGACCCCCTAATCGGCGGAATTTCGCCAGCACTTCGTTACTTTGACTCTAATCTTCCAAAATTTTGCCATAACTCCGACCCCACCATGAATTTCGAAATTAATGACTAAAATACCCCTAACATATAATATCTAATCATACTTGGAAGATTAAATATCAAAACAACATCTCTACTATAACTACTGAATCGAAAACTAGAACTTAAGACTCGGTACCGAAAAACTTACCCAGAGCTTCGCTGCAAAATTTCCCCGGCTCCTCCTTCTCTCTAACCTCTCTCTAATTTCGGTCTTGCTCAAGGTTTTGAATGTGACAATTTCCAAAGGGGTGCTCCCTTATTTATAGGGAAAATGTTGACACTATTCATTACTTTTTCATACCGAATCACAACCGTTGGATCACACTTTTGCAATGTGGCTCCATCTCCTTTTGCCACATGGCTGCCGACCTCCCCCTTAGGTGGCATCCCTTTGCCAATCACAAGGTGCCATGTGGTCATTTCTAGAAGGTCTCACAAGAAAGTTCTCGATCGGTGTCCGAATCGCGTAATCTTGTAAAATCTTAGAAATCCGGAATCACAACTTTGAAGACATTTTCTTACTCACTAGAAATGTCCAAGCTAAATAAATTTTTGACTCCATACAGGGTTCCAACTGGCCCCTTGAAGTTTCTCGAAAACGTGCTCGGTTACGGAAATCATTTCCGGAATTACCAACTTCGGGACAAAAATTCACTGATTCCAAATATGTCCAGATAATCATAAACTCATTCCCAGATATTGAGTTACAATTTATTTTCTTCAAAATCTCAATCTGTGACTATCTGCCTTTTTCACAGATTACCCTATTTCGTCTTATTATCAAAATGCTCCACCGATCTCGGAATTAACTTCTGGAACAGTCTATTTCAAGATAAAAATCCACTCTTTCATATTCTTTACTGACTTTAGAAACTTTGTTCATGGTTTTCGATTCAATTCCTATCGGTGTTTATTTACCTTTTCTATTTTTTATACTTAATTACTTTTAATTAAGAGTTTTACTTTTACACTCCAACTAATTCCAATCCATCCACCTCCATCCTTCATGTCGGCGCACACATATATATATTTTATATTTTCATTTTATTTATCAATTTATTATTTAATTAATATTATATTATTTAATAATAATTTTCACATAATAATTTTTTTTTACAAAATTCCCTATTGGTCCATACTTTGATTTAGGCTCAAAATTACTTAATCTCATTTATTTTTCTCCATCTTTTTCAATTAATTAGCAAATATATTTATGCTAATTTTCTAGCCATAAATCACTAATTATAGAGTTCTACATAATTTATCACAATTATTCTATTGTTCAAGCTTAAATAATTAACCAATAATTATTTAATCAATCACTTATTATTTGTTGATAATTTTCTTATCTAGAACTAATTACTTCCTCTCAAAATCTGAACTAACATTGTTATTTTATCTCCCATGTAAAATATCAAAAATTATGGAGTTAGTTATGATCTCCAAATACTTTATAATTGTTATTTTTACAATTTTTTCAAGCTTATAATTTATTAAATTATCAAAATTAGAGAAAATATACTCTCTCAATTTTAATAATTATTTTACTACCTCTCAAGATTTTTCATAATTTTCCTAAATCACTTTATGCTCCACAAGGGCATTTTCGTAATTTTGGCACTCTAATTTTCAAGAGATTTTTCCCTACAAATTTGACACCACATATTCACCTATTTCTAATAGGTATTATTTATTAAAATATAATATTCCAGACAAATAATTATCCGGGTATTACAATTTGAGAGAATCCTTTAGCTACTAGTGAAGATCGTAAATCGTGGAATCGACACGGATCGTAAGATCTTATTACCTAAGATATAAAGTTATATTTAACTATATATATGTATGTAAAATAAATTATAATATTTTAATCAGCATACTTATAAATAAAGTACCGATACAGTTAGGCGGAGCTAGGATATTTTATTTGTATCCGCATAGTTAGTGGGGGGATTCGAGGGTTCAGGGGCAGCGCCCCCAAATTTTTTTTAGGAAAGTTTTTGGACAAGTCAAAAACACACTACCATCAATGTTTTGAAGACACACACACACACTTGGACAAAATGTATAAATTTTTGGGTAAAATGTATAAATTTTGTATAAAAAATATATTTTTTATTAATTAATTGTAATTTGTTATTAAGTTGTAAAGGATTTGCTTTTGTAATTGCCAAAAAGCTGTAAAGGTGTTTTCTATAGAAAGCTGACACATGTATAGGAAGGCAATGTAATATTTGACTTTTCTCAGTTTTCAATATCAAACTATTCATTTCATTTTCTTCTCGACTTTTCATCTCTATTTCTATTCATTTGTTGGCGTTCTATTCCGACGGCTTTCTATTTCATTTTCTCCGTTGATTCACAGGTTCTGATATAATATTTTGAAACATAGATGGATCTGAAACGTCGCTGCGCTGGAACTGAAATAGAGATCATCTAGCTAAACTGAGTGCAGTGGCCAGCGACAATTAAAAGCTAGATCTGAAACGTCGCTGGATCTGAAACGTGCGATACTGTCGATCCTATCGTTCCCACCCAATATGTCATTTCTGGTAAGAGTTGGATCGTTTGGTTTCATTAAATCGCAGGATCGTGCGATCCTACATTTTGAATTGCGATTTTAATAACAATGGGAGTAACCGTGATCAATGTTTGAAAGTTTCAATTATTATTAAATCGACATATATAATAATATATGATTTAGTAGTCTCATAAGTTGAATTAAAGTAAATATAAGAAAATTGTTGTGCAGTATGAGTAGATCCATAAGATAAAGATTTGTGAACAATGTGGCTTCTAGTAGTTGTACTCACAACCACAAATAATATACTGTGATTATAACAAGCATTATCTAAACTGGTGGAATTGAATTGTAATGCGTTTCAAAGAAGATATTTAATTACTAAAACATCCAATAACATTTGAGAAGCATGCAATGACCAGCTTGGTACAAGAAATGACCAATTTATATTCCTCACTTATTATTAGACTCTTCCTTACGATGTCATTGTAATTTCCCGTTATTGAAAGACTATCTTTTCCACGGATTTCATGAAAATTGGGATATACGCAGATAATTTTCATGTATTAACACTTACAACAAAGCTCTAAGATTTTACATCTCTGCAGGTAACTGTTTTATAGTTAATTTGTTCATTATAATAATGTGATATGATAAGGGGTTTATTTGCATTTTTAATTAAAGTTTAAGGGACATGTCTCTAAATTTGAAAGTTATTTGCCAGAAAATAAAAGTTAAGGAATATTTTGCGGGTAACATTACTCCCTCCTATAAGAGTCTAAAACTAATATTGTATTGGTCCTTTTAATAAGATCCTATTTGGGGTTGTCTAGGTGGCATTGAATGTGTTTTTACCATTTTTGCTTCCATCGTGCCCTATCATAGATTGGCAATTCAAATACCATGCCCCCATCCAAGGAGGAAGTGTTGCACGTAATCGGTTTTCTTCTCCTTGAATCTAATTTTTTGATAATAAAAAAGGTGGTAAAGTGTGTAACTACTCCGGAATTCTATCAGGCGTCGAAGCGGAAACCTCTCTCAGGAAACTTTTTTGTATTTAGAAGGACTTGAAACTGAGACCTTTTTGCTTAAGTGACCGGAGCTCTTTCCTAAAATTTTCTTATCAAAAAAAAAAAAACTTAAGATTCGGAATTCCATGAAATTGAGATTGTTGCAAAACAACCTTCCGAAGAATTTGAGGAGTTGAGTGAAAAAAGAAGAAGAATTAGTCTTAGGGGAAGAAGAGGAGTACATAAAAGATGAGGGAATAATTTAAAAAAATTCTGGTACAGCCTGGGATAAATCAAGATTATGGAGGTGATAGTCCAATTCCGAAGACAAGATTACGGAAATGATAGTGAATAGGGAGAGTTGTAGAATATATTTTTGGGTTAAGAAGTAAATTGATCAACAAACTTTTACCTTAAGAACGTCCAGCACAAATAACTTTTAAGTGGACCAAAAATACCAAAAAAAACTTTTTAAAATGTGCAATTAACACAAAAAGTTATAGAAATATAAAGTAAGCACAATGCCGTTAGAAAAAAATGACGCCCGTTATCTAAGTGCTGATAGGCTAATGAACTTTTACTCCAAGAGTGCCTAGCAAAAAAAAGTTTTACTTCAGGAGTGCCCAGCACAAAAATGTCCATGTGCAATCCACCTAAAATCTGACTATTGCAAATCCTTACCCGGACCCCCAACCATATGTGTTGGGGTTAGAAAGAGTGAATGCAACAAAAAAATCACAAATGTAATGAGTAGATTTCATTTTGAGTAAAGATGGTCAGTTTTTGAACTTGCCCGAGAAAACCTATGTGTAATCCACCCAAAATCCGACTGTTGAAAATCCTTATCCGGACTCCCCAACCATATACATTGGGGTTAGGAAAAGTGAATGCAACAAAAAAATCAAAAACGTAACAAGTAGATTTCATTTTGAGTAAGAATGATGAGTTTTTAAAGGTGCAGGTGTGGATTGTGATTTTTAAGTGGATATAAAATATATACTTGCTACATTTGTGATTTTTTTGTTGCATTCAATCTTTCTAACCCCATGAACATGGTTGGGGGTCCGGGTAAGGATTTGGAACAGTCGGATTTTGGGTGGATTGCACATGGATTTGTCTGGGCAAGTTCAAAAATTGACAATCTTTACTCAAAATGAAATATACTCGTTACATTTGTAATTTTTTGTTGCATTCACTCTTTCTAACCCCAATTCATATGCTTCGGGGTCCGGGCAATGATTTGCAACAATTGGATTTTTGGTGGACTATATGAGGACTTTTTTGTGTTGGGCGCTCCTGGAGTAAAAGTTCATTTGTCAATCTGCACCTTATATAACAGACGTTATTTTTTTCTAACGGCGTTTTGCTTACTTTACACTTTTAAAAGCTTTTGGTATTTTTTGTCCACTTAAAAATTACTTGTGTTGGGCGCTCCTGAGGTAAAAGTTCGTTGGCCAAAATACTCCTTAACCCTTTATTTTTTAATTTTTTAAATAGGAAAGATATTATAGTCATTTCATAATTAATATATAATTATAAAATAAAGTTAATGTCAGTATTCCTTATAAATATTACTCCCTCCAGTCCTAATTATAATACATATTTAACCGATTTTGGAGAGATTAAGAAAAGAAGTTAAATTAGTTAATTTTACTCATTTTCCTAAAATGCCCTTATATAAATTTAAAATGACATAAGTAAAAATGAATCAAGGGCTTCTGCCACATACCTCTCCAACTTAGAATTTTCCTTTCTACACGCTATCTAATTGAAATAATGATCTTGTTATATATACACATATATGTATGTATATATATGTATACATATATATACATATATATCTACACACACATAAACATACACACACAGAAAGATATATATGTATATATATGTGTGCATGTGTGTTTATATATGTACATACACACACACATACATATACATATATGTATACACACACACACGTGTATGTGTCTATATATATTTTTGTGTAGACACACACATATATACACAGACATACATATATATACATACATACATATATGTAGACACACACACATACAAACATATATATATGTGGGTGTGTGTGTCTATATATATTTGTGCGTAGACACACACACACGTTTTAAAGTTTCGCCGATTAGAAGAGTTTACGTACCTACATACATATACTCACAAAAAACCAAACACACTTCAGAGAATAAAATAGGGGTATTTTAGGAAGAAATTGACAAAAATTAGAATGTTGTCTTATAATTAGGACCAAATCTAACTCTTAAATGTTGTCCTATAATTAGGACCGGAGGGGGTACTTTTTACCAAACTCGTAATTTTGAACCCTCATTCCCAATGCCAATCCTAAAGGTCTCGAAGCTTATTTGCATTTGAGTCGATGTTATATGTATAATTTAATATTATTTAAATTATAAGTGTTCAATTACATTTTAAAACGATTTTAAAAATGAAGTTATAAAAATAAAATTTTTGTCTTGAAAAAAAAAAAACACTAACCAATAGCGTTGAAAATCAATTCGTTATGCCCAAATTTTTCTAGCCTTATAACATAATATGACAAAAGTCATCCGCATTATAAAAATTTATCACTGCCACAAGAGTCACTCCCATGATAAGCATTCTTTGTTGATTCGTATATGCAATTAAAAAAAGAGAAAATTGGGGCAAAAATCACAACTTGAATAGTTTATTGATGAGAACAGTCTAAATTAGAGTACTAGTAATTTATTTCTACAAAATTTGTAGAATTCAGATACTTTGTGTGTATAAAAATTTATTAAATTCTCATTACTAATAAAATTTCTAATGAGTGACTCTTCTCCAATTTTTTCTAATATTGTGGTATGAGGATAAACAGTGGCAGAACCAAAAAAAAAAATTTAGCCCGGGCCAAAAAAGAAATATATTGAACTACTCCATTTAGTTCTTATTATAAGACACCAACTAACAAGTATATTTGGTCCTTTTTATAAAACACGTGCTTATTTCCAAATAGCATTAAATATTTTTTTCCATGTATACCCATAATTAAAAAGGTTGTGAGTGAGAGTAATAATTAATAAAAATTAATTATTACTTTTTTTGGAGAAAAAAAAGAATAATAATTAATATGATATTAGAATTAAGTATAATTAATAGGGATAATATTGAAAATTATTTAAATTTTTGGACAAATTTAATGACTTTAACTGTTTTTATTGACTTGTGAGAATTGTTAGTTGGTTCCAAATAAGGACCAAGGGGAGTATTTACTAAATAGTATCAAATAACCTTGAAAATACAAATAAATAATAACCGATAATTATAAATTAAAACAATATATAAGATGATACTAACCTTTTCTGTATCTCAAACAATAATTTTACTTTCATTTTACAGCCCAATGAGTAATGAAACAAATATTATCCTTACAGAGAAGATAAAAAATTAGCTGGGGCCAAATTTGTGGCCAAATAAAATATCATATAATAAATACATATATATACTAACAAATTTTATAAGATCGGCCGGGCCAGTTGGGGTCAAGGCCCCAGCTGGCCATCACTACCTTCCACCACTGAGGATAAGTGAGATATATATATTTTTTAATCTTAACAACTATATTCAATTTTTAATGCTTACAATTTTAAAAAAAAAATGTAAGAAGAATCCTTCTAGTTTATAAAAAAATTTATTTTATTTTAATTTTGAGTATTTGTTTTTTTTTTACAATAAATTATATATTATCTTGACACTTTATATACGTATGATTCGTAGCGTCATAAAGTAATAAAATGTTAACAACAAATGTCATAATAAGGAGAAATAGAATTTAAAAAAGTATTTAAACAGCAAAGACTTAAACCATAAATATGAAAAGTATAAAAATTAAAAATTAAATAACCATATGATAAAGATAAAGATAAAAGATACTACCTCCGGTCCTTATTATAGAAACACTTTTGTAGTGGAATTTGTACTATAAAAGTATTTTTATAATTAGAACCAGAGGAGTATAATGTTCCAACTTCAAGCATCAAATGTTCATTCATTTTCACTGGGAAAAAAAAAAGTTCATTCATTTTGTCTCATCTTTCTTCTCTTCTTCCTTGTTTGGTCCAACTGATATGATATCCACTTTTCCCACTTTCTTCAGCTTCTTCACCATTGCCACTACGTCCATTTCACCTATCACTGTTAACTTCTGCTCCTCTATATCAGCAATAATCGAATCTACACCTGTAATTTATTTTTGTGATCAACAGAGATTATTGACATGAACTATCGTATATATAGTCTCTTACCGAATCTGTCTTAAACTGAATCTAAATTCAAAAATCAATGGAATTGGATGAACATGAATGAATATATATAATGAACAAATTTGAAAGGTTTAACTCAAAAATCTATACCAAAGATATCAGCAGCAGCTTCTATTGCTTTCTTCTTTGTTTTGTCATCAGTCATGGTCATCATGACTTTTAATACCACCTTCTGCGATGGGCAGATTCAGAAAAGAAAAGAAAAAGATTGTGATGTTATAAACAAACTTTAAGTTTGCTTCTTTGAATATATGAATTAATTATTTTGAGACATAAACATAAATAGTAGTAATAATTAATGAGTAAAGAACATTACTATACGTACCTGAGCCATTTTTGAAGAGGAAGAGGAAGAATTAATGATTGAGAATATGTGGTTTTCAACAACGAGAGGAAATGATTGATGAGGTTGTTGTATTCCTCTTATGTATGTGCAAATGTGAGAGTTACAGCTGACTGTGGGGCCCCCTTAATTTCATGCAATAGTTGGCATCAGTATCGTATGGAATACGAAACAATATGACAACATGAGCACGATAATGTTTGAAATTATCGTGTAGAAATTATTTGTCCTTCAAAATCTACCTAATAAAGAAGTAAAAAAAAAAAAAAAAAAAAAAAAGAGACAAGTGAGATAAGTTCTACTAAAACATAGAACCAATTTCAGTGGATAAAGAGTAGCATAGTGCTTATCATTGCGATAAGATCTCTCAACGTTTAATATTTAAAATTAAGTAATGATTTTTTTAAAAAAATATTTTTTTAGAAAAACTAACAAAACAATTAAGTGGTTATCTTTATGTTAAAGCAAATGGATATGCATCTTATTCAATCAAATGAAACCAAACGTACATGACTGCCTTATATAGGCCCAGACACACACACACACCTCCTGTATAGACCCAATATGATACAATGCTACTCCACTAGATACAACACTAATTACTAATACTCCCCCTCAAGTTAGGGCTATATATATCAATGACACCTAACTTACTCATCAAATATTTATGAGCTTCTATTCCCAAGCTCTTTGTCAATATGTCAGCCAATTGTTTTTCTGACTTGACATGCTTTAGATCTATCAAACCTTCCTGCAATTTTCCCTAACAAAATGACAATCTATCTCAATATGTTTCGTTCTTTCATGAAATACAGGATTGCTAGCAATATATATTGTTGCACGAATACTTGGCTTTGAAGACAAAAGGATACCCAGCCCCGGTGTTCCTTTCAAATAGTGCAGCACCCTCATAGCTCTATTCATATGCGACTCTCTTGGTTCAACAAGAAATTGACTTAATACCTGCACAGGATAACAAATATCAAGACGAGTTACAGTCAAATACGATAACCTACCAATTAAATTTTGATATATCTCAGTTTGTGGTAATTTCTTATCAATTTTCTTTGGCTTCTTCTCTGTTTTCTGTTGATCCTGATCGGTTTCTGTCACATCTGCTCGTGGGTTCTCCACGAGTACTGCATTTTGCTCCATTGGTGTCGCCACTAGAATGGAAGCACTCAACCCCACATCACTAATCAAATCTAGGGTGTACTTTCTCTGATTTAGAACTATTCCAGCCCTTGATCGTGCTATTTCTAACCCCAAGAAATACTTGGCAACACCTAAATCCTTGATTCTGAATTGAGTGTGTAAATATGTCTTAGTCTCCTCAATTGCTTCTCTATTACTTCCCGTAATGAGTAAATCATCCACATAAACCAACACGACAATCATTTCACCCTTCTTCCACTTTACAAATAATGAGTAATCATGCAAACTCTGCTTGAATCCTCCCTTTACCAATGCAAGGGAAAGCTTGGCATTCCATTGCCTTGAAGCTTACTTTAACCCATACAAAGACTTGGCTAACTTGCATACTTTTCCCTTTCCAACATCTTTAAAACCTTTAGGAATCACCATATACACTTCCTCATGAAGATCTCCTTGTAAAAAAGCATTATGAACGTCCATTTGGAAAATATCCCAATTATGTACAGTTGCAAGAGTAAGAACAACTCTCACCGTTACCATCTTCACCACCGGCGAGAATGTCTCATAATAATCTACACCTTCTGTTTGAGTGTATCCCTTGGCCACCAAACGGGCCTTGTACTTTGCTACATTACCATTCGAGTCATGCTTAATTTTGTAGACCCACTTGCACCCAATTGGATGCTTTCCTTCCGGGAGATCAACGATGTCCCAAGTTTGATTTAATTCTTGGGCTTTAATCTCATCCTTCATTGTCGTTATCCAATTTTGGTCTTTCACGGCTTCCTCAAATGTCCTAGGTTCGATAAAAGTATCAGCACAAAAAACAAACTCCTTGTATGAGGAAGATAAATTGGAACAAGTATAGTAATTTTGTATAGGATAAGGAACAACTCCCTGTTGAAGCATCCCACCTTCGTGTTGATTGGAGCCACTATCCTGCTGATTATGTACTGCTGCCTCCAATTGTTGAGATGGAAGATCAAAAGTTTCATAATCATCCAGCCATCTAGGTGGCCTCCTATCTCATGCAGATCGCCTATTCGAAGAAGGCAGAAGTATTTGTAGGTAATTATTTGGTTCAGTCCTACCTTCCAGATTTTCAAATGTTCCCTGTGGCAAATCCTCATATTCATATACAAAAGGGTTAGGTAAAGAAGGAGAGACTCCCCCTCGATTGTAACTATCCCTTTCTTTGAAAGGAAATCTCTCTTCCATAAAACTTACATGTCGGCTAACCATCATCATTTTTGTATTCAAATTATACAAAAGGTAACCCTTTTGAGTTATGGGATAACCCATGAAAACACATGCAACTGCCCTAGGAGACAATTTATCAATATCATGCAATTTAGTAGCGTAGGCTAAGCAACCAAACACTCTCAAAAGTCCCAAAGAAGGCACATTACCATGAATATCGAGTTCTATAGTGCAATACCTTACTAGGTGTTCTATTGATCAAGTAAGACGCAGCCTTAATACCCTCCCCCCAAAATTTAGCTGGCATACCTGCATTAAGCATTAAGCATCTAAACACCTCTAATAGATGTCTATGTTTCCTCTCCACAACCCCATTCTGTTGGGGAGTGTAAGGACAAGAAGTTTGATGTAAAATACATTTGTCATGAAATAAATCTTTAACAGTGGAGCTCACAAATTCCAACCCATTATCACTCCTTACTCTCTTGACATTTGTTTTATGTTGAGTAGAAATATAGGTAATAAATGTTTTGATATGCATAACAGATTCAGATTTATGTGACATAAGAAATATTCAAACACCTCGTGAAAATCATCCACTATTGTTAAGAAACAACGAAAACCTTAATGTGTGGGTTGTAATATCCCAATTTTTCTAATAGTAATTAAGGATTTTTTTAGGATGAGTTAGTATTTAAGGATTTAAGGAGATCTAGAAATATAAGATAAAAATTTATCAATAGATAAATAAAATATATATTATTATAATACTATATTATTATATTTAATTTTATTATAAATTATATTATTATATTTAATTATTATATTATATTATTATTATACTATAATATTATTATATTATTATTATATTACTGTACTATATCTTTTAACATACTATTATTTTATTATTAACCGACTGGTGTCTGCTTTTCTTCGTAGTATCTAGTAGTTTTTTCAGTCTTCTAGTTAATTATAATATTATATTATTATATTATTAATATATTGTATTATTATATTGTATTGTATATTATAATATAAAAACATGTTGGCGTGAATGTGGAGTCACGGACGAAGAACAAAAGAAGAAAAGGAATTATTATTATATTACTATATTATACTATTATTATATTCTATTATATATATATTATATTCTATAATAGTAGGCAAAAAGGAGTCACGGGTGAAGAAAAAACATTAAAAACAAAACAAAACATGTGGGACCCACTGGAAAATATTTTCAAACCTCCCGACAGCCTTTCACGTGAAGTTTGAAAATTTGGCATGGGAAAATTACATAGAATGACCCGAAGTGTAAATTACGGTTAAGGACCCATTTTTCTCAACTATAAATACACACACAACGCACCCCTGTGAAACGCAGAAGAGGAAGGAAATAAAAGGGAAGAGAGAAAGGAAGAGAGAGAAAGGGAAAGGAAGGAAAGAGAGAAGGAGAGTAAGGTGATAATTATTTGGGGATACCCTGCTATGGAAATTTTAGATTGTATTTGTACATGGCACTAAATGCACGTATTATACATACCAATTTACTATTCACTATTTACTGTTTACTATTTACTGTTTACTATTTACTGTTTACTATTTACTGTTTACTGTTTACTATTTACTATTGACTATTTACTGTTTACTGTTTGCTATTTACGAATGGTAAATTACTATTCACAAATACATACAGTGATACTATTTATTGATCATGAATTTCTATGGTTTAATTTGATATTAATGGAAGCGTAATGCATTATTTTTGAATGAGTGCATTTATCATGGCGGTTGTATTTGTGATGGGATGGAGTTTTGAGGAATCTGATATGTTATGATTTTATGCCACCACTCGGTGCACAGTGGATTGGTACTTTTCAGGGCCCCTTCTTCCATGTTTTCCTCCGGCCGGGATAGCATTGGAGTTGTGGGACATGTGACACCTCCTTTATTCGATAAGGAGGAGCCATAGTCCATACTTAAGCTCTATACTTTTGGCCGGGTATATCTTGAGTTTTGGTGAGCTTGGAACAATTCAGTCACATGAATGTGTTTCTGTTGGACTATGTGTTAGCCTATGGCTCCAGTCAGCGGTATAAGGATGGAAGAGGATATAAGGGTGATTGCATATTGCATGATATGTTAATGTACAGTTCAAAGATTGACAAAATGGTAAATACTTTTGTAAAGTCTTTTTATGAGAATTTTCGGTAAATATATATATGTATAAATCAATGTATTTTATCACCAGCTTTTGTCATATATGATTTGCTTGTGTACGGTAGAATATTCGGTAGTTCTTGAGATGTGGAAATCTCATCCCATATTAACATTTTCAGGTGAATATCGTAGTAGGGAGCAAGGGAAGACACCTATGGAGTGAGCTTGGAAGGCTCTTTGTACTCCTGTAGTTTATGTTATGTTATTTATTATTTGCCATGACTCTAAGACTTCCGCTTTGTATTAAACTCTGAAATATTTCGGAAATCTATTTTGGCTTTGTATTATGAACTCTATTTGAAACGGTTATGTTTTTAAATGATTTGGTTGATGATTATCCTTGTGGGAGATATTCCAAATATTTTAGGCCAAGTTTTCGGGTGTTGGATTTGAGGTGTTACATGGGTTCCTTATAGGGTCCCCAAACATCCATGTGTAGCATTTCAAAACACCAGATAGTCTTAATTGTACTAACAGGGAAAGGGAGTCAGGTTTGTTTCGATTGGACACAAATGTCACAATGGACATTATCAGAAAGTATACCATGCTTCTTTATTTCAACTAAATGTTTGAGAACATGTAAAGGGGCATGACCAAGTCTATGATGCCAAATATCAGATTTTACATCTTTCAAAGTACATATAGATTGCAAAGAAGAAAGAAAAGCAGTCTAGAAATCAGATAGACAGTCTAATTGAGCGTTTTCTTGCAGCATATAAAGACCATGAGTGAGTTACCAATCCCCTTGATCTTCCCACTCAAGGTGTCCTGCAAAACACACACATTAGGGAAAAACAAAGCTATATAGTGTTCATGCGCTGTGAGTTGAGAAATAAAAATTAAATTGAATTTCAATCCAGGGGCATATAGAACACTTTCTAAGGTAATATTGTTACCAATTTTCACATTTCCTATGTGTGTAACTATTAATCTCTCACCATTAGGTACTTTAATTCTCTTTATTGGGCCATGATAAGTTTTGTAATTGTGCAAATAATTCAAATTACTAACAACATGTATATTTGCTCCTGAGTTTAACAGCCATACAGGAGGAAAAGAAACAACATTAATCAAACCTGTAGATGAAGTTCCAACAGCACCCACAGTAGTATCCATGAGATCCTGAGGGTTGTCTGTCTTTTTATCATGAGAATCCTTCTCAAGTAGACGTAGCAGCTGCTCATATTGTTGAGCTGTAAGGTTTCTGCAACTCCAAGGGATTCAGAGGCTCCAAGAGCAGAAGTAGTACGTGTTGAAGACTCTTGGATAGGTCTTGGCCTCCAATTAGCTGGGAAACCAATAATGTGGAAACATTGTTCCTTTTTGTGTCCCTTTCTATGGCAATGTAAACACTCATCTTGTTGATTATTTCCTCTTCCTTGATAGGCTTGTTGATTATTTCCTCTTCCTTGATAGGAGGTTCGACCTTTGCCACGTCCCCCTCGTCCATTTGATGCAAACATCACAGTATTCTCAGGAGAAGGTGCAATGTGACTAGTGCTAAGAGATCGATTGGTCTCATGTTGAGAAATCATAGAGAATGCTTGATTGACAGCTGGTAGGGAGACATCAGAACAAGATTCTGGGCTTGGTAGTAGATTTCATTAAGACCCATTAAAAATTGAAACAGTCGTTGCTCTTGAACAATTTTGGTATATTGTTGAGAAGTACGACATTCACACGAAGGCAATGGCACAAGACTATCAAACTCCTCCCAGTAATCTTTCAATTTAGAGTAATAGACAGCAACAGAAAGATTACCTTGGGTCAGTGTGTTTATTGCACGATGAAGGCTAAACATTTTGGAACCATCAGACTTATCAAAATGTTCCTTTAGGTCATCCCACACAGATTTGGCATTTTCAGAAAAAGTGATACCTCCATAGAGTGATTTGTCAACAGAATTTATCAGCCATGAAAGAACCACGGCATTGCACCTGTCCCATGTACTCTTGAGATTATCGGTTTGATCACCACGTGTATAGGTTCTATCAACAAATCCGTATTTGTTCCTTCCAAACAAAGCTATGCGCATTGAACGGCTCCAAACAGGATAATTTTCTAAGCTTGTGAGCACAATAGAGACCAGCAGAGTAGCTTGTGTGTCAGAAGGATGAAGGAACAAAGGGTGATTAAACCCAAGATGTCATGGATCAGTTGCACGAACTGAAGTTTGATTATCCCTAGCCATGTTCTTTGAAAGAGATAACAACAGACAGGAAAAGAGAATTCTGAAATTATGAAAAAATACCAAGAGCAAGATCGAGTATACCAAGTAGACAATAGGTGGGAGAACAGAATTCTGAAGAAAAAATTACCAAGAGTAGGGACCGAAACTATTTGGAACTTCGACCCTCTTGACTATTTCTGATTGACCAAGAAACATCACCTCCAATACCAAGAGCAATGACAGGAAAAAAAAACGAGATCAAAAAACCAGAATCACAACGTGCCTGTTGATCAGAGGCCAAATACTCAGAGTACACAAGCTGAACCAGATCAACAACGAGTGAACGAGGAAGCAGAAGATGAGATCAATTCCAGTGTATTGACAACCAAGAATCATGAAACACCGCCGATAATCATTCAAGAAACTACGAACCACTGTTGATTCTTGAACCACCGTGAGCCACCGCATTCAAGAAACCACGAACCACCGTTGATTCTTGAACCACCGCGAGCCACCGTCGATTCTCAACCAAGAAACCACGAACGACGATCACCACAGGTCACCGGTGATCGAACAGCAGAAACCATCGGGAAACCATCGTATTGTGCGAAACAGGACCCTGTTCTCTGCGTATTTTGCTCTGCGCAGCCCTATACGGGAATGGAAGATGAAACAGGGTCGGAAAACTTGACCCGACTTGATTGAACCAAGAACCTTGGATGTGATACCATGTAAAGTAATGTATAATTTGAGAAGATAATAAGGAGAGAGAATCAAGATGAAGAATCAATTGTATATTATCAATGGAGCAATGAGGCTCATACAAAGAGTAATAGTGAAGGCTTAATGCCCTACACTTTGTGTCTATTCATATTAGCTAAGATCCCCTATTTATAGATTAGGGTCCTAACTAACTCTCTAACTAATAGACTAACTAACCAACTTAATAGACTAACTAATTCACTAACTAATCAATTAACCACCAATACTTCTAACACCCCCCTCAAATTGAACACTATTTATCTAAAAAGTGATCAACTTGAACAACACAAAAATAAGGGGATAAGATGAATTAAATTGACCAGCTTTCAATTAACAAAAAAACAATACAAAGATATCTTCAAAAATAATTCTTCTCCATATCTATTGAAGTGCTTCTCTTCTAAGCAAGACCATCAATATTCTTTGCCTCTCTCATACTTCCTTGACTCAAACCAATCTGCAACCCCTTCTATTTGCAATATTCTTCACCCATTGAACTTAAGCCACGAAACAATGGGACGAATGAAATAACCTCTCAATGGAATAACGTCACCGAGAATACAACCCCTCAATGGAATAACGTCACAGAGACAAAATACAACCCCTCGATGGAATAACATCACCGAGAATACAACCCCTCGATGGAAGAATGTCACCGAGACAACATACAAGCTCTCGATGGAATAACGTCATCGAGACAAGTAAGATCACGAACGTGATATGTTTGGAGGCGACAAACCAACACTCAACAGAACATATAAAGGCCCGAATGTGACTAGAATCACAAGAGACAGACAGACAAGGAGGTGACAACTCTGCTCTCAACTGAAAATCATGAAAACAGGGGCCAGGAGGCCACATTTCAACGCTGCCCTTCTACCAGCGAAAAACGTCTGGCAGCAACAAAATTCTTTGCAGAAAAACATCATCGAGAAATCCAACAGCAATATGCAGCATCACATCGAAGAATCACACCCAAAGAATCACATAGCAATGACATTAGAGATATTTGGAGAGGAAGTCAAACCAGAAGTTATAATCTGAAGAAAACAAGGCACAATTAATGACTTTTGAGATAATTGAAATTCTTAGGTTGCGAAAATCAAGCGACCACCCGAACTTCTAAAGAAATCCTACAATCAACGACGCCATTCTTGAACATCAGAATCACAAGAGACAGACAGACAAGGAGGTGACAACTCGCTCTCAACCGAAAATCATGAAAACAGGGCCGAGGCCACATTTCAACGCTGCCCTTCTACCAGCGAAAAACGTCTGGCAGCAACAAAATTCTTTGTAGAAAAACATCATCGAGAAATCCAACAGCAATATGCAGCATCACATCGAAGAATCACACCTAAAGAATCACATAGCAATGACATTAGAGATATTTGGAGAGGAAGTCAAACCAGAAGTTAAAATCTGAAGAAAACAAGGCACAATTAACAGACTTTTGAGATAATTGAAATTCTTAGGTTGCGAAAATCAAGCGACCACCCGAACTTCTAAAGAAATCCTACAATCAACGACGCCATTCTTGAACATCAGAATCACAAGAGACAGACAGACAAGGAGGTGACAACTCTGCTCTCAACTGAAAATCATGAAAACAGGGGCCAGGAGGCCACATTTCAACGCTGCCCTTCTACCAGCGAAAAACGTCTGGCAGCAACAAAATTCTTTGTAGAAAAACATCATCGAGAAATCCAACAGCAATATGCAGCATCACATCGAAGAATCACACCTAAAGAATCACATAGCAATGACATTAGAGATATTTGGAGAGGAAGTCAAACCAGAAGTTAAAATCTGAAGAAAACAAGGCACAATTAACAGACTTTTGAGATAATTGAAATTCTTAGGTTGCGAAAATCAAGCGACCACCCGAACTTCTAAAGAAATCCTACAATCAACGACGCCATTCTTGAACATCAAACCCCTGCGATTTCACAGTCTCGCACCGTCAATGGTCAAAAAAAAAAACTTGTGCGATTCCGACGACAAGCTAAGCTTCTGGTATTGCCCATGGCAGTTCACATCACACCGCAATCTTTCTTCTTCAAATTGATGAGTTGCTCTCTTCGTTAATCAATTAGAGGTTTCCCTAAAGAAAACCCTAGAGCAATTGATCTGAACAAAATTTCTGAGGGTTTTGTTCCTCAATGCTGCCGGAAATTGCAACGCAAGAGAACCTTCGAGTGGAATGTGTGATAATTTTGAGATACAAATGCGGTTTTGGGAATGGTCGCGTACGAACGTTCTTGCGAAAGCTTCTTTCGGATCGTCTTTCCGATTTTTGAAAGCCCAACACACTCCTGAAACTCTGATGGACTCCCTATCCAGACCTGGGCTTATAATTCTTGAAAAATAGCCTTCAGAATGTGAATCTTGGGCCTTTCCGTTGATGAAGAGAAGCAACGAAACAACAAAAATAGGGCTTCTTTCCAAGAACCCATAAAACACAGCGCTCAAGAACAAAACAAGATTAGGCCATCAAAGAACATTAGATCAAATTTATTAGGAACCCAAAATCTAGCTCTGATACCATGTAAAGTAATGTAGAGCCTCAAATGTATTTTGTGATAGTCGTGCTAGCAATATGTATTGCTGCACGACTATCACAAAATACATTTGCAGGCTCTACATTAATTACATGTAAATCTTTTAATAAACCAACAATCCAAACTATTTCCGAAGTCACATGCCCAATCGCTCGATATTCAGCTTCTGCCGACGACTTGGACACTGTGTTCTGCTTCTTTGACTTCTACAATATCAAGGATCTTCCCAGCTGTACCGCATATCCTGTCACTGATCGTCTGCTATCTTTACATGCAGCCCAATCTGAATCACAATAACAGTCCAGCTGCATTCGACTGTTTGAAGACAAAAGGATACCCAGCCCCGGTGTTCCTTTCAAATAGTGCAGCACCCTCATGCTCCATTCATATGCGACTCTCTTGGTTCCACAAGAAATTGACTTAATACCGCCAAGAATCATGAACGCCGCTGATAATCATTCAAGAAACCACGAACCACCGTTGATTGTTGAACCACCGTGATCCACCGCATTCAAGAAACCATGAACCACCGTTGATTCTTGAACCACCGCGAGCCACCGTCGATTCTCAACCAAGAAACCACGAACGACGATCACCGCAGGTCACCGGCGATCGAACAACAGAAACCATCGGGAAACCATCGTATCGTGCGAAACATGACCCTGTTCTCTTGTTCTTTGCGTCTTTTGCTCTGCGCAGCCCTATACGGGAATGGAAGATGAAACCAGGTCGGAAAACTTGACCCGACTTGATTGAACCAAGAACCTTGGTTGTGATACCATGTTAAAGCAAATGGATCTGTATCTTATTCAATTAAATGAAACCAAACATACATGACTGCCTTATATAGGCCCAGACACACACACACCTCCTGTATAGGCCCAATAGGATACAATGCTACTCCACTAGATACAACACTAACTACTAATACTTTATTTTAGATTTTACATACATTAAAATAATTTTTTTAAAAAAAAAAAATACATAAAAAGAATTAATTTTAACGATCCAAATTAGATCAAAATAGTACACAATGGTGATGAGCTTTTAGTGCTTAGCAGTTCACCTAGCACCCAAATTTGTTTTACATTTGAACAACCATGAATTTAGCTTAGTGAAAGGGGTACATTTTTTACAACGTGGTGAAGTAGTGTTCAAATTCTACTAAGAGGGGTGACCACATTTTTCATATACAAGTATACAAATAAGTTGTTTAATTGACATAGGGAAAGACATGAATTTCAGAAATGGCCTTGACTCAACTTCAGAAAAAGAATGGGAGATTTCAACTTTTGGCACAAATGAAATCTGTAAATTAAAAGAAATTGTAAAAGTATTAATTACGAATTTCATATAAAGTATTATATACTCATACAGTCCTTAATGTAATATATATTTATCTAATTTTGGAAGATTAAAGAAGTTAAATAAATTACTTAGTTATAACACACACAGATAGATAGATAGGTGTGTGTGGGACAAGATCTTTCTTCTTCTTCTTCTTCTTTTCCGATGCAGATGTGACAAGATTTTTTTAAAATACTTATGTATAATATTTTAGTATATGTCAGTTTAAAAGTTAGAAAAATTAGGTTAGAAAAAAAGATGATAAATGTAAGAGATAAAATTGGAAAAAAAAAAAAAATCTCACATTTAGGATCAAAATACCCTCTCAAACTAAGTCTTATATTTAGGACTAAATGAGTAATAGATAAGGACATGGTGGAGAATTTTCCATGCATGCTTTTATGGTTCTTAGATCAGTAATTGTACGTACTAAGGAAAAAAGTGACTTTTTTTTACATCTATATGAATTTGATTATGGATTTTCCCAAATTTGGTGACTTTGAATTTCTCATGTGTTAGCCACAAGTATGAAAAAAGTGGTTTGCTTAATTTTTTTTTTTTTTAAAGTAAAGGAAAATGGAAGTAAGCACAATTTCATCAAACTTCAGACTTAGCTTCGATCAGAAGATCCAATTTAAGGTGAATGTTTGACACTAGCCTTACGCATAGATGCACGTTCTTAAGTACATAAATGGTGTGTTTCACTGGATTGGACTCTCAGAAGTTCTCCTGCATGCTTTTATGGTCATGGAGCGGGTAAATTTTATTCATTCTTAAATATACTAAAAGCACATAGCAGTGCTTGGTTATGAAAGAATAAGCTGGCAAGAGCTTCCAGCCCACATGCACACACAAAAACCGTCTTTTCGTGCCGGTTAAAAAAAAACTACTATAAATTTTGATATTTATAATAGGTTTAGGTAAATCGCTACAAATTTTGATATTTATAATAGTTTTAGGCAAACCGCTACAAACTTGCAACGGAATGACTTATGCCAAATGGCGCACTGGTAAGCTGCGATGATTTGTAGCAGTTGCATTATATAAACTGCTACAAAATGTGGTGCCGGCTTGGCACCATATATTGTTGCGGTAAATTTGTAACGGTTTATTAGTATGAGCACAAAGCTGGCGCCACATTTTGTAGTAGTTACTACAAAATGTGACGCCCACTACTACAAAATGTGACGCCCATTTGACGCTAAGTCAACGCCACATTTGTAGTGGTTTGTTTGTATGAACCGTATGTGGCACCCCCTTGATGTCAAGCCGGTGCCACATTTGTTACAAATTAGACATGCATAGCAGTTCCTGTGAGTTGTTACAAATTTATTTGCAAAAGTGTCTTTTGCAACGGTTTTTGTAACTGCTACTACCGACATTTGTAGCCGTTGAAATCGCTAAAAAACCATCATTTTAAACTACTACAAATAAGTAAATTTTTTATAGTAATGGCATCCCACTCCTCCTCTCATAGTAGATGTTGTGGATTCTATACTCCAAGTAACCAAAATAGGGGTAGGTATGTGAGATGGGCGTAAGGGTCCCCTCCACTAACGAGAGAGGGGGTTGTTAAATTGTCTAAATGAAAAAAAGAATAAGCTAAACAATTCATAATTTTTTAAGTACATGTGAATGGACGCCAAATTTATTTATTTTGGCAAATGATATCAAGTTTATTGTTGATAGCTTTCGCGCAAAATCACTTTCTTTTACTCTTCATTAAGAATTTGAAGTACTTTGAAATATTTGCCTGCCAATTTATATACTTGACACATTTAATTATGCTGACTGTTTTTAACATCTCCTTTGAAGAAAGGAGAAGTTAAAGCCTTATAAGAATCAATATGCAGGAGTATATAAAATTATAACCTTGCATTGTACATTGCTAGCTAAAAGTTGCACAATTTGACATATACAATATAGTAGATGGTTGGATCCTTCCTGGTTTAACATTGGTTGCTCTAAATAGGAAAAAAGAAGTATATTAGCCTGTGCAAGTGTTATCCTATTAAATAAAGTATATGTTGTGCACTTCTAAGCGCCAACAAAAGTGTGTAACAAGCTATGTTTGTAGTGTTGGGACAGTTTAAAAGAATAACCACGAAAAGAGTTCAATGTCTATTTTAGTTTTTGGTATATGAATCAAAAGATATGTTCAATAATATGTGAGAATTGTAGTCCGTTCTTTTTTATAAGAAATAATTGTCACACATACCTCCTCCTCCTCATCCTCCTCGTCTTCCTCCTCTTCCTCTTCCTCTTCCTCTTCTTCTTCTTTGTTTTTGGTATATGAATCAAAAGATATGTTCAGTAATATGTGAGAATTGTAGTCCGTTCTTTTTTATAAGAAATAGTTGTCACACATTCTTCTTCTTCTTTGTTGTTGTTGTTGAACATTAAGAGATTGTCTTATTTTTTTACCTCCTCCTCCTCTTCTTGTTGTTGTAAGAAACATTAAGAGATTGTCTTATTTTTTCCCTCTTACCTTTTCATTTTTGCCCTTATTTAATTACATTATTTAAGGTCAATTTAATAAATTTTCACAGCTGCCAAAGACTTATTCCTTTTACCATATTTATTTTATTATTCTCTTTTTTGCATAATCATCTTTATTATAATAATTCCCTTATTCTCTATGTCTTCATCAATAAGGGTACTTTAGTTAAAATGGACACAATTTTAACATATTTGTTGTTTTTTATCGACGTTTTCAACTACCGAGATTCAATTAAATATTTCTTATAAAAAAGAAATTGACGAAGTATAATTTAATATGTGAGAGCTGCATCGTATGTATGTAATGTAATATTTGTAGATTATAACATTGATTGAATGAATGAATACAAGGTTATATAATTTTACCATGTTTTCTCTTTGTATAGGTTCTTTTAGCAAATCATTCAGTACATTCATGCTTCTCAAAGAACTTCTTTCCTATTTTTGGTTTAGGTTTCTGAGAGTTTCCTATACACAATAATCATTCTCCATTATAAAGTTCATACCCACAATAAAATCATCATATATTAAACAAATATCAAACATTGTTTAAGAAAAAATGATCATAAAAGCTAGCTAAAAACACACAAGCATCGACACATTGAGAGTTTAGCAAGCCAAACACATACGTAAGCTTCCATCCATACCAATATTCTAATCCTCCAGTTTAGATTAAATTTAATGTGTGTGTCATGTCATTTAACATAAGGTTTTGTCAAGTTATCCCAAAACTACGTCGTTTTAGGAGTTAGGGGAATTAATAAAGAGTGTTTTGGTAAAATTCATATAATAAATACAAAAACAAAAATATCAAAACACTCTTTATTAATTCCTCTAACTCTCAAAAAGACGTAGTTTTGGGGTTACGGGAATTAATGAAGGATTTTTTTCGGTAAAATTTATATAATGAATATAAAAACAAAATTACCAAAATATTAATTCCCCTAACCTCATAGTTTTGGGAGTTAGGGGAACTAATGAATTGTGTTTTGGTAAAATTCATATAATAAATACAAAAATAAAAATATCGCGCATCAAAGCACCCTTCATTAATTCCCCTAACTTCTAAAACGATGTAGTTTTAAGGTGACTTGATGGAACCTTATATCAAATGACATGACAAATGATAAACCATATATATATATAGACACACAGATATTCATATTTTTATTAATCAAAATGATAGCTTTAATTTCTGTTTTATCTTCCCTACATGCACATTCAAATATGTACACACAAAATAAAAAGGCCCATGGGTTGCTTCAATTTAGCAACTATATATCATTTGAAGTTGAAAGTGGAGTTTAATCATCAAGAGGAGGGTGAATTGGGGATTATAAAAATTCTTTTCGAATTGCTCTGTTTTTGAACACAAAAACAGAGCTGAACAGAGTATAGGGAAGAATAGCAAGACACAAGGAATTTATACTGATTCGGTCCAACCTCTTGACCTACGTCTAGTCACCAGACTCTCTGAGATTTTTCACTAGCTCAATTGATTACACACTCTGTAACTCAAAAGTAATTCTCTCACTAGAACTTACTCCCCCTTACAAATTGCAATCAATATTCCAATCTCCAAGTCCCCTGACTTGAGATTCTTATAATGAATGAATTTCAATAAATGAACTGTCTTTAAGAGTGGATAAAGATAAGGGTTAAGGTGCGATTTGGCCAATAAACTAATGGCTCAGGAGCGTCCAACACAATTAACTATTAGGTGGACCAAAAATACCAACAAACTTTTAAAAAGGTGCAATCAGCACAACGCCGTTAGAAAAAGTTAACGTCCGTTATCTAAGGTGCAGATTGGCTAATGAATTTTTACCTTAGGAGCGCCCAGCACAAAATTCTAAATTTTACTAAATTAAATAAATGTTTTCTCAATTGTCATTATTCAAAACTACTTGTATAGATATCTATAGACAAAAATTACTCATTCTTCAATTTTGTCAAAATTATAATTTGCTAAAATAAACAAAATTTTTAATTAAAAATATAATTATATGTTTTATAGTTTATTATATGTGTTAAAAAATGATTTATTTTTATTTTAGAAGAAATTCATGTGAGTTAAAAAATTCATTTAATGTTAATAAAATTTTAAAAATCTAAAAAAGCTATCATATCTTGAAAGAAATGAAATGAGTTTAATTTTTATTTTTATAAAAAGAGTTTAATGGATATCAACATTGATTCTTAATAATATAAATCTGGCAACTTGATGATATATTTGTTAATTAAATGATCTATTGATTATATGATATGAGACTTGTTGAAAAAAAAAAGATAACTTAAGAGGCTTGATGAAGGACAATTTAATAATAGGTTAAGGAACAATTTGGCCTAAGAAAATTTTATTAACTTTAAATGAATTTTTAACTCACATAAATTTCTTTTAAAATAAAAATAAATCATATAATTTTTTGTTTAACATATATAATAAACTATAAAACACATTGAGTTTTATTTAAACCATATAATTATATTTTTAATTAAAAATTTTGTTTATTTTAGAAAATTATAATTTTGACAAAATTGAAGAATGAGTGATTTTTGTCCATAGATATCTATACAAGTAGTTTTGAATAATGACAATTGAGAAAAAAATTATTTAATTTAGCAAAATTTAGAATTTTGTGCTGGGCGCTCATGAGTAAAACTTTTTTATGCTGGGCGCTCCTAGGGTAAAAGTTCGTTGGTCAATTTGCACCTTAGATAACGGACATTAACTTTTTGTTTAACGGCGTTGTGTTGGGCGCTCCTGAGTAAAACTTTTTTTGTGCTAACTGAACCTTTTTAAAAGTTTGTAGGTATTTTTTGTCCACTTAATAGTTAATTGTGTTGGACGCTCCTGAGCTAATAGTTTATTGGCCAAATCGCACATTAACCCTAAAGATAATCATTGAAGTACAATGTATCAAAAGATACTTTACACAAGAAAACTCAAAGAGTAGTTGGAAACTTGAACGATTTTCGTTTTCTGCAGATTGGTTGTTGAGAAGAATTGAATGCAACTCTATTTATACAAAAAGAGCATTAAATGACCGTTGTAATCTTCAATGTGGTCGTTGCCAACATTAAGGAAGGATTAGTTGAAGCTTTGGTCTTCTTCTCTCTCTACTCTTTGGTTAATCCAGCTGCACAGAAGTTTACAGTTGACTTCTTGACTTTTAATCCGTTGGAACAGCAGCTACTTGTTGGAAATTGTGCCTTAGGGGAAAGACATTGTACTTTAGACATTTTTGTTGATTAAAGTATTCTCTTTTTGTTATCATTTTGTTTGCATATTTACATTGATAACTGTATCCCTGAATATATCTAATAGATTATTCTAAATGTCCCTGGTCGGTCATCTACGCGGGAGCGAAGATGAGACAAGACCAGTGTGACTTTGATGAGGTATGGAGATACAAATCAAAGTCATAGGCACTTGTAAGAGTACAAGGTGCTGGACCGACCCACTATGAGAAAGCTGCATGGAATAAGTTATAAGCTTTTCTCATATATAACCGCGTTACAACGCCCTTTAACCTGAGATCATCATGGATTCTTACATGATGAGTCGTTGGTCTGGAAGTTGACTTTCTCCATGCCTCATCCTTGACCAAATTATCGCGTGACAAAAGGGACGTGACATGGTTGTACGATAGGTTATATCGCATCAACGATCCCCATATGAATTGGGTAGTCGCAATGTCTTGCTAGAGGCCGTTTGCGACTTGTGGGCTGATACAGTATTGGCTCGCTGCCAATCTCATGTGGGCCTACAGGGTCACACACAAGAATGACCCAATACGAGCAAGAGTATCCAGATTCATTGAATCTTAAATGTGTTTAAGATTTAATGAATATTTATTTAATCTAGGATGTGTATGTGTGTGTGTGTGTGTGTATATATATATTAATAAATTCAAAAATAATAATGATATTATTTATTGATAATAATATTATTATATATAGTATTTAATTTATTTGATAAATTAAATAACTATAATAAATTGAGATATTGTATCTCAGATTTAATTTTCGAATAAAGATATTGCATATCGATTTAATTTGAGCGAGATATCGGATCTCATTTTAAATTAAATATAAGCATATCATATCTTGATTTAATTTATAAATATAAATTAAATCGAAGGCCTATTAATTCGGATCAAGTAGTTAGATTAGATTGGTTGGACAGATTTAATTAATATTATTTAATCCATATTCGAAATTAATTAGATTAATTTTGAATATTTTAATACGACATATTAGGGTTTTAGAAACCCTATAACAGATGTTGATCTAGTCGTATTAAACTACGGATGAATTAGACGGCCGAGAAACACAAAACCCTAGAGAGAAAAAGAGAGACGCGAGAACAAGAAGGCGCTAGCACGCTGCCGTCAGTGTTGGATGCCGTTCGTGTGGATACCAGTAGAGGGAAAGGACACACGAAGTCAGCTCCTGTCTGATCGAACAAGAAGGGGCTAGCCCACCTGATCAAGATGCCACCTCGTTCAACACGTACGACGTCTCAAGCGCACGAGGATCGAGGCGCAAACGCAAATGATACGTTGAACCCTCCGCATAGGTATGATTCGGAAACCCTAACACTACAAAAAAAATAAAAATTAGTAGCGGTTAAAATAACCTATTTGTAACGGTTTTAGGCGCAACTAATGACATTTGTAGCTGTTTAAAAACCCGCGACAAAATCCCCTGTGGCAAGCTGATTTGTAGCGGTTAAAAAAAAACCGATACTACATACATATGAACCGCTACTACATATGTTGCGGTTACTATTAACCGTCACTAAGTAAGTTGGGCTGACGTCTTTTTCGAGAGATTAGTCACGGTTTGTAACCGCTACAAATACACTTGTAGCTGTTCAAGTAGCGGTTACATAACCGCTACAAACTAATGTTTTGAAAATTTTTGCCGCCATCAATTTTTATTATTTTGAATATTTGTCGCGGTTTCTAACCGCTACAAATTTTCCCGCCATTTTTTCGCAAAAAAATAATTTGCCGCCATGTCAATATTTGTAGCGATTACAAACCACTACAAATTTCCCGCCATCAGTGTACTTTGAATATTTATATCGGTTTGAAACCGCTACTAAGACCGCTACAAAATAATCCCGCCATTTTCTCCAGGCAAATATTTGAAAATTAGTAGCGGTTATAGTAACCGCTACAAATTCATGACGGTAAAAAAAAATAAAACTATTATTTATCGGCGTAATTAAGTAATTATTAATAGTTTATCTTTTTTATAAAAATAAAAGGTATTAAATTATGAAATTTAAATATATAAGGTGCTTGTATAGATGCAAAATAATAAGAATATGTAAGTATAATAAGAGCTAATAATTAGGTAATTAAAATAATACTGAATGTTTAAAAATTATGTGTACAAATAATTGAATAATGTATGTGAAAGAATAAGGAAAGTTGAAAAATATATCCCGTTCAACTGCAAAATAACAAACATTAATTAGTATGAGAA
Source organism: Acacia pycnantha (assembly GCA_025563575.1). Taxonomy (NCBI): domain Eukaryota; kingdom Viridiplantae; phylum Streptophyta; class Magnoliopsida; order Fabales; family Fabaceae; genus Acacia; species Acacia pycnantha. The sequence continues at coordinate 1,822,743 of JAMWYP010000115.1, forward strand.
ACATTAGAATTGATCCGGCTACACGGCACTCACCCCCTTCAAACAGTTTACCACTATGTTCCGAAACGTAAAAATATTTGAGAAGACGGAGAGAAAACGTGGGTAGAAAAGAAACTGATGCATATTAAATGAGGTTGGGGGTATTTATGGTGGTGTCTGCGCAACATTTTGTAACGGTTGGTGTCTCACTTTTTGTAGCGATTATTATTGTTAGTAGTGGTTTGTGGGCGTGTTTGTAGCGGTTGTTATCTATCGCGGTTCTACAGTGTTTGTAGCGGTTATATAACCGCTACAAATTACTACAGATTTTTTTTTTAAAAAACTTAATAAAAAAAAAGATTCCATATTACAGCATAGGCATTAAGTGTTTCTCTCAATCTTCTTCGCCATCCCTACAAAGAAAGTTTGCATAAAATGTTACGCGTGAGGTGAATACGTTTGAACACAATTAAAACTTTAGTTAAATGTTTCTATTTCATAAGGCGTAAATTAAAAAACGTACCGAACTATAGGTAAATTGTCATCGCCGTCTCGGATGAAGTCTTCGAAGCTGGCGGGCTGGAACGGCTCAGAATCGTTGTAACATCCCGACTTTTCTAAAGCAGTATAAATTTTTTTTTTCTAAACATCATTTCAAAATGATCAGAGTAGTGCACCGGAGCGATTGAGTAACTGATATATATATTAAAATACCCATGGTAGCATGTCTTGCTGTTTTAAATGATACGTATGTTTCAAAAGAAATGACAAAGGAGTCTTCACTGGGACTCCTAGGCGTGCCGCTTGTCCCTCTTCTCGATCCTCGGTCCTCCCGAACCCGACGCTAAGTTAAGAGCCGAGGTCCATGCATCGAACCCCTGTAACGGTTAACCTCATGATTACATACATCATATATGTACAAATGACATTCATAGACTCTTGGCAACATTTACTATGGTCGACATAGAATATACATAATGTATATGTATAACAATAACAATACAATGGATGATAGACAATAGTACAATCGGATGATAGACAACAAGATAATCGGATGTACAGACAATAGTACATCGGATGTACGTAACAATAGTACAATCGGATGTACGTAGACAATAGTACAATCGGATGTACGTACAATAGGCATGACGAAACAACAAGTACAATCGTGAGTACAGCATGACGTACAATTGGTACGACATAACAAAGACATAATCGTAGTAGCATGACAGACAATATACACATATGCATACAATAAACATCAGAGTTAAGGTTACCAGTACGCGAACGTACCTTCGTTGACGGATTACGGTATTTCTAGCACGCTTTACTAAAACCGTACTTTTACGGAAAATCGTGAAACAATGGCACGTCGGGCAACAGTAACGGCAGCAGAATCAACGTTTCAGATATCCTATGAGAATAATGTCACTTCCATTAGTAATTTGACATTATAATCGGCATTTTAGGTAAAAATTACCATTTTGCCCCTATAACCCTACTTGGCGGAATTTCGCCAGCGCTTCCGCTACATAGGCTATTTTCTTCCCAAAATTTCGCCAGAACTTCGACGCATTTATGATTCTTGAAAATAAAGACTAAAATAGCCCTCCCATATGATACCCAAATCATAAAAATAAAGACTACTCTAGCTTTACTAACTACTGAAAGAACTACGAAAACTTAAAGCTCTGCATCGAAAACTTACCCAGAGCTTCGCTACAGATTTTCCCCCGCTTTCCTCTCCTCCTTGCTGCCCCTCTATTTCGGCCAAGAGCTCTCAAGAAAATGGTGTGAGGAATGTGAAGGGAGGAGGGGGTATTTATAGTTTTTCTAGGGACATAAAGGAAATATCCAAATTGTTATAAACCCTTGGATTTGTTTTAGATTGGATGGCAAAATCTGGACCTTTTGAAGCCTTGGTCGACATACATGGGATGAAGTGGCAGCAAGCAATTGGTTCCAAGTGATGATTCATTGCTACTTTATGCCCTGGCTCTGCCGACTTCCCGATCGGCACCCGATTCGCGTAATTTCGGAAAAATCTCAAAATTATGGATTTACAACTTTGAAACCATTTCCTCACTCAGTAGAAATGTCCAAGTTAACCTAAATTTTGGTTCCATATAGGGCATTCCGTGTTCGGTTGAAGTTTCTCGAAAAACGTGTCCGTCGCGTCCGGTTTCGTAACGCATTTCAAATTACCAACTTCTTCGAAAAATTCACCGATTCCAATATGTCAAAATAAATTCAAACTCATGCCTAGATGTTGAGTTAGAATTTATTTTCCTTATATCCAAAATATACCTATATGCATTTTTTCCTATTTTGTTTTATTAGGAAAATGCACAAACGACTTCGTAATTTTCTCCTAAGAGTATAACGGAAGACAAAATTCCACCGATCATTATTTTTCCCTGACTTTGGAAATCCCATTCCTAGATCTCTAGATAGGATCCGTTTCCTAATTTTAAATTACTATTCACAAAGTTTCACTTTAATTAATTATAATATAAAATATTTGCAAGTTGTAACATAATATCTAGATATTATGTTTTGCAAATTCTATCCTATTTTGAGTCCAAAGTTTCGGTCACACATCTGGTCCTTTTTATTAAATTTTCGTTTTATATTTAATTTAATATAAAATAATTATTTAATAATTATTTTATATAATTTCTTACATAATTTTCCTATTGGTCCAAACTTGTATTTAGGCTTAAAAATACCTAAACTCAACTATTTTTCTCCAAAATTTCCAATTAATTAGTAAACATACTTTTACTAATTTTCAACTATTTTCCACTAATTTTTGAGCTTTACATAATTATTTCATAATTTTCTTTGCTCAAAGCTTAAGTAATTAGCTCAATATTACTTAATTACTTTATTATCACTTGTTGATAATTTTCTTAATTTAGACACTCCTTTATCTTCAAACTTTTGCTTTTACATTAGCATTTCCATGCCTCTTACATTATTCTATAATTTACAAGGGTATTTTCCATAATTTTTCTAAGTCATTTATGTCCCTTAGGGGCATTTTCGTCATTTTGGCACTTTGGCCCTTAAATTCCCTAATTCAAATTTCGGGGTATTACATTTCTCCCCCCGTTAAACAAAATTTCGTCCTCGAAATTTGTACTCTACCCACTAAACCTCGTACGAACTAAACTTCGTTCTACTTGGAATTTGGACTATCCGCGTCGAATCTTTGCTTCGCCTGCCTGTCGCTCCTCCTGGTGACCGACAATTCGGTTTGGTTTGACCATTATGATCTTGTCATATCGTATTTTGATATATAGTGTCTCCCGAGGCGCCCATACACCGCGGTCAACACTACGTATACCAAAATGTCTCCATGGCGCCCATACACCATGACAACACAAAATATCATACATGTCACCATGGTGCCCATACACCATGACAAAATAAGATACCTCCTACTCAATGACATGATCACGGTCGAAATATAGTAACGAGGAAACATGGAATACGTCACGAAGATGGTTCACGTATCATACGATTTAGTTGCATAACTAACACATAGTTAACGTACGAGGAAAAATTCCTTAAGAGATGGTACCTTGGACTCTCTCCGGAAGTTCTTTGTCCATGGTATCGGTTAGCGCGTACATTCGGCCCGGGTTCGCGGTCTTGACGCTGCAGCTTTCTCCGGACAAGACACACCGATGTGCCCCGGCTTTTGACACTTGAAACATATCGCCTTCCCATCGCAGCTCGTACTTTGTGGATGATACTTCCCGCATTTTGGACATGGTCTGGGTCCCGATGTTCCCTGGGTTATATCGCGCCTAAATCGGGCTGGCCTCTTGCTTTCTCCTTGAGAGTCACCCCTGTGCTTCTCTTCCGTGAGGAATTTTCACGGTTGCCCTCGCTACGATTGGTATGGCTACTATTTTGATTCCGTAATATACGTAATTCCTTCAGTTGCGCCGTCCTTCTCGCAGATTCCACCGCTTTGGCCATTTTAGAAAATTTCGAGATACCACCTTGCCCTTATGTCATATTTCAGCCCTGCTACAGTCGGTTAGCCTTCCAAATTTTCATTCTTGTAGATTTTCGTGTATGATGAATACCGCGACAGTTGGTAAACGGGCGAAGTAGTCGTCGAATGACTCTTCATTTCCCCGTCGAATCGCAGAAACTCTTCTTCCTTGATTACTCGTATCGAGGAAGGAAAGTATTGTTCATTGAATTGCTCCAAGAACATCTCCCAAGTAATAAATCTTTCGCCAACTCGTTCTTTCCATGAAAAGTAGGTGGCTTGAGCTTGCAAACTGTGTGACCCATTGTTGTGTGGTCCGCATGCCTCTCCCTCGTCGTGGAGGTGATTGGGACCTTTCGATCCCTCCGATTCCTCATCGTGCCCGTCACTTTGCTCGTTTTCCTCTTCTTCATTATTATGCTCTTCCTCATTCTCGTCGTCTTTCTAGTTGTCTCTCGCCTTCTCGGTCTTGTCGATTCGTCTCTCCATAAGTGTATTGATGAGAGCCTCGCTGCTCTTGCAAGGTTCTCCTCATCTCCCGCATCTCATTCTCGCTCCGGTTGGTTTGGTTCCGGATTTACCCGAGGTTGTCTACCTCGTCCTCCACCACGGCTCTCGCCTCGGCCTCTGGGAGCTCCAGGCTCCTCTCGGATTTGTCATGTCTTGTTTTTTTTTTTCTTTTCCTTCATTAGGGAAAACACTAGTTATACTGAGTACAACGATGATCATATCACAATTTCTATCGCACTTCATATCTATACTACTAACAAATAGACACCAAAGAACATGTCCCTCGTTCGAATTTCGTTGGTTCGTTCTTCTTAGAAACGGTATGGGAAACGTATCGGAAGTTCCTCTACATGAGTCAAATACCGCATGTACTTATCTTTATTGGTCTCGGGTTTCATCCGGCGTGGCCTATCATCGCATGTAAGCTCGATGCTAGGAAAGAATCACCGTCCAAAGACAAACCGGCGGTTATCGAGTGATCGAGACTCGATATCGTAGTTATCTGAGAGATATCGATATCGAGCTATCGAGCTATCGGAGATCGATATCGTGGTTATCGAAACCGATATCGAGATTATCAGAATTGATGTACCGACAGAAAGTGGTACACCGGTTTAGAATGGTATACCGGTTCAAACTAGTACACCGAAATGAGGTGGTACACCAACTCAAGGCTATATCAGTACTCATTTTCAAAATGTGCTCCAAGTTTAAAAGGCTTTTGAACATAACTCCGTTATCCGAACAGAATGGCCAGGTAAGTGTCTACCATGGGGCCTCACCGAGTTCACGGTGACTTATTGGCACACCACGTAGACTAGCATTGCCTTCGGCACCAAACCGTCCGTAATAACATAGTTAAATTCATGCCAGACTACGCTTCCGATACCAAATGTAACAACCCGACTTTTCTAAAGCAAGATAAATTTTTTTTTTTTTTTTCTAAATATCATTTCAAAATGATCGAGTAGTGCACCTGAGCGATTGAGTAACCGATATATATATTAAAATACCCATGGTAGCATGTCTTGCCGTTTAACAAATGATACGTATGTTTCAAAAGAAATGACAGAAAGAAGTCTTCACTGCTACTCCTAGGCGTGCCGCTTGTCCTTCTCTCGATCCTCGGTCCTCCCGAACCCGACGCTATGTTAAGAGCCGAGGTCCATGCATCGAACCCCGTGTAACGGTTAACCTCATGATTACATACATCATATATGTACAAATGCACATTCATAGACTTGGCAACATTTACTATGGTCGACATAGAATATACATAATGTATATGTATAACAATAACAATACAATGGATGATAGACAATAGTACAATCGGATGATAGACAACAAGACAATCGGATGTAGACAATAGTACAATCGGATGTACGTAACAATAGTACAATCGGATGTACGACAATAGTACAATCGGATGTACGTGACAATAGGTATGACGAAACAACAACATAATCGAGTAATGTGCATGACATGTACAATTGGCATGACGTAACAACAAATACAATCGAGTATGTGCATGACGTACAATATACACATATGCATACAATAAACATCGAGTTAAGGTTACCGACGCGAACGTACCTTCGTTGACGGATTACGGTATTTCTAGCACGTTTACTAAAATCGTACTTTTACGGAAAATCGTGAAACAATGCACGCACGTCGGGCAACAGAACGGCAGCATAATCAACGTTTCAGATATCCTATGAGAATAATGTCACTTCCATTAGTAATTTGACATTATAATCGGCATTTTAGGTAAAAATTACCATTTTGCCCCTATAACCCTACTCTGGCGGAATTTCGCCGCTCCGCTACATAGGCTATTTTCTTCCCAAAATTTCGCCAGAACTTCGACGCATTTATGATTCTTGAAAATAAAGACTAAAATAGCCCTCCCATATGATACCCAAATCATAAAAAAATAAAGACTATTCTAGCTTTACTAACTACTGAAAGAACTACGAAAACTTAAAGCTCGGTACCGAAAAACTTACCCAGAGCTTCGCTACAGATTTTCCCCGGCCTTCCTCTCCTCCTTGCTGCCCCTCTATTTCGGCCAAGAGCTCTCAAGAAAATGGTGTGAGGAATGTGAAGGGAGGAGGGGGGTATTTATAGTTTTTTCTAGGGACATAAAGGGAAATATCCAAATTGTTATAAACCCTTGGATTTGTTTTAGATTGGATGGCAAAATCTGGACCTTTTGAAGCCTTGGTCGACATACATGGGATGAAGTGGCAGCAAGCAATTGGTTCCAAGTGATGATTCATTGCTACTTTATGCCCGGTCTGGCCGACTTCCCCGATCGGTACCCGATTCGCGTAATTTCGGAAAAATCTCAAAATTATGGATTTACAACTTTGAAACCATTTCCTCACTCAGTAGAAATGTCCAAGTTAACCTAAATTTTGGTTCCATACAGGGCATTCCGTGTTCACTTGAAGTTTCGAAAACGTGTCCGATCGCGTCCTGTTTCGTAACGCATTTCGAAATTATCAACTTCTTCGAAAAATTCACCGATTCCAAATATGTCAAAATAAATTCAAACTCATGCCTAGATGTTGAGTTAGAATTTATTTTCCTTATATCCAAAAATATACCTATATGCATTTTTTCCTATTTTGTTTTATTAGAAAATGCACCAACGACTTCTAATTTTCTCCTAAGAGTATAACGGAAGACAAAATTCCACCGATCATTATTTTCCCCGACTTTGGAAATCTCATTCCTAGATCTCTAGATAGGATCCGTTTCCTAATTTTAAAATTACTATTCACAACTTTTCACTTTAATTAATTATAATATAAAATATTTGCAAGTTGTAACATAATATCTAGATATTATATTTTGCAAATTCTATCCTATTTTGAGTCCAAAGTTTCGGTCACACATCTGGTCCTTTTTATTAAATTTTCGTTTTATATTTAATTTAATATAAAATAATTATTTAATAATTATTTTATATAATTTCTTACATAATTTTCCTATTGGTCCAAACTTGTATTTAGGCTTAAAAATACCTAAACTCAACTATTTTTCTCCAAAATTTCCAATTAATTAGTAAACATACTTTTACTAATTTTCAACTATTTTCCACTAATTTTTGAGCTTTACATAATTATTTCATAATTTTCTTTGCTCAGGCTTAAGTAATTAGCTCAATATTACTTAATTACTTTATTATCACTTGTTGATAATTTTCTTAATTTAGACACTCCTTTATCTTCAAACTTTTGCTTTTACATTAGCATTTCCATGCCTCTTACATTATTCTATAATTTACAAGGGTATTTTCCATAATTTTTCTAAGTCATTTATGTCCCTTAGGGGCATTTTCGTCATTTTGGCACTTTGGCCCTTAAATTCCCTAATTCAAATTTCGGGGTATTACAATCGTAGGCGACGTTATCACCATCGCCCATATCGTAAAGGTCCCGAGGCTTTAAGTGAACCACCATATTCCAATCCTTGTGCCTCTCATCGGCGACATAATAAACCTGATGGGCCTCTGAGGCAAGAATATACGGCTCGTCATCTTCGATCGACCACCGTGAATAGGCCTGAGAAATTCGCGATGTGATGCCTAAGTCGTCGCCGTGAGTCCCCTGGACGTTGTGGTATTCGCCCACAAACACTTGAACAACGTCCCGTGAAAAGGCCCGTGTAACTTATCCCGACCACATCAAGCAAGCTCTTCCATAATACAGACGTCACCGAACCGCATGTTTCTGCCACTACCGCCGCATAACTCCTCATCCCAAACGTGCCATATACACCCGAAGTTTTGGGTCAAGAATCCTTGATCTCGTGCCACTTCTGCAAAACTTAAAACCATTGACATCAGATGCCGTGAAATCTTAGGGCCCTGTCAAGCGGGCCTAGCGCGAGAGCTCAATTTCGTGAGCGCGGGTTGTGGTCATTCATTATTCTCCTCCTAAACCAACCCCGAATTCTCTCGTGGACCTTTCTATCAATTTCGAGGATGTCTCGTGTACGGATCCTCGCTCACGCTTCACATGACTCCCGAATTCTCGCAATTAAACATGCAATGACATGTGAGTATGTATAAAATGTAAGGAAATGTATATGATATATATATATATCTATAGCTGTGTGAAATCCTTACTGAAGGTACGGTTCAACTTTGGTGCAATTAATCAAGACATGTCGGTGTGCTTGAAACTTCTAAGTGCCGTGAGTTTGAATTTCTCACTCCCGCCAACTGGTTTACCAACACGAGGGATTAACAACTCGTTGCCTCCGCTCCGGCCAAAGCTCAGACAATGGTCTACACGAGGCGGTCGGTTGAATGACGTCTCAATGTCATCGAAGTACCTGGAACAAAAATACAAGACCTCATCCCCGATATAACCTTCTGCTATTGAACCTTCAGGCCACGCCTTATTCCTCACGTAAGATTTAAGTTTCCCAAGAAACCTATAAAGTAGAGAATGAAAAATTTCGATGCATCAATGGTTAAACGTGCGACTAGGGAGTAATGCTAAAGTAATTATTTTTAAACCAGTACCTCTCAATAGGATACATCCATCGTACTGAACTGGCCAGCAAGCTTTGTCTCGTGAATAAGGTGTACTGTCAAGTGAACCATGACCGTGAAAAATGACGGAGGAAAGATCATCTCCAAATGACACAACGTAAGAATGATTTTCTCCTGCAGCTGGTCGAGCTCCTCCTCTATCAAAACCTTGGAACACAAATTTTCTCCAAAGAAAGTACAAAGCTCGACCAAAATGAGAGACACATCGAGAGGCAAAGCGTATTTTTCATGGCCAAGGAAGTAATCGTTGCATAAGCACACGTGAGTCATGACTCTTCACCCGTAACCATTCGAGCCTCGCAAGTCAATACATCGTGATATGTTGCTTGAATACCGTCAGAACTTTTATTTTCTTCAAGGTAGCGAGAAAGATTTCCTTATTCGGTTTTGTCGTGGTGAATCTTGCCGGTTGAAATCTGTCATGCTCATCCGGCCACGCGTCTCCAGGAACGCCCATCTCCCGTAGATCTTTCCTCGCTTGCAGATGATCTTTGGACTTGCTTGGTTCGTTGAGAATCGTGTACAACACATTGTCGCACACATTCTTTTCAATGTGCAAGACATCCAGACTGTGTCGGAGAAAATTATCTTTCCAATACGGAAGAGCGAAGAAGACACTTACCTTTCGCCATTGCTGGGGCGTAGAACCAGAAGCCCTACCAGTCTTTGTCCCGGCCCTTGCCGGATCATCTTTTTTCCCATACTCAATATCAACATCTTGAAGTTGCTCTATGATGTATTCGCCAGATAAATTCCGAGGAGGTCCTCTTTTTTCCTGTTGCCTATTAAAGCGATTGCGTTGCAACCTAAACCTGTGCGTACCATCGAGAAACCTCCTATGACCCATGAAGCACCACTTACGACTGTAGGGAAGGCGCACTGAGTCAGAGTCAAAATTGTAAGCTGGGCACGCAAGGCTGGTATGCACATTCCACCCGGATAATGTCTCGAGGCCAGGAAAGTCACTTATCGTCCAAATCAAGGCCGCACGTAAGTTGAATAGTGTCTTCTCGTGCGCGTCGTACGTCTCCACACCTACATTCCACAACTCCACCAACTCCTTGATCAGCGGTTGGAGATACACATCGATGTCATTTCCCGGTGCCTTCTTCCCTGGAATGATCATGGACATAATGAAGGAGCTTTGTTTCATACACATCCACGGGGCAAGTTGTAGGGTATCAACATAACTGGCCATATACTATAGCTTGTGCTAATATTCCCAAACGGATTAAAATCGTCGGCCGCCAAAGCAAGACGAACATTTCTAGGGTCCGCCGAGAAATCTGGAAAGCCTGTGTCGAACGCTTTCCACACTTCAAAGATCATGTGGATGTCTCGAGTTTACCATCTTGATTCTTATCATCTTCATGCCACCTCATATCTTGAAATGTTTTAGACGACATAAACAATCTTTGCAAGCGAGGTTTTAGAGGAAAGTACCTTAGAATCTTTGCGGGTTTCTTCTTATGCTTCTTCCCTTTCCGAACTGTCTTGAACCTCGAAGTGTGACACTTCTTACACGTCTCCCTCCGATCGTCCTCTCCCCAATAAAGCATACAGTCGTTTGGGCAGGCATCTATTTTTTCGTAGTTCAAGCCTAATCTGTTGATTATCTTCTTCGCCTCGTAGAAGGATGAGGGAATGTCCGCGTCAGGGAATGCATCATTGCCTTATCCGTGATCCCACACATGCTCTTGATATGGTACAATTTGATCATAAAAGATAACTTTGAGTATTTCTGACAACCTTGATACAAAGGACGATCGCTCTCATCCATGAGGCTGAAAAATTCCCGAGCTGCATCATTCCCAAGAAAACAGCCTCGACCCCGCACTTCGCGTGAAGTTGTCGTCCCGAACACCAAAAGCATCACGAATGCCTTCATTAACCTGGATCATCTTGATGTACTTGATTTCCTACTTGTGAGGTTCGAGGAAGATGAAGCCCATATCCCATACCACGTTGCTCACCATGAACCTCCCAGAATGTATATGCTTCTGGGAAAGGCTTTACAAGAAGATGTTCCAAAGCACAATCTCGTGTTTTCCACTTCTTAAACTTGCATCGCAAACAAAGACACACGATCTTGCCATTAATGCTAGCGTGAGAGAAGGCGAAATCTAAGAAAGTGTTCAATCCCTCTAAATATACAGGAGAACTACGCGGCATCTTGATCCATGACTTATCCATATGTAACAAACAAATCTTGGATAGAACATAAATGTGGATACAATGTTTAATTACATTCAAAGCAGAACTTGGGATCTTTAAATGCATGGAATGTTTTGTAGCGGTTACAAAACCGCTACAACAACCGTTGCACATATCCGAGACACATTTGTCGCGGTTGAAACACCGCGACAAATTTGAATCCATAATCCCGCCAGAGTTCTGTAGCGGTTCTATAACCGCAACAAAAACCGCTACAAAATTAAATTTGTAGCGGTTTTGGGTAGAAACCGCGACAAACCTTGGCGCCCTTTCATCCATTTCAAAATCCAATTCTGTTGCGGTTAGTTTCCACATAACCGCTACAAAATGATGACCGTTGACATTTGTAGCGGTCTGAGAACCGTGACAAATAATGGCGCCCTTTCATCCATTTCAAAATTCAATTTTGTTGCGATTTATCGATATGAACCGCTACAAAAGTTAGTTTAATTAATTAATTTTAGAAAATATTTTTCACTACGTTATTTATTCTACAGTATCTATTTTATTTGACTATAAGTCACATTAAAAACATAATATAAATGAGTTATAAGTTTTGAAACAACGTACCAAATATAACGACGACAAATATTTAACTAAATCACAGGTTAAACAAACCAAATATTTAAACCAAAGTAAACAAATATCCAAATGGTACAAAATGAAGTGTTCAAGATAAAAACTAAATATCGTGGAGCATGATCATCAAGTCCTGTCTGAGGGGGTCTGTCTCAGGGGGTGGTGGTGCACGACCAGAGTCGACAACGTCGTCATCAGTAGCACGTGGGGGGGGATTCATCAAAGATGAACGGAGGGGGAGGCTCGGGAGATGGAAACCGTTCGTCAGGTAAAAGCTTTGTCAGGGCCCCAGTAACAGCAGTCCAGTTCTCCACATGACGATCGTACCAACGGGCGACGCCCTCCTACCTACGCCTTTTCCTGGCCTCCTCGTCGGCCCTCCGTGCAGCCTCATGTGCGGCAACCTGCGCAGCAACCTTCTCAGCAATGATCGCATCAACTGCCTCCGATGGTGGCCTTCTCGAGCTGGAGGGTCCGGTCGCAGAGGAGGAGCCCCGCCTCGGTACACCATGCTAGGCTCGGCGCCAAGGCCAATGCCCCTAACGCAGCCGGGATGCTCGACCGGGCCCACGGTGAGCTTTCAATGGGGTCAGGATTCACTGCACCCTGTGACTCCGGGGTCTGCGACGCTCGTAGCTCTGCCTCGCTCTTCTTAATCCGGGTCTGACCCACAAAGTTCATGAACCATTAATAAAATAATGGATGATCAATTTAAATATACAACATTCATTATATAAATAATATTTTTTTAACTTACTATTATCTCCTTTGCTGCCTCAGAGGTCGGCGTCCCATCATGGTGTCTATGGGTGCGTGTGAACAACTTCCCATAGTCCGTCTGTGTGTTCCTCTCCCTAGCCTTCTGTTGCTGAAAGGATTAAAACAATATAAACTTTGTTATTTCAAAAACAAAACAATCATCATGTTAAATAATAACATACCATCTCACTGTAGGTCACAACAAACGTCTTGGTCCCTGCCGTGTGATGGATTCTCTGCTGTGCCCGGCTTCTTGTGTTCCTCTGCGACAAAGCCTTCAAGGAGGAGGAAACAAAATTTAAACCCTAAACTCAATTTAAATTATCAATTAATTGAAACTATTAATTAATTTAAACCATATGTAAACTATAAATTAATTTAAATTACATTTCAAAAAATTAATTTAATCTATATGTAACCTTCAAATTAACTAATGTTTACACAAAATTAAACTATAATTAATTAAAAAAGGTACCTGCCCATTAGCACCCCTCCTATATTGGACGAAACTCGCCCAGTGAGTTGGTTCCACGCCGTCTGGGACGTTCTCGATCAGCTGTTGTAGAGGAATAGTGACATCTCCATTCATACGATTGTAGAGACGATTCCTCCGGCTCTTCCACCCTTCCCCCACTTTCATCAGAACGTACCTCTTATGCTGTTCGCGCAGTTTAAACTTTTTCTGTATCATAATTTCATTATTAATTATTAATGAATTAAAAAATAAATAAGGAAAGAAATAAACTAAAACTTATAACAATTAACATGTAAAATTTAATTAAACAATATTGACTACCTGCAGAACTCCGGTAAACGCCTTGTCCTTTGTATCCTTTGTCACATGCTTCCAATCCTTGAAAAAAATCGGGAACCATGCCCAATTGCCGCCAAATTCAGACAGGAATCGGTTCATCAGGTGACCACCGCTGCCGATCGCCTGGTCTGTGTGCTCGTTCCACGGGACTACGACCCGACACCCGGCCATCTCCCAGTCCATCTAAGTGAGAGCGGAAACATCCAGCGTCCTCCTGCTGATGTTCCCAAGTCTATCTCGCAATATTACAAAAATTGAATTAAACGTATCGAATTTAAATTAATTTCTCCCAAAAAAACTAATTACATATACCTTCGACATCCACCGTAAATCCGTGGAACGCGAAGACGCCTGGTCGGAGGTTCCCGTGGTCCCGCTGGTTTTCCTGGTCGATGAACTGCTCCACATCCGCTATGGGCATGTCAATATGGATGCCCTCATTCTCGTCTAAGTCGTCCAGCGACAAACTTGCTTCTCGATATCCTCCTACGTTCCCTAGGGTCTCCGTGTTTGGAATTTCTTCATCGGCGAAGAGCTCGGCAAACTCGTCCAGCCCCTGAGATGGCGGAGGTATATGTCGGGCCCCACGCCCTCTCGTCCGGCTCCTCTACTACTACTATCGACCCTTAAACCCCTTTTCTGGGACAACCGACAATCGCTTTTCCCTTTCCCTTATCTTGTTCAGAAACCATGATGTTGAAAGGTAGAACTTTAAAAGTAAAAGTTTTTAAGGTAGGGTGAAAGGTAAAACGGTTGAAAACTCAAAACCGTTAGAAGTTATGACGGTGAAAATGAGGAATTACTGTTTAAAAACCACTACATTTTGTAGCGGTTCCCATAAGAACCGCTACAAATTTAAAAAATTTGTAACGGTTATGTCATAACCGCCACATAAACCGCTACAATTATGCCTCGTTCTTCGTGATGTTTTGTAGCGGTTACCTGACCGCTACAAAAATCGACCCTTGAATTTCGTAGCGGTTACCTAGTAACCGCTACAATATGTCCACATATTGTCGCGGTTATTCTCAATAACCGTTACAAAATGAATTTTTTTCCAAAAAAAATTCCAAACTAATTAGTTTGATTCATAAACTTTATGAATCAACTAATTAGTTTAGTACAAATATTTAAAAACCAAACCTTCAATTCATTTAATTTTTTTCTTTAATTTTTCTAAAAGTGTCCACAGTAATAAATTACACATAATGAAGTAACCAAAAATAGTCCAACATGTCCGTGGGGATTCAGACTCAGGGAGATCAGAGCTACTGATATCTGCATTTCTTCGACGACCAAGCGAGATAGTTCATTCGCTACAAGTCGAAGATTTAGTAATTCCTTTAATTGTTATAATTGATGTACGGACCCTAAACCTTATTTATATCGTGAATATTTGTAGTGGTTTTCCAAGAAACCACTACAAAAATGTAGCTTTTGACGCGGTCAACGTCGCTCTTCCTGGTGACCGCGACAAAATTGTGTTGTTTCACTTATTTGTAGTGGTTGCGGTGATGTAACCGCTATAAAATCACCGCAACAAAGTTGGCGCCAACGTTGTAGCGGTTAAACTCAAATAACCGCTACAAAAGTACCGCCACAAACATTCCCGCCATTGCGCGCCAAGGTGGCGCCAAATTTGTTGAGTTTTTTTTTAGTCAACCGCTACAAATATAGTCGAAGTCATGTCGTCATGGCTTCCGTTACTATTTAGTGGCGGTTTAGGGATAAAACCGCTACAAAATGGTATTTTGTAACGGTTATTCTTAACCGCGACAAAAGATGGTTTTTTTTTTGTAGTGTAAATCCAGATTTAAACGCTATTGAGCGATCCGCCTAAGGGATTCGTTAAAAAATTTTATTCCGCTGCGTGTACGGATCCCAACACTACTGGATGTGAAAAGGAAACATTAATCCCTTTGCAACTTGTGTAGAATGATTGTCCAAAAGAATGCAAGTTTTCTGGACTTTGCATTTAATGAGCTGACATCACTTTTTGCTTTATGTTAATACTTCATTTAATTCTCTTTAAATCATCTGAAATTCACTAACAAACTGATTAAACATAGTTAGGAATAGTAATAAGTGATGATAAGAAGTATTAACCTCAAACATGAAGATTTTCACAAATTCGTCTACTTTGAATTTCAAACCCAGCGACACAAACTCGAGTTTGTTTATCCAAACTGGAGTTTTCATTCTTTATTAAAAGCCTAAACTCGAGTTTTCTCCATCCAGAGAAGAATGTCGCGATTTGATCTTTGAAGCAAGTTTTGAGGCAGGTTCAAAACTCGAGTCATTAAGTGACAAACTCGAGTTTTGGACTTTTATGATGAAAACAAGTTTAAGTCCAAAAGCTCAAAACTGGAGTTTCCAAAACAAAACTGGAGTTTTCAAAAGATTCAAATAGAGCAGAGCTCTCTGCTTGGCCTAAACTCGAGTTTACAAAGTGAAACTCGAGTTTCCATAAATCTTTGAAAACTGAAAAACTCTCTGTATGTTCCAAACTGGAGTTTTAAATTAAAACAGGAGTTTTCAAGTCTTTAGAAACTTTGAATTTTTCTCTGTAAGTCCTAAACTCGAGTTTGTAAAATCCAAACTCGAGTTTCCTCTTAAGAGAGAAAACTTTGAAAAACTTTGTCATATGCAAACTGGAGTTTTCAAACAAAACTTGAGTTTTCACAAGTTCAGAATGGAGCATAGTTCTCTGTATGTTGTAAACTCGAGTTTCCAACAAAACTTGGAAACTTAGAGAACTCTCTGTTTAGCACAAACTCGAGTTTCGAAATGGAAACTGGAGTTTTGCTAAGTTCAAAATATTGATAGCTCTCTGTCTTGTCAAAACTCGAGTTCATTAAAACTAAACTCGAGTTTGCTTTGTCTTTGAAAAAACTTAGGAGCTCTCTGTATAGTTAAAACTTGAGTTTCAAAACCTAAACTCGAGTTTGTCTAAGTTTGCAAAAACTTGAGCTACTCTCTGTCAAGTCCAAACTCGAGTTTCCAAACCAAAACTCGAGTTTGTATTTGACAGTAAGTTTTTCAACTTAACAAAGACAAATTTCAATCTAAGTTTACAATTGTCAGTTATCATCAAAATAAAAGCTGGAATATTACCAAGAGGGGGGTGAATTGGTATTATAAAATTTTCTTGTTAGTATGGAAAAACAAAAGAGTCAAGGGAAGAAGAAGGAAATGGACACAAGGCAATTTATACTGGTTCGGTCCTAATCCTTGACCTACGTCCAAAGTCCCGACACACTCCGGATTTCACTAACTTTAGTTCAAATGATTACACACTCGTAACACTCGGAGCAATTCCTCTCTTTTGAATTACACTCCCCTTACAAGTTGTAATCACATAACCCAATCCCAAAGTCCCACTACTCTGGGATTCTTACAAGGAAATGATAATTGAAGAATAACTCTCTGTAAGAGCAGGTAACTCTAAGCACTGAAGTATATGATTTTACAAGATATCAATCGAAAGTATTGCAGAGCATTGGTATTCGAAAGTATCTGACAAGAGTATAGCGGAACTAGACTCTTGCAAGTATCTTCTGTTTCTCTTTGTGCGTTTTCTCTATAGTGTGTTGTGCGTTGAGAGTAGGTGGTGCTTCCTCTATTTATAGTGCTCAAGATGATCATTGTAGATGCGCATATTGAATTCCATTAATGCCCATATTTCGATCCGATGCTCTTTGCGATTTTCATAATGATATTGCCGTTTGGAGCATCTTGATTGTCCAGATTCTTGTCCTGTGTATCATGATTGGGGTTGACTGGTCCGTTTGAAGGAGATCTCCCCGATTTCAGTGTCTTTATTTTAATCATGGAGATTATGAAATCATGAGCATATTGTTTTGTATCTTGTCCTTTTGAATATCTCGTGACTCACTAGTAATCGGGTTTAAAAGCCATAAAGAATAATAGTTAATGATGATAAGAAATATTCAAAATAAGCTTTAATGCGAGTAAACCGATTTCAGATTCTGCGATGTAAACTCGAGTTTTGTAACCAAAACTGGAGTTTGCATATTTCATTAATGTCTAAACTCGAGTTTGTAAATGGAAACTCGAGTTTCCTTTGTCCAGAGGAAAAAGTCGTGTTTCATCCGTGAACCATTATTGAGATATGTTCTAAACTCGAGTCATTAAGTACAAACTCGAGTTTGGCATCGTTGTAATAAAAATCATTTTTAAGCTCAAACCTTGAAATTGGAGTTTCTAAATCAAAACCGGAGTTTGGAAAGGTTTCAAAAGTGAGCATAGTTTTCTGTTCCGGCGTAAACTCGAGTTTGCAATCCCAAACTCGAGTTTCCACACTTTCTAAGAAAATGGAAACTTTGCCATGAGTTCTAAACTGGAGTTTGAAAATGATTAGAAAAGAACAAAGCTCTCTGCTTTGTCTAAACTCGAGTTTCAGATCCTAAACTCGAGTTTGCCTTGTATCTGAAAAACTTGGAAGCTCTTCAGATGATGTAAACTCAAGTTTACAAACCTAAACTCGAGTTTGCCTTAAGTTGTGAAAACTGAGCTTTACTGTTAGATCCAAACTCGAGTTTGCAAACCCAAACTCGAGTTTGCCTTTGACAGTAAGATTTTTCAACTTACAAAGACAAACTTTATCTTGTGTTTACAATTGTCAGTTATCATCAAAACATCTAGAGAACTAACACAAAACACATAGAGAACTAACAGAATTCATATTTTCTTTTGGCGTCCTTTGTCACCCAAAAGATGAAATTTATTATCTTAATTTTTTAGCTGGGTAAATTGGAAGAACCATTTTAGAGATTTCATTTTCTTTATTAAGAAAAGGGTTAAGTACCAATTTTGCCCCTAAAGTAAGCGCCTAGGAGCAATTTTGCTCTTTAAGTTTTCAGGGAAGCAATGTTGCCCTTAAAGTCTCAAAACGTAGCAATGTTGCCCCTTCGTTAAAAACCCTAACGGTCAACTAATGGTCAACGTTAGGATTTTTAATGGAGGGGCAACATTGCTAAATTTTGATACTTCAGGGGCAAAATTGTTACGTTTTGACATAGCAATTTTGCCCCTGAAGTATCAAAACGTAGCAATGTTCCCCATCCGTTAAAAACCCTAACAGTCAACTAACGGTCAACGTCAGAGATTTTAACGGAGGGGCAACATTGCTACGTTTTGATACTTCAGGGGCAACATTGCTACGCCGAAAACTTAAGGGGCAAAATTGCTCCTGGGCACATACTTTAGGGGCAAAATTAGTACTTAACCCATCAAGAAAATTGAACGGTCAGATTATGTTAAAACGAACGGCTCTCCTTTTTATTGTAGTTGAAACGGTGCGCATCATATATGAACACGACTGACACCAGGCTCTGGCAGGGGATCTGGTTCAACAGGGTTTATTAATAAGGGATGAGATATTGTCACTACCTTTTTTTGTCACTACCACTTTTTCATTGTTAGATCAAAATCTCAATAGGAGAGAGAAATAATAAAGTTAGGTGAGATTCTGATCTAACGGTAGAAAAATGATAGTGACAAAAAATGGTAGTGACAATATCCTATCCCTTTAATAAACAGGAAAAAAAGGTGGGATGATAAAAGTTGGGTAAAGGTGCAAAATTACACATATACTTTACCCCCAGGAGCGCCCAACACCACGTGTTATTTTTAGGTCCAAAAGTACACATCTGCTTTAAAAAAGAGTGCAAAAGTCCCAGCTCCGTCAGATTCCAAAAACGCTGTTACCTTTTCACGTGGGGCCCGCACAATTTAAAATAAAAAAAATGCATAAATCATTTAATTGACCCTAATACCCTACACTTTCCCCTTCCCCTCTCTGATCGCTGATCCATCGCTCCTGTCACTTTCCCTTCCCCTCTCTGATCCATCATCGCTCCTGCTTCTTTCTTTCTCTTTCCCCAAGTTCTTTCATTTCAATCCATTTCTTAATCCTCATTCTCTCTGATCTCGGCTCATTCTTCGGCCATTTGATTCCTTTGCTGCCCCGCCATCGCCACCGACCCCTCCAAGCTGCCGACGACGTCTTCCTTCACGATGATGGTGATCTGCCGTCTTCCTCCTCATCATCGTCGTCGGGTGGGGATGATTTGGAGGGAATTCCACAGGATCATTGTCAAAACGGTCAAAGCTCGTAGTTGTCCGTGAGAGCAGCGTGACGGCAGAGGAGAAGGGTGGGGAACTGGTGTTGGTGGAGCTCTTCTCGTCTCAGGGATGCGCGACATCGCCGGCGCCAGAATTGGTGGTGTCGAGGTTGGGCCTTCTTTCAATTTGTTTGTTACTCACAAAAACATGCTTTTTCGTTTTCCAGATAATGATTCACTCCCTCTATAGCTTTTCTTGAATATGGTTTTAGGTTTTGAATCTGGTATTGTCGTTTTGAATCTATTTTTGGGTTTTCCAGATGATGATTCACTGCCTATGTAATACCGTTTTCTGTTTCTTTTTCAATCTGGTATTTTCGTTTTGAATCTGGTTTGGGTTTTAGGGTTTTAGGGTTTACTGCCCTTGCTCATTTGCGAGCTGCTATATTGTTTTTCTTAGACATATCTGGATCTTGTGGTTATAGTATCGCATAGCAGGCAGCTCTGTTTATGAACAAGCCATTAATAGTAGTCTGCTATAAAACTGATTTGCAACCTTTGGAAGAGGTATCCGAGGAAGACAAGAAGTCGATCACCGAGATGAACATTTTTGTTGTCTAGCACTTGATCCCGACGACGGCTTTGAGATTAGCAGCTCACTCTCAAGATCCCAATGATATACAGTCTCCGTTCTTGTCATTCTTCTATTTTTTTTTTTAGTTAAGGGGCATTTTGGTATTTTCCCTTTGTCAGTAACGTCTGTTAATGCAATGTAACGGTTGTGGTAGTTTTGCACTCTTTTTTAAAGCAGATGTGTACTTTTAGACCTAAAAATAACACGTGGTGTTGGGCGCTCCTGGGGTAAAGTATATGTGTAATTTTGCACCTTTACCCATAAAAGTTTAGAGAAAATCAATTCGGATGGTTCTACTTCTAGCCCTCCATTAGCCGCCGCCGCCGAGCGGCCGAGAAGGCTTTACTTGTATCAAAGCTAAGCCTCTGTTGATCACCTTTGGAAATTGCAAGATGGCTCGCCGGAGCCGGAAAAGAGCAACAAACGAGCAGCTTGACGGGTCTCCTAATCATCACGAGGCACAAGAACAGCCCACCGTAGTCGATGCCGAGAAGCCTCAGCTACTTTGTCCTGAAACAGAGTCAACACTCCCGAAAGAACCAGAAATTGAAATGGCTGAGGAGAAAGAGGTCAAGAAAGTTGAAGGCAAAGAAAGGAACGAACCCAATCAATTTCGCAATGAACCAGATTCATCACCCGCAAAGGAGACGATAACGAAAAGCGTGAACGACTTGGATTCTAAGCACCGTGAGTTGTGCCCTAAATTAGACCCATTATCCCCCGAAGACTCCCATTCTGTACTGCTGCCTGAACCAGAGCCAGTCGTTGTGAAGAACGATGCCAATGGACTTTCCACTGAACCAGACTCAACAACCCGAAGAAAGAAGAAGAAGAAGAGGAAGGGGTCAAGCTTGTCTACGCGTGGAGGGGAAGAAACAAACGACGCTCAATCTGAGCACCGTGAGTCAATCCCTAATTTGGACCCATTATCCCCGAAAGAATCAGACCCTGTACTGCTACCTGAATCACAGCCAGTTGCAGAAAAGAGCGGAGCTAATAAACTTTGCGCTGAACCGGAGTCAGCAACCCCAAGGAAGAAGAGGAAGAGGAAGGACAAAAGCTTGTCCATGAGTGAAGGGATTGAAACAAACGACGTGCATTCCGAGCACCGTGAGTTAATCCCTGATTTGGACCCATTACCACTAAAGGACTCGAACTCTGTACTGCTTCCTGGGCCTGAGTCATTTGCTGAAAAGAACAACACCAATCAACTTTGCACTGAACCAGAGTCTGCAAGCCCAAGGAAGAAGAAGAGGAGGGGTAAGAGGAAAAGCTTGTCCAATAGTGAAGGAGTGGAAGTAAACCACGTGAATTCCGAGCGCCATGAGCTATGCCCTAATTTGGCGGAAATACCTCCTAAAGACACAGACCCACTCCTGCTTCCTAAGCCAGCCCCAGTCGGAGAAAAGGACGAAGCTAATCAACTTTGCACTAAACCAGATTCAACATCCCCTAAATTCGAAGGGGAAGAAATAAATCTCATGGATTCTGGTTCAGTGCCCCCAAAGGACTCGAACATTGTATTGCTTCATGAGCCTGAGTCATTTGCTGGAAAGAGTGACACCAATCAACTATGCACTGAAACAGAGTCAGTAACCCCAAGGAAGAAGAAGAGGAAGGGGAAGAGGAAAAGCTTGTCCAATAGTGAAGGAGTGGAAGTAAACCACGTGAATTCCGAGCGCCATGAGCTTTGGCCTAATTTGGCCGAAATACCTCCTAAAGACACAGACCCACTCCTGCTTCCTGAACCAGCCCCAGTCAGAGAAAAGAACGAAGCCAATCAACTTTGCACTAAACCAGATTCAGCGTCCCCTAAATTTGAAGGGGCAGAAATAAAGGACATGGATTCTGGTTCAGTGCCCCCAAAGGACTCGAACCTTGTATTGCTTCCTGAGCCTGAGTCATTTGCTGGAAAGAGCGACACCAATCAACTATGCACTGAACCAGAGTCAGTAACCCCAAGGAAGAAGAGGAAGTGGAAGAGGAAAAGCTTGTCCAATAGTGAAGGAGTGGAAGTAAACCATGTGAATTCCGAGGACTGTGAGCTTTGCCCTAATTTGGCCGCATTACCTCCCAAAGACCCAGACCCACTCCTGCTTCCTGAACCAGCCCCAGTCAGAGAAAAGAACGAAGCCAATCAACTTCGCACTAAACCAGATTCAACATCCCCTAAATTCGAAGGGGCAGAAATAAAGGACATGGATTCTGGTTCAGTGGCCCCAAAGGACTCAAACTTTGTATTGCTTCCTGAGTCCAAGTCATTTACTGGAAAGAACGACACCAATCAACTATGCACTGAACCAGAGTCAGTAACCCCAAGGAAGAAGAAGAGGAAGGGGAAGAGGAAAAGCTTGTCCAATAGCGAAGGAGTGGAAGTAAACCCCGTGAATTCCGAGGACTGTGAGCTTTGCCCTAATTTGGCCGCATTACCTCCCAAAGACCTAGACCCACTCCTGCTTCCTGAAGCAGCCTCGATCAGAGAAAAGAACAAAGCCAATCAACTTTGCACTAAACCAAATTCAACATCCCCTCAATTCGAAGGGGCAGAAATAAAGGACATGGAATCTGGTTCAGTGGCCCCAAAGGACTCAAACTTTGTATTGCTTCCTGAGTCTGAGTCATTTGCTGGAAAGAACGACACCAATCAACTATGCACTGAACCAGAGTCAGTAACCCCAAGGAAGAAGAAGAGGAAGGGGAAGAGGAAAAGCTTGTCTAATAGCGAAGGAGTGGAAGTGAAACCCGTGAATTCCGAGGACTGTGAGCTTTGCCCTAATTTGGCCGCATTACCTCCCAACGACCCAGACCCACTCCTGCTTCCTGAAGCAGCCCCGATCAGAGAAAAGAACGATGCCAATCAACTTTGCACTAAACCAGATTCAACATCCCCTAAATTCGGAAGGGCAGAAATTAAGGACTTGGATTCTGGTTCAGTGCCCCCAAAGGACTCAAACTTTGTATTGCTTGCTGAGTCTGAGTCATTTGCTGGGAAGAACAACACCAATCAATTATGCACTGAACCTGAATCAGTAACCCCAAGGAAGAAAAAGAGGAAGGGGAAGAGGAAAAGCTTGTCCAACAGTGAAGGAGTGGAAGTAAACCACATGGATTCTGGGCACCGTGAGCCTTGCCCTAATTTGGTAGCGTTATCTCCCAAAGACCCGGACTCACTCCTGCTTCCTGAACCAGCCCCAGTTGGAGAAAAGAATGAAGATAATAAACTTTGCACTAAACCAGATTCAACATCCCCTAAATTCGAAGGGGCAGAAATAAAGGGCATGGATTCTGTGAACCTTGAGTTATGCCCCAAGCTAGACCCATTACCCCCCAAAGACTCTGACCTTCTCCTGCTCCCAGAATCAGATCCAGCACAACCGAAAGGAGTAGACCAGGAAAAGAAGAGGAAGAAGAATAAGGGTAAGCTTGAAGTTGTAGGGGTTGAATCAAATAGACCCAATGATGAACATTCTCAACAATGTCATAAAGCAAAGCCAACGACACCAGAAGAACAAAATCAGAGAAAGAGAAAGAGACAAGCAATGAATGAAACTCACGACTCTTCTATTCAGTCAATGGTGAACCCCAGCTACGACTTTGGACCTAGAGGAGCCAGCATTCTCAATGGCGAAGCCATAAGCAGGGGACCCTGGATCCCAAAAATGCCCTTAAAAGATTATGAACGTTATGAGGTATGTAAAATATACAAATATTTGTGGATGTTGCTGGCCTTGGAGTAGTCAGAATTCCATTATCTTGCCTAAATTCTTTTAGATTGATATAAGTAGAATTAGCCTACTGTTCCTAAATTGTGACTTGATCTTTGTAGAGATGTTTGGAGTGTGGACAAATTTGTCGAAGTGACCAGACATGTAGAGGACGTCTCCCTTATAAGAAAACCCAAATCTGCTTTTTTTGTGGTACACCTGGACACATAATTGGAAGGTGTCCAATTTCTCCAGGTATATTGGAAGTTTTATGCTCATATGTTTTGTTCATTTTCCCATTAATGCGAAAACTTATCAAAATTTTATGTTATTGCATGAAAATTGTCAAAATTTTATGACTGACTGTTTTTGAATTGAGTTTTCTGTTGTGACAGTTGGAGGTGGGGTTTAGATTTGCTAGATAGGCTGTGCTTAATATCACTGTTATAGGATTTAGATGGGAAATATATATATATATATATATATATATATAGAGAGAGAGAGAGAGAGAGAGAGAGAGAGAGAGAGGAAGAGAATCAGAGGACCTTTTTTTTGTTTCTTGGGGTGTGGGGGATGAGAGAAAGAGGAGAGGAGAGAATATGAGAAACGAAATTCAATTCTTATTCAATACAATCCATGCACACGCCAATTACAATGACCCTTTTATTCCGATTTATAGACACCAATAAACTAATTATCCTAACTACCTAACTAACTTCTTGGTCATTATTACAATTACAACATAATTCATTCTTAACAATGTTGGTAAATGGTGTTGTGAGCTTATGAGTTTTAATGTTTTTGGTTGTTTACTTTGCTAGGTTAGTACTGATTTTGAATAATCTTCTTAAATTCATATCTTGTTGAAATGATTAGAGTTTAGGAGCTTTGACAAAATATACTTTCCTGGATCTGGATTTGCTTGCCTTGAACTTGTTTAAGAGGAATGGCCTTCTTCAGTTATTTATTTATTATTTTTATTGGAAATTACATTCAGTTACCCTTGCAGTGTATAACTGTGCATGGTTCACCAAATAGATCTTCCCATGAGCATGCACATGACATGTGATAATTTTCTTTTAATTTTTGCAGAAAAATTTTCTTTCGATTTATTTTTGGTACTAATCCCACTCTATGGGTCAAACCCTTCTAGTCAAACCCATGGCTTATTCTAGCATTATGCTTAACACAATAGGTTGTACCAACATTTATGAGTCCTGAGCCCTCCTTTGCTTGAGTAACAATTAGGACCTTTGAAAGACCAATTTATGTTCCTTTCTCTGTATCAGTTCAATCTTGGAATCGTCAGAATTTAAGCCTACGCAGCTCTTTCCTGTGAAAGGAATCACATTGAATTGAATGTTCACCAAACATGAAAATTGAAACAGGTGTTCTTCTCATCAAGACATTCCCATATTTATTGGTTTTCTAGTCCCAGCAAATAAAATGGGAGGAAAAAAAATCAGGGGCAGAAGAGTAAACCAAAAGTCCAAGAGAAATTTCTGGTTGTGATAGTATGCCATATTCTTTACTTCTGTTTTTGGAGCTTGTTGGGACACTTTGCGGGGGAATGCTGAACTTAAACTGTATTGATAACATTAGGAATTCATCCATCACAGTCTAACTATTATGTTGGTCAATGCAAAAAAGCATTTTCTTAACAACAACTAATCATTGACTGATTCTTCTATTCACATGAAGTAATCCTAGGAAAATGAATTAAGGAAAAATCTTTGAAAGGACAGATTGGTTGATTGTTGGAATATCTTCTTGGAGATGAAGTAATCCTTTCTTTCTTCTTGTGGGTATTCCTATATCTTTTGACAGCAGGCCAATCAATACCCACCTCATAAAGCTGCGCTTTACCCTTAAGATGAAAATCCGAGAATTGGAAATTCATAACATCATGATCTTCCCATGTGCATACAAAATCAGGAGTCATCCACCTCACCCTCTCTTTCTACTTTGGCGGCACAAATCCTACTTGTCCTCTTCCTCCATGTTTGCCGATCCAATTTTAAACCTTGTATCACTCAAGTCCAATGGTTTTATCTTTCTCATGATAGTTGCTTCCTTGTGGGGGATTGCCTCTAGGTTCTAGGAAAAGATGGATGATGATCTTGGATATCCCATCATAATCAGTCTATGAACACCGTGTTACAAATAAATTGTTGAGGTCTGGATGAATTGGTCATAAAATTCATGTGTCTATCTTCTCTCATCTTTGTGGGATTAGAAGTGGCATCAGTGATACTTGTTCTCTGGCACCTCCCACAGAGCCATAACATTATAGACATCACACATGATGCCTTTCATGTGTGCAAAGGTGATCAAAGGACCCACCTAATGGAATCCTTGTGGATCTTTTGGGTAAAATTAGTTTTCCTTTATATGGAAGGCACCCCTTTCAATAACAGTTTCCTTCTTAGGCGAGGCTGATTGATAATCAACTTGTTGAGTATATGTTGGACAACTGAGTGTCTGATTAAATTTCCTTTTCTTAATAATCTAAATGATTATACTGATAAATTAATAAGCATGAAACTACATTGTTTCTTCTTTTCTTTTATGGCGAATCTGCAACTGTATTCTTGCTTATACAACATGAAATTAAGTCTCTTCAAGTTAGAAACCCACTTTTGTTGCCCTACATTCAGAACCTGTGCTTGCTCCAGCAGATATTTTAATACTTTCTGGTTTGTTTCATTGATGAATTGCTGATAGGACCAAGCAAGTTAAAGGAAATAGCAACAAGAAGAATTATATTACTCTGTTCTAATGAACACTTGAAGGAAAAATACAACTCTCACTATGAAAACTTAAAGCAATAAAACAGTAACTCCCATCTGGTAATTCGAGAGACCAGAACCCTCCTCACCACTGTCTCACTCCCTGCCTATTCCCCTCTCCTCTGTCTCCTTAATATGCACTCCCACTACTCTCGTACTATCAGAGTATCAGCAGCTTTCTCACGTCCATTATGCCCTTCAGCTGTCGTGCGTGATTTCCTGGATGGTCCAACTGATGGGCCTGATCCTTTGGATGGGCCTGATCCATTGGCTTGGGTCCTTCTCTTGTATACTTGGCTCCATAATTTGTCAAGCCCATCATCTCCCCCTGCTGCAAGAATCACCTTGTCCTCAAGGTGGAATTCTGGAAATTGCAGCTGAAGATTAACAGCGTCTTCCCATGTGTTCTCATGCTCAGGTAATCCCTTCCATTTTATCAGGACTTGGAGGGTGCCATCTCGTGATTTCTGGACCTCCTGCGCAGTTTCTGGTGCTACTGTTAATTCCAAATCCTCCGTGAGTCCCTTGGGTAGAGGCTGCACCTGAGTAGTCGGCTTCAAGGCTTTTTTCAATTGTGACACATGAAACACATCATGTATCCTAGCTGAGGGGGGAAGCTGTAATCGGTAGGCTACCTTCCCTATGCGTTCCTTAATAGCGTAAGGCCCGTAGTAACGTGGAGAGAGCTTCTCATTGGTTTTTTTGGCTAGGGACTTGAAGCGATAGGGCCTTAACTTCAAATAGACCAGGTCTCCCACCAAATACTCAATCTCTCTTCTATGTTTGTTTGCTTGGTCCTTCATCCGGGCCTGTGCTTTCTCAAGCTGAGTTCTTAGCTCCTCCAGGATTAAATTTCGGTCCTGCATCTGCTGGTCCACTTCCTGGACACGTGAGGGAAAATCTTTCCATTTGAGGAGGGAAGGAGGTTCCCTTCCATAGAGAGCCTTGAAAGGTGTCATTCCTGATGCACTGTGGTAGGAAGTGTTGTACCAAAACTCAGCCCATGGAAGCATTTTACTCCATTTCCTGGGCGTGTTGCCCGCAAAGCATCTGAGGTATGTCTCCAAACTTCTGTTCACTACCTCGGTCTAGCCATCAGTCTCCGGGTGATACGAAGAACTGAATTTGAGAGTGGTTCCGGCCATCTGAAATAGTTCCTTCCAGAACTGACTTGTAAAAGCTTTGTCCCGGTCCGAAACTATAGAGCTAGGAAACCCGTGCATTCGTACCACTTCTTTAACAAATATCTCAGCAACGTCTTTAGCATCATAGGGGTGAGCTAAAGGTAAGAAATGAGCATACTTAGTCAATCGATCTACCACCACCACCAAAATAGTGTCATAGCGTTGGCTCCTTGGCAGTCCCTCGATAAAGTCCATACTCAAATCATCCCAAGTAGCCGTAGGAATAGGTAGAGGCTGAAGCAATCCTGCTGGTTTAAGGGCCTCATATTTATTTTTCTGACAGATCCCACAATTAGCTACATAGTCTTGCACATCTTTCTTCATGCCAACCCAGTGTACCACTGACGCCAATCGCTTTTACGTTCTTAAATACCCCGAGTGACCACCAAAAGGGGAGTCATGGAATTCTTGAATTAGCTACATAGTCTTGCACATCTTTCTTCATGCCAACCCAGTGCACCACTGACGCCAATCGCTTGTACGTTCTTAAATACCCCGAGTGACCACCAAAAGGGGAGTCATGGAATTCTTGAATCAGCTCCTTGGCCTTAGGGGAGTCTCTTGGCAATACCAATCTACCGTCACAATACAACACCCCCTTCCTAAGGAAATAGCCCTTCGGCCCCTCCTCCCCACGGATCAATTGCTGCACTATGGCCTTCAAATGAGCATCATTTGAAATCTCTTTTTCCAGTTCAGCCAACCCTTCATACTGCCAGAGGGAAAGTGCCCTCAATTCCAGTTCAGTGTCTCATCTTGATAGTGCATCAGCTACACAGTTCTCCTTGCCAAGCTTGTATTGTATTTCAAATTTATACGCCATGAGTTTGGTAACCCACTTCGTTTGATCTGGAGCAATTATTCGTTGCTCTAGCAAGTACTTAAGTGATCGCTGATCAGTTTTAATTACAAATGGCTGACTAGACAAATAATGCTGCCACTTCCGAACTGCAAGCACTATGGCCATTAACTCCCGCTCATAAACGGATCCTTGTTGTTGGCGCTCCGACAACTTTTGGTTGAAATAAGTTATGGGCCTTCCACCTTGCATGAGGACCGCCCCAATCCCCCTCCCAGATGCGTCAGCCTTAATCACAAAAGGCTTGGAGAAATCAGGCATAGCCAGAACAGGAAGGGTGGTCATGGCTTGTTTAAGTTCTTCGAATGCCTTCTGAGTCTCCTCGGTCCAGATAAATGAATCCTTCTTTAGGAGCTGGGTTAGTGGAGCAGCAATCTTGCTATACCCTTGCACAAACTTCCTGTAGTACCCTGTGAGTCCAAGGAAACCTCGCAGAGCCCTCAAATTTCTTGGCTTTGGCCATTGCTGCATTGCCTCAATCTTGGAAGAGTCAGCTTGTACTCCGTCCGCCGATATGATGTGTCCTAAATACTCAAGCTGTGGTTGTCCCAGGACACACTTCTTTGGGTTTACCACCAGATGATGCCTCCTGAGTAGCCCTAACACTATGCGAAGGTGCTCTCCGTGAATGTCTCTATTCTGGCTATACACTAGAATGTCGTCAAAGAAAACTAAGATAAATTTGCGTAAGTAATCCCTGAAAACATCATTCATCAAAGACTGAAAAGTAGAGGGAGCATTAGTCAAACCGAAAGGCATAACCTTAAACTCATAGTGGCCATCGTGAGTTCGGAAGGCTGTTTTTGGCTCATCCCCTTCTCGGATACGTATCTGATGGTAGCCGGACTTAAGGTCCAATTTGGAGAAAATTTTGGTGACCCCCAATTCATCCAAGAGCTCATCAATCGCAGGGATGGGGTACTTGTCAGGAATGGTGATACTGTTAAGGGCTCGGTAGTCCTCACAAAACCTCCAACTCTCGTCTTTTTTCTTCACTAACAATACCGGGCTCGAGAAAGGACTCGTACTAGGTTGTATAACTCCCGCTTGCAACATTTCCTTGACCATTTTTTCTATTTCTGTCTTCTGGGCATATCCATACCGGTAAGGTCTAAGGTTGGAAGGCTGGGCTCCTTCTTTCACGTTGATCGCATGATCCTGCGCTCGTCGAAGTGGTAAGTCGCTCCTGGGTTCACACACATCTGGAAATTCTCGCAGGATTCCCTCTATCTCTGGATCACCGGTGGGCACTGCTTGCTCCTCCCCGTCCATGGTCCTCATTTCCAGTAAATACCCGCATCCCTCTTCCCAGATGGCTTTCTTGATTGCTTTAAGAGAGACCAACGATTGTGTAAGAGCCGGATCCCCTTTTAAGCATCGCCATTGTCCTCCCACCTTAATCTTCATATACATCTGCCGCCAATTCATTCGCGTTTCACCCAATGACTGCAACCACTCCACGCCAAGCACCACATCGACACTCCCAAGCTCAAAAGGGTAAAATATTTGTTGGATCCCCAACCCCTGAATTTCCAAGTCGACATCGGACACTGAAGGTTGAAAGTTCTGCGCCTGCCATCTCCCAGAGTGACCGAGTACTTCTGGACTTTTCTGGTGGGTAGGTGTAGTCGGGTGATTAATCGGGAGGCTATGAAATTTTGGGTGGCCCCACAGTCAATCAATATTATAACATCTATCTCTTTCATTTGCCCTCTCATCTTAAGGGTTCGCTGGCTAGTGAGCCCAACCAACCACTAAAACCACGTCACTGCTTTCCCTTCCAATCCAACCACTGCAGTGTCTAGCTTATCCTGCTCCAAGATTCCACTAACAGAGAAATATCTTTCGATTCGAAACATCCATCCCAATGGGTCCTCACCGTCAAACATGGGAAGCTCCAACTTCCTATGTTTGGTTGGGTCATTCGTTTTTGCCTCTTCCGCCTTGTTTCGTTCTGGTCCCCCTTCATCGTGGGTGTGGGGAATCTCACCACTTCCATTCCCTCGGTCGCCTGTTCGTGGTGGTGAAGGAGTTCTGCTCCTACGCAGCTGCTCCAAAATCTGAGCTAGAGTAGCCTCGATCCCTACCAGTCGCTCCGTCGACTCCGTCTGTTTCCGCTGCACTTCGTCTACCACTCGCTCCAACTGCTCTACTCTTCCCTCCATTCGGGTTCTTCTTACCATGCCCCGGATCACCGCTTTGATACCAAGTTGATAGGACCAAGCAAGTTAAAGGAAATAGCAACGAGAAGAATTATATTACTCTGTTCTAATGAACACTTGAAGGAAAAATACAACTCTCACTATGAAAACTCAAAGCAATAAAACAGTAACTCCCATCTGGTAATTCGAGAGACCAGGACCCTCCTCACCACTGTCTCACTCCCTGCCTATTCCCCTCTCCTCCGTCTCCTTAATACGCACTCCCACTACTCTCGTACTGTCAGAGTATCAGCAGCTTTCTCACGTCCATTATGCCCTTCAGCTATCGTGCGTGATTTCCTGGATGGTCCAACTGATGGGCCTGATCCATTGGCTTGGGTCCTTCTCTTGTATACTTGGCTCCAGAATTTGTCAAGCCCATCAATTGCGTCTTGATAAACTTAACTAATTCCTCCATTTCTTTATTGCCAGTATTGTTGCTATGAGTTCCCTTTCATAACCTTGAGTTTGCATAGCTCTTAGAGGAAGTGCATGGCTAAAATAAGCAATAGCTTCTGTTACTTGGTTAGATAATTAGAATTTATTGTTGGTAATATGTAGTTCTGTTAAGAAATCCTATTTGTATTCTTATCAATAAAATAAGGGATAGATGTCACAATGATGTGCGTTGATTTGAACAAATTTGTGCTGCGTTTTGTCTTGCAATTCATTTTCTCTTCTCTAATAATATTTTTTACTTAATTTGAAAGAAAATAGAATAATTTTTGTCTGTTTATTGTTTCAGAAATTGTGAAAATTCTCATTTTGTTTCTTCTCTAATAGTGTTTCCTTCGTTGAGATATCTTCCTCAGATATTTATTTGTGTTCTTATGTTTCAAAATTGTTTTATTGACAATGCAGGAGCAAAATGTTCCAAGGGCATAATTATGTTGGATGATTATGTGAGGAATAAATGCAGTAAGGTATACATGTTATTTTAATGGCAGAATTCTAATATTTTTGTTTCTAGATTATGGGGAGGTTTTGTTGGCTCTTTAAAAATGTGTTATTTGATTCATTAGTCGCCTAATAACAACATTTCTGATTTCCCGATGCTGATCTTTATCTTACAAATTGCATTATAGGTGGCTCCTGCTAATGAGCCAACCTATGCACCAATCTATACACATAATCCTGCTAATGTGCCAACCTATGCACCGATCTATACACGTAAGTAATTGAAAGGACTGATATTTTCTTATTCTTCTTTCTCTTTCTGTTTTTTTCCCCTTTTTTCTTTCTAGCTTTTTGTGTTTTGTTTCTATTTTCATTTGCTCGTTTATTAGCTACTAAAATCATTTCAATGCATCCATTGCCTGTCATCAGCCTTCTTGCCGAGTAACATTCATCCATATCCTGCTCCATTCGGCAGACCAACATATGCTCCTTTTTAAGTTTGGAGAAATTAGAAGAGTTGTATCTGCACCAAAAGTAGGTAAGTTTTGTTCTTTAATTTGAAATTCCCAATTTTGCAGGTCCTGAAATGTAACGTTTGGAGTACATTTTGTAAGGTGGGCTCATATATGCTTGTGTATGAGCCTTCTGCTTCAATATAGACGTCTATGATGAAGTTAAGTTCTTCAATGACAAGTTGTTGCAAGAAAACCATTTTACCTTGTGGATTTTCTTGTTAATAAGATTGGATAGTCCTTTAAAGGACAAATTTTCTGACCTATCTGTGCAATCCCAGATGTCTTTATCACTCCTCTGAAGAAATGGTCCTTTTTTGTAAAAAAAAAGTAGAACTAGAATATAATATAATTGCTATCAAAGAAATTCTTGCATATAATATGGTTCGATTTTGAATTGTTCTGGTACTTTCAAGTCTTGGTTGTTCCATGTCCTTCAATATATAGGATTGAAAGAGAATAATATATAGTAAAAAAAGGAATATCTTTTCGATGAATAATGATTTTCGTATTTAAGAGTAAAATTTGGCCAAAAAACATATTTCAGAGTAAAAATATTGATAATAAAAATGCAATGGATTTTGTATGTTTAGCTTTTATCTGTTTAGAATTTTGTTTTTATGTGTGTCTTTATGTTTTTTTGTGTGATGATAAAAAGGTAAACTTCATGAAAACATTAGAAACAGTCAGGAAAACATGTTGAAACAGAACTCAAATACGAGACGCAGAACAAATACCAACATAGAAACGATAAAAACAAGGATGAAAGCTCCTAGAACAAAGGCTTGCGAACTCTATGCAAGACTGATTCTTCAAACAGTAGAATTTGACTTTTTGTAGAAATTAGTCGTTTAACAGGAGATGCCCATTTAGATATTCCCACAACCCTCATTGGATAAACTCTAACAATGCATAGAGTATCAGCATCCATTGATTTTGGAAGTTCAACTTTGTTAGTACCGTTCAAACTGGAAAGTAGACTTAACAAAACCATTGACAAACAGAACACTAATCAAGCAAACATGTCACTATAGTATATGGTAGCCACGTCTTCTAGATCCTCAAATAAGTTGCCTTGGTTCTGTTTGATACAATCCTAAGAAAAAGATTGAATTTTTATGCCAAGTTCATTGCTACTTCAAAATCTGCAGTTAAAACATATTGAACATCAATGGCTTTTTTAAATGATCTCTTTTGTACCCCTTCGTTTCCTGATTTACTCTTAAACTTCTAAATAAAGAACTCTAGTCATTTGAACTGCCAAGCTGTTGGCCAAAAAGGGAAAAAACGGGTGACGACCTACCAAGCTTGGGTGCTTGCTGTCAGGTAACTATCACAAGGTTCATTTATATCTTTGCTTTCACATTATTTTAAGTATATATCATGGTTTAAGGTTTTTCTTAATTATTGAAATCAGCTAGTTAAATTTTTTATTGTTATTTGTTGCTCAAGGGACCTTGATCTTTTGGATTGTGATTTCAACTTCAAAAATTCAATTCTTGTTCTATTATCTTGAACTGCTGACAAGAACATAAGCAAAATTATCCAACTAGTGCCAATGAGGATTGGCCCAGTTGGCTAAGGCGTCAGCCTTCACCCCAAAAGGGAGGAGGTTCGATACACGCGGGTCGATGTGAGGGCCTCATTGGTAGATAATCTGTAAGTACTTCTGTAAGTGCTCTTTGAGCTTAAAGGCATGCTCTGATCCTGGTGGGGTACCGGTGTTTACCCCCACCTAAACTTTCTCTTATAAAAAAAATAAATAAATAAAAAATATCCAACTAGTCCAGCTATGGCTAGTCCAAAAAAGGCATGAGTCGAGTTATGGTGTTTGCAAAATGTAGTGATGACAGTATGGCCCAATTTAGTGGAAGAGACTAGTCTCTTATAATGTGGTGAAGGTTTGAATCACCTGCTGGGTACATGTGTTTAGCAAAGGGAAAAAAAGGCCTGATTTTTCCCCTATTTCTTTTTGTTTGAAATTGTGCTAGATATTTGTGTCATAATCTTGGGACTTGTTTTCATGAGAATAATGACGTGTTAGGACCCAAAATTATGAAATGTCAATTAATGACTTTAGTCCTTTATAGATGACCCCTTCCTTTACTATTATAACACATACTCCATTCTTTTGTCCTTATTATAAGGTATCAACTAACAAATTTATTTTGTCATTTTTATAAGACATTTGCTTGTTTCCAAAGAGCATTAATTATTATTTTTCCATATATATGCCCATAATTAATAAGGGTAATGGGTGAGAGTAATAATTGATATGATATTAGAGTTCAGTGCAATTAGTAGGGGTAATATTAGAAAATATTTAAATTATAGGACAACTTTATTGACTTTAACTGTTTTTATTGGTTTATGAGAATAGTTAGTTGGTGCCTTGTAATAAGGACTAGAGAGAGTATTTTTTAGGAGTTCTTTGTTAGGAGGGATTTAGGGGGAATGGATTTCTTTTTTTGAATCGGATTTTAAAAAAATTGGATAAGTGGGGTTATAAAATTTTAATTAAGAAAATATGTAAGATAAAAGAGTACGAAAAAATAATAAAATTTTTTTAACACCATTTGTCTAATTTTTTTTATTTATTTAAAATCCAATTCAATTTTTAACCTCTCCTCGCTTTCCCTCCCATTCCCTTGTATCCATTAGCCCCTTGAGGTTTTTTAATTTCAGGGTTGGCAAAAAATGAAAAGTTTTTATTTAGAGCAAAATTGAAAGTTCATGGTTACTTTTACAATTTTAATAAATGTTTAAGGTTATTTTAGCACCATACAAAATATTATATATATATATATTACTATTACATGATAAGTAAGTGTTAATGATAAACAAAATTTAAAATTATTTGAAATTTAAAATTATAATTAGAAAATGAATTTTGTAATATGTTAATCAAAATGACAAAATTTGAAAATATATATTGAAGTTATTATTTTTTTAATTCTTGGTAAGGATATATGATTTTAAAGTAATATTTTTGTTAAGGAGGGGTTTTTTGATCAAAATGATGGGACAATATATTTAACAATCAAGTAATGGTTGAGTGTATAGTAATTGAATTTTAACTAGAATAGATGTTTATGCAACATATAATTTGATTATAATTTAAGTCTATATTTATTTCCAAAACAGAAGGGGAGTTCTCCTAATTTAAAGTAAATAGAGGTATTTCATAAGATATTTTACAAAATCTTATGATGCAATAAATTAAACCAATATATTATCATGAAAACAGGAAAAAATTATTTTAACAAACAATCAATTTCCTTTTCTTGCGAAGCTTCCCAAGACTTGATGTAAAGATAGTAAAATGACTGATTTTCTTGATAAAGAAATTCATCTATGTTCTCCCTTCTCATAAACAAAGCAATTAAGGGACTTAGAACGTAACTAAGTTTAAAGAAGTTATTTTTGTTATTTTTAATCCAAATTAAATGAATAATTTAATAGCCCATGCATTTATTGTTCTCAATAATCCTTACATGTGAAAACAAAACAGGTTGTCCTATTTTTTTCCCCCCTAATTAAAGGATAAACCCATTTTACAACTACCTATATTTTTTTTTCCTCAAGTTATAACTAGGTAACAACTTTTTTTTTTCTTTGTTTAAATAATTCAATTTTGACTTTTTAGTAGCGTTAAGATCCAAGCAATAGAAAATTGCAGCCCTACTTCAATTAAAGATCTCAAGTAAGGTTAGCATAAAAGGTACGCCAACGACGAGCGGCTTGGCTATGGTGTCGGTCTTCATCCCAAAAGGGAGGAAGTTCGATACCCGCTGGTCTTGTGAGTGCTTCGTTAGTGGGTGATCTGTAAGTACCTCTATAAGCATTCTTTGAGATTGGAGGTATACCCTGATTCTGGTAGGTTATCAGTGTCTACCCCCACCTAAACTTTTATATATATATTAAAAAAAAAAGCATAAAAGGTACTCGTACTTTATATTCAACCCTGCAACAAATTTGGATATTGGAGCAATTGGAGTAATAGGGAGTAGTAATATAAAATAAGGGTTCGTAGCTCTCACGTCTACATTCTGACCTATATATAAAATATAATCTTTTATGTTATTATTTTCATTTAATTGAGATGATGCAATTTTATTGGTTATAGTATGAATAAGGTGCTAATTACCTTATAATCCTGTGTCATGAAAGCTTTCATTCATACTCACGGGTTAGATATGAGACTATGAATAAGGTGCTACTCATACTCATGGGTTAGGGTATAAATAATAAGGTCCTAATCATATTAGATTTTCTAATTTATCTTTTTTACTGAGTATTTTATCTAATAACATACAAGTAATTCAACTTTTAATTTCTATATCAAAACTTATATTATTCATGTTTTAAATATTAAACCCACGATCTTCTAATTATTACTACTTATTAGATACGTGGTAAAATACAAAATCTTTAAAACATGTCCCATATAAGTTTGAGAAAATTACATTTAAATACCATTTATAGTATGCTTGTCCTATATCAAACTTATAGTATGCTTGTATATGTTGTGGATACTTTCATAAAGCCATGAGCAGGACTCTGTCCTGGACATGCACTGTGATTAAAGAACCGTACTTAGATCACTATTGACAACTTTACGGGTTATAGTCATAATAATGCCGTTATGTTTTCCTAGCGTTGAGGACACGACCGTGCATCGTGGCATGGGTAATAGTGCAGACCGTAATAACTTTACATGTTATTGTAGTTGTTATCAAATGATCATACGACGTACTGGCTTGATCATTGCTATAATATTAGGAATATCTGTTGTGCTTATATTGTTTATATATGAGGTTAACCGTTACCTAGGGTCCGATGGGTATTGGACCTCAGCTCTTACCTTAGCTTCAGGATACAGGGGATACGGGATCGAAGACAAGGGTAAGGAGCCAGCATGAGGACTGGACGGAGACACTTTTGTTTTTTTTATATTTACTTTTGAGTTAGATACTCGAATGAATGTATGGCCATATGAACAGCCAGATACACTGTTATCTATGTTATTCAGTTACTCTTTATTATAAAAAAATTTCCGTCGCTCAACTTTGATTAAAACGCTGTGAAAAACATTTATGAAAATGGGGTGTTACATTACGCCTGGCATCATCATATGTCGTGGTATTTTTATATCAGATACTCATTGTCCAATTGTTAGCACATTGCTCTTCGTTTCCG
The DNA here is from genome assembly GCA_025563575.1 of Acacia pycnantha. Classification (NCBI taxonomy): domain Eukaryota; kingdom Viridiplantae; phylum Streptophyta; class Magnoliopsida; order Fabales; family Fabaceae; genus Acacia; species Acacia pycnantha. The sequence goes on from JAMWYP010000115.1 coordinate 1,860,242, forward strand.
CAGTACTCATTTTTTTCAAAATTTGCTCTTTAAAGAAAAGGCGTAGAGTCTAACTCCGTTACTCAAACCTATTGGCCAGGTAGGTGTCTATCATGGGAGTCTCACCGAGTTCACGGTGACTTATTGGCTGACCCACATAGACTAGCATTGCCTTCGGCACCAAACTGTTCGAAGTAACTTTATTAGATCCATGCCTGACAATAGGCTCTGATAATCTTCTTCCGGCTCTTGTCTCGACCGGTGCATTACTACGGTCTTGCCCCTTGGTTCCTCTCTCTGGCTTCATCTACCAGTACTCTCTCTGATATTTCTGATATTCTGATATTTCTGCTTGAACATTTCCTGTAATATTAGTTAAGACTGAGGTCCAATGCCCATTGGACCTCAGGTAACGGTTAACCTTATGCTTATATAAACAATATATGGCTTACAGATATTCACAACATTAACAGTACATGAGCACACAGCAGATGTATCGCACACATCAAACGTATCCTAATAGCACATAAGCATAAAGCAGATGTGTCGCACATTGCAAACGTATCCCAATAGTACATAAGCATAAAGCAGATGTGTCGCACACAGCAAGCGTAAACATATCAACAGTACATAAACACACAGCAGAGTTATCATCCATTACACATAAACATACAATAAACATAACACATATACGCATACAATAAGCATCAGAGTTAGTGTTACTAGTACGCGAACGTACATTCGTTGACGAAATACGGTACGTCTGTCGGTCGGAACGTGATTACAGATATCCTATAAGGATAATATCGCATTTATTAATTCATAATCCATATCCTAACTGATATTTTAGTCATAAATGACTATTTTAACCCTGACTTCAGAAATCGCTAACCGATAAAATTTCGCCAGAGCTTCGCTACTCTGACTCCTAACTTTCAGAAACTCAATCCCTACCATGTTTTTACCTCGTCAGACATCTTTCAATGCAATGAGGCATAAAAACAAGAATAACAATTTCATTTCCTACTTCCTAGATCTAACTAACATTTCTACTAAAACTACTATACTAAAGACTAGAATCTAAAAGCTAAGGACCGAAGAAATTACCCAGAACCTTGCTACTCCTTCTCCAAAGCTCCTCCTCCTTCTCTCTTTCACTCTCAAGTTTCGAAATGCTCTTGAGATTTTGGTGTGAAAATTTTCAAAGGAATGGAGGCTATTTATAGAAGAAGGTTGTGGCAAGTTTGGTAAATTTCTTGAACTTCTTCTCCTTCATCCTTGGACATTAGATCTAGGGCTTCCTTTGTATCTTCAATCCTCACCATCCATGCCCTCAAAAGCGTCCCTCTCCCCCTCTCTCATCTCTTCACCTTTTTCCCAAGCCTTGTTGGTCTCTTATGCATCACTTGTTTTAATTTTGCATGTGCTTTATACATCTCAAATACTTTTAGAGGTAAACTTTGAAGTTTATGTAGCCTCTTGAGAAGTATTTGGAATAACAAGAATTATGATTCAATTTGGGGTTTTTACTAGCCTTTTAGTCATTTTAGGATTAACCCCGACGGTTACGGAAATGACTTCAGAGATAACCTACTTCGGGATAAAAATACACTTGTTTATAATAAGTCCTGATGTTAGATAGTTAGGATCACATATTTCAAGATACAATTTAATTTCTATCGGTTCTCATTTACTTGAGTCTTGAATTAATCCTAATAGCTTTTAATTCCCAACATATCTTTTGGCAAAATATCATATTATTTAAACATAAAACTCCCTCCATCCACATGTGAATTTTCGAAATGCATGGCCCCTTCTTGGCCAAGGAAATGCTCTCCCACTTGCACAAAATATCCCATCATCAAGTGCTCCCATTGGCTTGTGGTTTTGTTGACTTTTCAACACAATTTCACCAAGTTTTTCTTCTTTTCTTCTCTCATAAGGAGCTGCACGTTTTTGGCCAGCATTTTGGGGATGATTAAGAAGCTAAATTAACTCTTTAATCAAGTATTTAAATGCCCACTAATTACATGTGTCAACATAGGATTTGTTGGCTAGCTAATCATAGTCATTTGTGCTTATTTAGACAAGCTTAATTCTTCATCTTTGGCCCTTAACTTTTCTTCAATAATTAGCCCTCTTTTATTTCAAAAGTGATTAATTTAATTTTCCCATAATCAAATTGAAGAGTTATGCCACTAATCTCAATTAGTGCAAAGCTTATTTGTCTATTATTTGCTAATCGATACTTAATTTAATTAAGTGTTTTATAATTTTTCCATGGCTCATTTATACTTAAAATAGCCATTACTTTATGTGATTTTATGTCACATATATTAGCCAATTTAATATGGTAACATATTCCTAAAATACAGGATTTTCGGTAAGTCGAAAATCGGGTATTACATTTCTCCCCCCGTTAAATTAAATTTCGTCCTCGAAATTTGTACCTATAACCTCGGAGAAATAACCTAGACTCAGTCTAATTCCCTGTCTATGCATATTTATCAAACATGCATCATAACATTCTCATTCTACTTGTACCCAGGTATAGTATTTAAATACAAAACTCACCTGTTCATTCTCACAGTGCTTGGTTATGCAGGCCTCACTACCTGACATATTTAGCCTCCTGGCTTATCACATATTGGCCTTCCGGCTCAATCTATTACCACAACATTGGAGATTCTAGCCTTACTGCCCAGGAGATCATCCTCAGGCCTTAGGCATCTCACTTACCACCTGGTACAATGAATGTCTGTCAGACTTAAGATATACTAGTCTAATGTCACATGACAATTAGCATTTCACACAATGCTAAGTATCACTGGTCTTTATGGCCTAGGGACACCGCCCTGTGTATAGCTACACTTTAGGCCATATTGCCTCGAGCCTCTGTCTTCTATTTTGTTTGAGCCTTTCCCATTCAAGCTCTCAGACTACTTTCTTAATGCTATAGCTGACAGCTACTATCTAGCTTAACCAGCTCACTTTTCTATTAGTTCCTGTTCCTATATCAAAATTTCCAATTATACCACTTTTCCACACAGTAGCTTTGACGAACCTGTCATCGCTACTCAAAACCATTTTGTCGTCTCATTTTCAAATTTTCACACAATGAAAGTTTTTCCGTGGTCTAAGTACATTTCGTAATCCGCACTTTACCAAAAAGTAACAGTGCTATCAAATTTCCAAACTTAATCGCAGCCAACACAAATTCATGAAAACATGTTCACTGCCGGATCAAAAACTTTTACTATCGGCACATAATTCTGAGGGTATAATTCACTTTACAAATTGTTTTAATAACTGACAGTTCACGCCACCATTTCAATTACTTGGTACAGCGAGCGCTCTATCCCAATCCCCATATTCGGTCTCCTGCAACTGCAGTACCGTCAAATAATGTGGGAGAACCCCCGTCCCTCCCATAAGAGACCCAGTGTTCCTCACTGGCACATAAAGTAGTAACCCTATCTACCGGAAACTCAGTCCAGACATAGTCAGGTTCTACTTAAATAAAACATACGCCCTCGGCGAAATGTTATGGATTGGGTGCGTTTCACTGCTGGTGCGGTTTACATTCTCTCAACACAAATTCCCTCAAAATCTTTGTTCAAAAAGAACCTTTATCAAAGGCCAGCGATTTCAAACATTTCAAAACATCTGGCAAGACCCAGCAAACCGTGTACATCTCCAACAGCTTCTGTCCTTCCAGTTCTGTACTGTCTTTACCACAACATAGTTGAAAACTGAGTTTCAAAACACACAAGTTCAATTTCAAAGATTTCCACAAACACAGCAGGTGCATTGGCAAGTTTAAGAATTCAATTTTTAAACGTTCACAGGAACCAGACAACTAAACTTAGAAGGTCATTGCTAACTAAACGTATTCGGACCTTAGTCCTTGGCTACTCAACATTTGGCTATTACGGGTATTGCTCACTATCCTGGGTTTCACAGTCTCTTCAAGACATTACCCGATGTTCATGATTCAACGACTGTGGGCTTCTACCAGCCTATAGACATAATAGTCTCACAGGACTTAAGGCTTTCTGAACATATACATGTCCAATGACCTATGGACACACCGGTCCCAAAGGTCCTACTGCCCATCATGAACATTTGAGAGGTATCTATTACCACTTTGCCCTTTCCAGGACATTCCCAAACTCGTGCAGCTTCAACTACAACTACTGGATCTAATTGATCCATGACCATCGCACAACATCTATACTATGCTGGAGCACCCCATGGCAATGTACTAGATTACATAAACCCTTTCTCTTTAGGAACCTATTAGATGCGGAATTTGTTATAATGTACTTACCTTGAGAACCGATACGCTGGTAGCTCTTACTATATGGTTTGTTGTCACGGCGGCTGCACTCTACGGTTTGTTGTCATGTTGGCTCTACTCCACGGTACTTTACACGGCGCTTCACTCAATCCCTCCGACTGGTCAGCTCCTCCGGTCAGAACCCTCCGTAGGTAGACCCCCTCGATCAAAACTCCCCGTAGGTAGCCATCTCCGATCAAAACTTTCCATAAGTAGTACTGTCTTCAGCCAATCGTCTCTGAATCATTATAACGAGAACTCGAATCGTATCAGGTTCCTATCCTTTAATGGTTTCGTAATTTGCTGTCTCTATTTCTGCCATCTTATCTGGGGTCATTCTACTTACAGACTCTCACTATTAGTCCAGCTCCAGGCAACATCTTTATCTCATCTTTCCCTATCGGGTAACCACCCACTTCTCAGGGAAATCTATTGGTCATTAACATCACTATGCTTATCGGTCTCACCTTGAAACCCTAACCCGTGGCTACTAGGGTTTTATCTATCATATGGTTCCGTTAAGGAACTAACTCTCAGGTATTGAAACCTAAGGTATACTTTCTCAGGGTTCCTACTCTCAGGTACTGGAACATAGGCAATGCTCAGTTATACATTGACCTAAGCACTATCTCTGCTTCGATCAAGTTTAACTCTATCACTCTATATGCTCTCATAGTATCCCAAAGGATTACCATGCTTTATACCGCAAGGTATTCAGGCTTTAGCTTAAAGGATCTCAAATCCTTATGCTACATCCCAGGGGTTAAAAATCCTGAGATTTCTCTCTACTAAGCACGCTTAACCTCAAAGCGCCTATCGGATATGGGTACTAATACCGGTACACATACCACTGCATACCGACAACTCTCACAGGTACTAGCACGACATATCTGCCTCCCCATAAATGATGGGTACTTTCCCTTTCTCTATCTAACAACTACCACCGTCAAGGACTTAGTCAAAGACCTCAGTCCCCGAAGCCATGCCCCATTGCACGCATGGTGTTTGGCCTCTACAAGGTAGGGATTGTCCCCTCAGGGTAACTTAGAAATGTTCTGTTCCTACATGTAACTTTATCAATAAGTCACTGCTTCTAGAGGGAAACCTAACCAATAGGTTACTGTCTATAGGAAAACTTAAGCAGTACCGACTTCTTTGTAACTCTTCCCCTTGACACACTGGGTGGGAATTTAACTCAGACTCCGATCAGAAGTCCTAGAGTTTAGCATCAAAACCCATATTCTGTGCCATTTCTCCTATCTCTGGGTTTTAACTTACCCGAGTCCAACCCTTTTCCTTTAGGGTATATGTCCTTTCTGTATCACATAACCAGTATTATTTCAGTACTCCTAACCTAATTGTCCATACAATGCTCTGAGACTAGCTATGAAGCTAGCTCTGATACCAAAATGTAACACCCCAAATTCCATACCTCAAATGGTGTTATGACACTTGGTTTTAGAAAATTCGACGGAATTTGAGGTGCTACATCAGAGTACTGCGGAAACGGAGAGCAATGTGCTAAAAATTGGACAATGAGTATCTCATATAAAATACCCCGAGATATGATGATGCCAGGCGTATGCTGGTTAAATTGAAAATCCCGAAGGAATATTCATGTGATACAATATACAGAGCTTTGTACAATTACATTTCTCAAAAGTAACTATACAACCTAGACCAAGCCTTAACTAGACTTGGGGCAATGAACCTAACTCCGTTAACCGAACAGAATGGTCAGGTAAGTGTCTATCATGGGGGCCTCACTGAGTTCACGGCGACTTATTAGCTGACCCACATAGACTAGCCTTGCTTTCGGCGCCAAACTATTCGAAATAACTTTATTAGATTCATGCCTGATAACAGGCTATGATAATCTTCTTCCGGCTCTTGACTCGACCGGTGCATTATTACGGCCTTGCCCCTCGGTTCCTCTCTATGGATTTATCTACTAGTACCCTCTCTGATATTCCTGATATTTCTGATATTCCTGATATTTTTGTTTGATCATTTCATGTACTATTAGTTAAGACTGAGGTCCAATGCCCATTGGACCTCAGGTAACGGTTAACCTCATGCTTATGTAAAAAATATATGTATGACAGGTATTCACAACATTAACAATATATGAGAACACAACAGATGTATCGCACACAACAAATGTAAAGTTATCTTCTAACACATATACGCATACAATAAACAGCAGAGCTAGCTTCATAGCTAGTCTCAGAGCATTGTATGGACAACTAGGTTAGGAATACTGATATAATACTGGTTATGTGATAGGGAAAGGACATATACCCTAAGGAAAAGGGTTAGGCTCGGTTAAGTTAAGACCCATAGAATGAGGAGAAGGCACATGATATGGTTTCCGATGCTAAACTCTAGGACTTCTGATGTGGAATCGGAGTTTGAGATAAAACCCCGCCTAGTGTCTCAAGGGGAAGCGGTACAGCGAAGTTGGTACTGCTTAGGTTTTCTTGTAGACAGTAAACTTACTATTTAGGTTTCCCTGTAGAAACGGTAACCTATTGATTAAAGTTCCATGTAGGAACAGTAACTTGCTAAGTTACCCTGAGGGGACAATCCCTGCCTTGTAGAGGTTGAACACCATGCGTGCAACGGGGCGTGGCTCCGGGGACTAAGGTCTTTGACTAAGTCCTTGACGGTGGTAGTTGTTAGATAGAGAAGGGAAAGTACCCAGCATTTATGGGGAGGCAGATATGTCGTGCTAGTACCTGTGAGAGTTGTCGGTATGCAGTGGTATGTGTACCGGTATTAGTACCCAGATCGGGATAGGCGCTTTGAGGTTAAGCATGCTTAGTAGAGAGAAAGCCCAGGATTTTTAACCCCTGGGATGTAGCATAAGGATTTGAGATCCTTTAAGCTAAAGCCTGAATACCTTGCGGTATGAAGCATGGTAATCCTTTGGGATACTATGAGAGCATATAGAGTGATAGAGTTAAACCTGATCGAAGCAGAGATAGTGCTTAGGTCAATGTATAACTGAGCATTGCCTATGCTCCAGTACCTGAGAGTAGGAACCCTGAGAAAGTATACCTTAGGTTTCAATACCTGAGAGTTAGTTCCTTAACGGAACCATATGATAGATAAAACCCTAGTAGCCACGGGTTAGGGTTTCAAGGTGAGACTGATAACCATAGTGATGTTAATGACCAATAGATTTCCCTGAGAAGTGGGTGGTTACCCGATAGGGAAAGATGAGATAAAGATGTTGCCTGGAGCTGGACTAATAGTGAGAGTCTGTAAGTAGAATGACCCCAGATAAGATGGCAGAAATAGAGACAACATATTACGAAACCAGTAAAGGATAGGAACCTGATATGATTCGAGTTCTCGTTATAATGATTCAGAGACGATCGGCTGAAGACAGTACTACTTATGGAAAGTTTTGATCGGAGATGGCTACCTACTGGGAGTTGTGATCAAGGGGGTCTACCTACGGAGGGTTCTGACCGGAGGAGCTGACCAGTCGGAGGGATTAAGTGAAGCGCCGTGTAAAGTACCATGGAGTAGAGCCACCATGACAACAAACCGTAGAGTGCAGCCGCCGTGACAACAAACCATACAGTAGAGCTACCAGCGTATCGGTTCTCAAGGTAAGTGCATTATAACAAGTTCTGCATCTAATAGGTTCCCTATAGAAAGGATTTATGTAATCCAGTACATTGCCGTAGGGTGCTCCAACATAGAGTAGCATATGATGTGCGACGGTCATGGATCAATTAGATCCGATAGTTGCAGTTAAAGCTGCACGGGGTTAGGGTATGTCCTGGTAAGGACAAAGAGGTGATGCGTACCTCTCAAATGTTCATAGTGGGCAGTAGGACCTTTGGGACCAGTGTGTCCATAGGTCGTTGGACATGTATATGTTCAAAAAGCCCCAAGTCCTGTGAGACTGTTATAGAAGTCCACAGTCGTTGAATCATGAACATCGGGTAATGTCTTGGAGAGACTGTGAAACCCAAGGGTAGTGGACGATATCGGTAATAACCGGAAGACTAAAATAGAATAAGTATTCTATAGATAGCTTGAGTAGCCAAGGACAGAGGTCCAAACGTGTTTCGTTAGTAATGACCTTCTAAGAGTTTTGAGGGATTTGATTTGAGGAAATGAAAACCGCACCAGTAGTGGAACGCACCCAATCCATAACATTTCGCCGAGGCCATATGTTTTACTTAAGTGGAACCTGACTATGTCTGGACTGAGTTTTCGGTAGATAGGGTTACTACTTTATGTGCCAGTGAGTACACTGGGTCTCTTATGGGAGGGACGGAGGTTCGCCCACATTATTTAACGGTACTGCTTGTGCAGGGGCCGAATTTGGGGATTGGGATAAAACGCTCGCTGTACCAGGTGATAAGTGAGATGCCTAAGGCCCGAGGATCATTTTCTAGGCAGTAAGGCTAGAATCTCCAGTGCTGTGGTAATAGATCGGGCCGGAAGGTCAATATGTGATAAGTCAGGAGGCTAAATAAGTCGGGTAGTAAGTCCTGCATAGCCAAGCACTGTGAGAATGAACAAGTGTGTCCTGTATTTAGTACTATACCTGAGTACAAGTTGGATAAGACTGATGTCTGAATTTTAGGATGCATGCTGAGTAAGTATGCATAGACAAGGGTTAGACTAGAGGTCTAGGTTATTTCTCCGAGGTTATATGTTCAAATTTCGAGGGCGAAATTTTATTTAACGGGGGGAGAAATGTAATACCCCAAAATTTTTATTTTGGCAATTAATACCTATTTAAAATAGGAAAACATATTGTCTCTAATTTTAGGAATTTATTGGTATATTTTCCTTGAAATTTAAAGAGGCAAAAATCCAAATTATTTTAGGGAATATAAGTTGCCGTATGATTTTTAAATTAATGCATAAAGCATAAATGACCAATGTAAACCCAAAAGTTGTGAGAAAATATTTAGTTCAATTAAAGAAAATTGCCAACAATTAGTAGATAATTGATTATTGCTAAAATAAGCAAGAAAGTGTTATGTAAACACTTAAACAAATTGATGGGAATTGACAACAATAAATTAGCTTGCACTAATTGAGATTAGTTGCATAATCCTTCAAGATGATTGGAAGCAAATTAGGATCATCAAAGAGGGCCATAATTTCGAAATGTATAAGGGCCAAAAATGAAGCATTAAGCTTGTCTAATTAAAGCACTAATCAATTAATCAATGGGAGATGTAATACAAGGGCAATTAAGCATTGGATTAGGGATTAATTAAGCTTGGCTAATTAATGTTGAAAAGACAACAATTGCAACTAGATCCAATGGCCAATGTTTGATCTCATAAAGTTAATCTAAAGGTTCTAATAAATCAAGCCTTAATCCATGTGAAAATAAATTAGCCAATA